>JAJTWR010000231.1:2750000-3167500 GCA_021613335.1 Whitmania pigra
AAATTTTAAACTGTTGAGTTCTCTGTAAAAATAAAATATTTTGATTCAACGTGTAGTAAATATTTTCGGAAAACATCTATCTAAGATGGCAGGTGTAGCACTGGCGAGGATATGCGTGTTGCTAAAATTTCATATTTAAACAAAAATTGCTAAAATGTATCAGGTAATTACATTTTGAAAGGTTCTATCCGATTTGACTTTTGCCGATGTTTGTACTTTTCAGCATGCGCTCTCGCCTTGTCGGCATGCCGCAAGTTTTCCAAATGTTTCAATTTAAGTTAAACTCGACGCGATGGAACCTATTTTTTGGTAGAAATTAATAATTATTAACAGGGTTTTATTTGCAATTAAAATGATTATAAAATTAGATCTTAAAAATATTTGTCCAGTATGGTATGCCCACGCTCCCAATAAATGCAGTGCGTTATTTATTACTTGGGATTTTGTAATAACAAAACATATTAACGGTTTTGCTGTTTTTGGTTATTTGCTTGAGTCATTGTCATATTTTTTGTTCTTCTGCAGCATTCAGATCTGTGCTTCTTTGATTACTCGGGCCTCTCCGAACGACAGAAAGAAAAGATCAACAATATTTTGTACAAGCCTGAGAATGAAATTGAGGTAAAGATGGGAATGTTCTTAGCCTATGTGTATTTGTTTTATTGATTCCCGCACCTTATAACATAAAATTTGTTTTTCATTTAGGGTCTTTCTGAGTGTTTTGAAAATTCACACGAAGATGAATCTCGTTAGTTTGAACATCTTTTGTGAAGTTCTATGTTTATTAAATGCAATGAGTAAAATAACCTTATTTTTTACTTTAAGCCGATACAATTCCGAACGTTCTCCAAAGCAGTACTACCTTCTCCATGCAGCCCCAGTATCCAATTTCTCCTTATACCCTGCCCTCACCTGGAATGCACCCGGTGATCCCCCAATATCCGATGGTCATCAGGTATCCGAACGCGTCTCCGGCTATTGTTTTGAACACCTTCGTCCCATACCAGTATATGGGGATGCCTCCTACATCAGCATCTATTGCCATGTTCATGCCACCAAATCACATCCTGTCCTCTCCATATCAATATCCCTGTGCTCTTCCTCAGGGTGTGCAATCAACTGCTCCCTTGAATAATGTAACTTCAGAGGAGACGTTTAAGGCCGTTTCGTCTCGGAAATTGGCCGATTCTGCTGAGGCATCGGGTCGAACCGTCGATTCGAAGGAGGTCGTGGCGGAGGAGACCCAGAAAGAAATTAAAAGCTTGAAAGCGGAATCAGAAGAGAAAGTGCAGCTAAAGGATAAAAACAATTCTTCATCTTGCGTTGCAAAAGAATCGGCGACGAAAACATCTAATCCGAATCTCTCCGAGGGGACCCCTTCGGAGCCGAGGAAGCAGTCGTGGGCATCTCTCCTGAGGAATACCAGGTCGGCCAACGAGGCCATCGTCATAACATCTTCTTCCACTTCGTTGCCAAAACCTTTGTTCAAGCAAAGTGCTGAGACCAAGTGGGTGGTTACTTCTATTTATTAGCAACTGTTGTACATGTCTTGTTTAATTTGAATTTTTTTTTATTATAAGATACTATTTAATTTAATAAATGCTTGCTCTAATCCTGCTTTGATTGTCAACTCACACATCTTTTATTCCTTTTGAATTTCGTGTTCTCTTGAACTCTAGCTGTTGAATTTCTAATTTAGTTGCTTTACAAGTATTTAGTCTTCTTAAAATATTTAATTAACCCTAAGTCTACTTAGTGGAAATTAATGAATATATGTATAAAGTGATTTCAAGCATGTATCTTTTGAAATAAATGCCTGACATAATAAGGAAATGGAATTTGAAGCTTTTGCTTTCGTGTGGATCCTTTAGTAGATCAAATCGCAATACATATTGAGGTTTCTGGAACTCATAGCAATGAGTATCAACCTCAAAAAGGAGCAATTTGCAATGCATGGAATTCCACATGAAATCGGATGGAAATTATTTAAAATGGATGGCATTTTATGTGATTAATTATTTTGTTTTTGTGAATTAAGGCAAGCAGAACGAAAAAACTCCATAAACAGTCTGTCAGCAGACAATCTGATGCCTAATAACTCCAGCCACATAAATGGGAATGATGACAAGTTCAGACTTATTAGTAAGTGTAACTCATTCTTTAAAATCTTGCTTGCCTGATTCAATCATTATTTTACATTGATTTGTTATTTGCAAAACTCACAGGCTTTCTTAGGAACCACAAGATATTGCATAAAAGTCCCAGTTTGCTTCCAAGGGGACTCACAAATCGTACAAATTGGTGCTATGTCAACTCCGTTAGTTTTTAATTTGCATTTTAGAATTTTAAGATGTTCAATTACTTGTCATTTTCATCATACGGTTTCTTATAGCTGATATTTAATTAATAAATAACTATGCAAAGACCTTGCATAATTGTTCTAATATTCCAATTATTTTTAAACATTATACAGACTCTGCAGGCCTTGTTGGCATGTCCACCATTTTATCATCTGATAAAATCACTGAACCAGTTCAACTCTTCCATGTGGGATGTCCTCAATTTGCCTGTCATCAAGTCCCTGTAAGTTAATTTGTAGTTTGATAACAGATAACTTATTTCACATCATTAATTGCAGTTATGTTGGTTGCATTATGCTTTCATGAGGAAATAACTGTTGGTTAGGAGTCATTGTCTTAGTTAAGATATAGTGCTAATCTTATTAATATTGAACTCTATCAGTGAATGAAGTGGTGAATCAAATTATCTGATACTATTTTAATGAACTCAAAAGGAGGCTATCAAAAGTTGCAGAATGAAAAAATTGCAGTAATAATGTTAAATCCTTTATATTCACTATCATGCTTAAATCTGAATCATATTGATATTGGACTACATTTTAAAAAAGTGCAGAAAGCATTTGAGTTGATTGTTATTGATAGATTGTTTAACTTTAAATAATGGTTGAAATGATCATCAAACCTACAAAACAAAAGCCTGTTTGAGAAATATGCCCTGGATATAGATCATTATATGGTCTGCAAAGTAATCAGTTACATCAATATGTGAATAACGAACAGTTGGTAAATTAATGAACATGACCTGTTCATTGTTTTTCTGAACTTCCATAATTTTCTAAACTTATTTAAAGTTGGTACTAGTTTTAAAAGCTTAATTGAAAGGTTTTATTATGATGTATTGAGTGTATTGCATATTGTTGATATTAGCATTTAAAGCAATCTTTGGTTCTGAGTAAGTGTAGTTTCGTTTTTAAGTAATTGATGGTATTCCGTGTAATTACCAAAGAATTAATTCATATGGTCCGACAAATTAGGCATTTTTAGAAAGGAAAATAGTGCTACGTTAATTTTATGAATTTATTGTGCATTTGTTTTTATATCAATCCACTTGTTTATGTTTAGACACCTTGTGATCTGTTGTTTAACAATGGCTTTGATTTTTAGGGTGAGGTTTTTCAATGAATTTGAAGCCATACAAGTGAAGGCTCCTGAGAAGTTTAGTGAGTAAAATGCCTCAATAAACATTTAACAGTTCCAAGACTTTATATATATCTATATTGTTTATCAAATAAATTCTTGTTATTTCTAGCAACTACAAAGGGACAGAAGTTTGACATCAGAAAGGGGATCCCATTTGAGCCTGATTTTGTTTACTCAATGTTACAGTCAATAGATTATGGAGCATTCAAGGTAATTAGGAGCTTTGAAGGATAATTAATTTGTTGAACGGATTGATGATGATGGTTCGATGTTTCAGATGAATCAACAGGAGGATGCTGAAGAGTTCCTGAGTTGCATCCTCAACAAGCTGCATGAAGAAATGGTTCAAATTTTGAAACTTGACAGGGGTAAGTTTTGTTTCATCTCCAAATTAATTAAATTAAAATATAAATTATTTAATTGAATTTAAATTTGTAATGTTTGTTTAAGTTGAAACCTCAACCTCGGCACCACAAGTGGATTCAAGAATTCCCATAGAAACTGAGTCATGGCAGCAAGTGAGATCCAAGAATAGAACCGCTAACAGTGTCAATCCTGTGAGTTGTCTTTATATCGACATGCAATATTTTTTCTATTAATAACAAGATATAATTAGCATTATTATAGTTTTGTAAAACTATCAAATTTGGTATTTAACAGCAGTATTAAGTCAAGTCATGCCTAGCAATTCGCAACTATGACTGTTAGTGAGCTTGTGGTGAAATGAGATGGCAGTGATATGAATGAAAATGAATTACTAATTTAAACTGAAATCCACTTTTACTTTGTTGATGCAGACATCCCTGGAATCTTCCCCAGTATCAAACATTTTCAGAGGGCAGATCTGCTCTATTCTGCAGTGTCCCGGTCAGAAAGACTCAACCTCCCTCCAGCCATTCTTCACTCTCCAACTTGATGTGCAGGTTAGGAGCCTGTTAATGTGGATTAATATTATTGTATTGTTATTAATATTATTGTTGCTGATTTCTAAATGTATGTCGAGCATTATCTGAAGTTTTTGAATGCTTATTTAACCATTAAACTTGTTGCAGAGCGATAAGGTCAAGTCTGTTCATGATGCTTTAGAGCAGTTTGTCAGCAAGGAATCGCTGGTCGATTACACTTGTAATCACTCAAAGGCTGAGGTTTGTTCTTGGGAAATTTCCATGGATTTATTTTCTTTCCTGTTTTGCCTAATTTCTGCTTAGATTAATTAAATATAATTATTTCTTAACTAAAAGAATTGGTAACTGGAATCAGACAATTGCTGATCTTAAGGCAATTTAATGTGTCGTGTTCGAAACCCAGCCTGCGCCCTTGGGAAGGAGCGCTATATAAATGGTTATAAGAAGCGCCTCTGACGCTATACATATGGCGCTATATAAATGAAGTTACAATTATAATTGTAGGATGTTAAAAACACTAACTTATAAAGATTTTGTTTCTATTTTCATTACATTTTCATGGCTGCTCCATGGTTGCATGCTTGTCTTACAGTCAGGTGATTAATTTACAGGTGGATGCCACTCAAAGAACTCTGTTAGAAAGTCTTCCTTCGGTCCTTGTTCTTCACCTGAAGTGGTTTACATACAACAAGGATGGAGGCCTGCAAAAGAACAGCAAGAAGTTTGATCTTGATGTCAATCTTGAAATCACCAGAGGTAAAACAATTCATTTAACCTCAATCTCTGCTGAAATATTTTCCTAATGGAATCTTGATATTGATTCATCTATTAGTTACCATAGCGGTATATGCATTCATATTTGTGTCAGAAGTTTTGGTGCAGTTTAATGTGGCTTAATTAATGTTACTGCTTCAGATCTGCTCTCTTCCCATGCCAAATCTCGTTCCACTCAAAACCACAGGAAATATAAGTTATTTGCAGGTAAATTATTAAATTATTTGTTATGTTTTTTTTTAATTATATAACAGATAAGGTAAAGATATTTTAGAGTTTGTAGAATAAGTTTATTAGTTTCCTGCTTTTTTTTTGTTTATAAAAATGATTTTGAGACTAATTGCAAATATGCTTTTGTTCCAGTTGTTAATCACATTGGCCATCGTGCTGTCGGCGGTCACTACATTGTGGACGTATTCCATGCTGGATACAGCACCTGGCTCAGATGTGATGATGACAACATTTCACCTGTGACCCAGCAGCAAGTTCTTGGATTCAATCGGCCAAATGTGCCTTATCTTGTTTTCTATAGGCGCATTGATGCCACTTCTTGATTTGCAGACTGAAGTTTGCTTTTACGGTCTGGACCTTATTGTCATAATGCTTGAAGTCAGGACTGTTGTGAATGTTGCACTGATGATGACATTCTGCCATTTGAACATTTATTGTGTCATCAAATTTCATAGACACTTTAATCAAGCTGTGGGAATGATGTTTTATTGTGCGGCATTTTCATAGCTGTAATTTAATTTAAACTTATTTCAAGTTTAATATATTTCTTGACAACGTTTTGGAGATTTTCAGCGGATTATGTGTATGTACATTGAGATATGTTGAAAGAGTCTGAAAAATAAAACTGTAACGAAGCTAATTTCACTTGTTCGTTGGGTGACTTGCATGATTCGATCGCCTAAACAATTATTAAAAATATTAATTTTTTGTGGCATTGGGTTCTTTAAGAACTAGCGCCTCAAGTAGAGAATTGAACTTGAGCTTCATTACCATAGGGTAACGTCGCGTTTGGTGTCGTCTGATAATTTTCTCCCTCTATGGCGTGGGTGCGATGTTTATTATGTTAATTTCCTCGAGTTATTGAAAAAATGGTCTTATCGGAGACTGAAAAGGCCTTAAACGACATAGAAAATATTGATTATGGGATGTATTTGTCTGCAAAAAGGTTGGAACTGACTTTATGAACTGAATTAACTTCAAATTTCATCTTCTCAATCTTAGCGCAGCCATTGGATTATTGGCATGTAATGACGTTTTTACTTTAAAGCATTCATTTATGAAATGCGTTATTGCAATATAGCCGAAGCAATCGAGAATGATACATTTCGTTGTTTGGTTAGTTAAAGGGTCCAAAAGTTCATCTAGTGACACTGTAACCAGAACTGCTTCAAAGGGTCGACCGTACCTGAATTCACCCCTTCCAGTGACGAAGAAGATGTCGGCAGTGGCCGATCCACTTCCACCAAGTTGTTACAATTGTGATGACAGGTCTAATCCATTCCATAGTCAAACATCTCTCTCAGAAAGAGTCACCAAGGCTTCCTTCAATACTTATGGTCAATATTTACAAATTGAATGGCATTTCAGCTAGTCTATAACTGATTTTTTTGGACTCCAGTATTGTGCACAATAGCTAAAATAATTTTGATCAACTGAAATGTTTTAGAATATGCATCAGGCAAACCTTTTCTCAGCTTTAATGATTTTTAAGTGCAAAAGAGATAGCAATGCACATGGTTCTTTTCTGGCATGATTCTAGTTTCAAAGCAATAAGATGTTAAACAAATCAAGGAATTTTAAAAATTTATTCCAATATCACAGTTTTTATTTTATCGACTTAACGTTTCCATCGTTTTGGCATTACTCTGTAGTTGTCGGTCCTCACTATGCACCTTCTCCAAGCAATACTAGTTTTGTGGAGTGTTTGGAACCGTTGCTTTCTACAACGTGTGCTCACACGCAGACCACAGAAGCTGTTCCTGCCAGCACGACTTTCAAGTCTTCTGTCCCCGTCCAAGAATGTTTTTCCGACACAGCCCTTCCTCGACATCAATACTATCGTGGAATGAGGCAGCATTCATATGTCAGTCCTCAGATACACAGAAATACTGTCGGTTCTGTACAGTTCAACAATGTTCTACAGTCCATCGTGGAAAACATGGCTAAAGAAAGAATTGGTGGGTTTAGGAGGCTTAATGTCTTACCAGTTAACAAATATCATTGTCATTAAAGAGAGCATAGTGCCTTTGGTAATTTTGTCTTGCTTAAAAGCAAGCTCTTTAATATTTTATGTTTTATCTATAGTGTTTAAAAACTTAGTTTATAATTGAAGAACTAAAATTTCAAATTGCTAATTTTTTTCAAAGGCACACCTCTTGTCGGCAAAAGCATAGATTCGCCAACGTCTCTTGTGTTGAACAAACGATTTGCTTCGAACTTACCTCAAGGACAGACGTCGCAAAACAAGCAACACTCGAACTGGTACTGTCGCCATAGTCAACAATTCGACAACAGGCCAAAGAACCAGTCGAGCGTCATCTACAAGTCTCCGGTCATTTACAGGTCGCCTGCCATCGTCTGGAACGACAGGAGGGAACTCTTCAAGACCTCCTCTGACATCTTCCCGAGGTCTCGGAACGTCGACGACCTCCACATGCAGCTCATGGAGAGGCTGCAAAGGAAACAAAGATTGCTCATGTCAGAGAGGTGATGTCGCCTATGTTTCCACACTGACCCTGTTTTGTTGACTTGAATTATTGTTGTTTCGTTGTCAGCAACGAAGCCTGGAAGAGAGGTTCATCTGTCAGATCTCAGTTGAAGTCCGACCAACCTTTGAGGTCGTCGAACAAAGTTTCTAATGCAGGAGGCTTTTATGCAATGAATCAGACAAGACTAGAGGAGTTAGCAGCCTTCATTATAATCATTATGATCATAATCAGTGTTGATAAAGTACAAAATCTTCTCATTTTTTTCAGTTTTAATTCTGCTTTATATGAAATGATATGTATTTTGTCTTTTCTCTTGATTTCTTCTCACCTTGAATGATAACAACAATAATGCTAAATATTAAATTACTGTTATATTTAGTGAGAATATAATTGTTGCTTTCAAAAGAAAGTCAGCACTAACGTCAGACAAATTCCAAAAAGAGAACAATGGGGGAGGCGGTGAAATTCTTTACAGAACAGGTTCATTAACTCGTCTTCTAATTACAATAATTTAGTAATAGTTCTAGAATCAATATATTCACTCATCATTGCTGCTCACTGGACAGGGATGATGATGCCAAGAAACAGAAGGGAATCTTTGGCACTGTTCCTTAGCAACAGACCTGACAAGAAGGAGTTGATTGACAGAAACATCATTCCTCTTAGGTCTGCAGACGAGAGAAGGAGGGATAGGAATCTCATTGGACGACAATTGGACAGGTGAGGTTTTAATGTTTTAATGATTTAGTAGTTTTATAGTAAATATAAAAAATTAGTTTTTAACTAATATTGATTACATGATGAATTTATGAAGTTGTTGACCAACTTAACTAAAGTCCACTTTTTATTTAAAAAACACTTAATCTTCAATCTAATTGACTTTGTTGCTTCAATGCATGTACTTATTTTTATCAGGAGATTAAGTTTAAGACCCACACCCGAGGAACTTGAAGAAAAGCACATCCTATTAAGTGGGTGCATCCCCCATTTGTTATTTTTATCATAAGTATTTATTTACATTTTTCTCACTGCATTTAAGCACTAATTGTTACACTTGAAAGCAGGAATTTCATATTTATTATCTAATGATCTTTAATCGAATCAAATAAGACAATCTTTATGGTGGCATAAGTCCGAATCGCAGGACCTCCAGGCCACTTTAAACTTGAAAATAGCAGCAATGTTGCTAAATCAAAACTGCATGCACTTGTAAGAATATTTTTTCACCAGAGAAATCAATGGATGACTTGCAGAAAGAGAAAGAAGACAAGAAACGATCACTGATTAGAAAAGTATCCACATTTTAACAATTCATTATTTAAATTGCTGTTTCTATTTTCTTTGTTTTTGCTGATGGTGCTGCTGTAGTACTTTTGTCGTTTTATCATGTTGATAATTATAGATAATGTTGTCAAGTTTGTATATTTTGGTAAAGTATGCGAAATGTGATGGAATGTTTTTCCGTAGCTGAGTTTCAGGCCGACAGTAGAAGAGTTGCGAGCCCGAAGGATACTGAAGTTTTCCGACTACATCGAGGTGGCAGAGGTGGACACCTACGACAGGAAGGCGGACAAGCCCTGGACGAGGCTCACTCCCCGAGACAAGGTGAGGTTGGACCCGACGAATTGTCTTTCGAAGAAGTGGACGAATACAATTAACGGATTTTTATTAATTGCTAATTGGTATTTATTTAATGGGTATTTTTTGGAAGGCTGCCATCAGGAAAGAATTAAATGACTTCAAAAGCACTGAAATGGAGGTTCACGAGGAAAGCAGGAGATTCACAAGGTTTTATTATCGTTATTATTTTTATTAGCCTTACTATTTTCATTAGCTTTTTATTCATTAGATTATGATCATTTTCAGAATAATTTTGAAATTTCTTCACGTACACCATCTAGATGCACGTTTTACTTTGCACAACTTGTACAAGTGCAGGAAAGGATGGTCTTTCAATCAGATCACATGTTGTAGTGACTTAGGAAACAAATTGAGATTAAGTGGTTATTAAATATTTAAATGTTGTTAAACAAATTCATTAGTTAGTTAATTTATTTCATTATTTAGTAATTATTTGTCCTATCAAATAATGACACATGGGAGAACTTATTAGATATTATTATTTTCTCTCAAATGTTGAGGCAACATAATATTCTATGACAATGTAGCAACTTCAAAACTTGAAAGTTATGATAGTTTATCATGCCATAATTTATGCTTCTTTGTGCCAAAATAATTCAAAACGTGAAAAGGACTGGATTGTGTAGCCCATCTGCATTATTATTATTATAACCAATATAAATATTTAATGTACGAATATAGATGCCAAGAAATGCTATATAGTTAATTGTCAATGAAGCTGAGATTGGGTGTAGTTATGTTAGAGAATTATTTGGTTGTTAATTAATTAATTAATTATTCACCACCATAGTCACTGATGCTAGCATCAATGTTTGCTTTGTTAATTTTGCTATCGCTACTTTATGCAAGCTGACCTAAATATGAAAAGGTATTACATGTTTTAAGTACAATATTGAAATATTTTAGATTTCACAAACCATGACAGGACACAAGAAGATCACTTGGTAATGAGGTTGATGGTGACAATGACAAGCAAAATGTTGATGATTATGATAATGATGATGATGATGATGATGATGACTATTGAAGCATCACAATTTATTACCTTCATTAGCCTAAGTGTGTCCATAGTGTCTTCTAGTGTCCACCTTAAAGATTAACCTTGAGATGATTGATGATACTGCTCTTTGTTAGTAAATCATTGTTGAATTTCAACTTGAACCCTGCATGGCCCTCCTTTCAACCAATCAATGTGCCCCTTTTATTCCAGGCATTATCTTCATTATTTATTTTTCTTTTTATTTCTACCTTTTGTTGTCGCATTTATTTGTCATTTTTTGATTTTACATTCAATTGATTAAATTATATCTTTGATTTTCTTTTGACTCGTGAATCAAAACTTTCTGGAAAATTGTTGACTTTCGTGATGTTGTTCAAATCATGTTGGTTTTTAAGTGATGTTTTTTTTATGTTATTCGTGATGACGTTTATTTTTTTCACGTCTACATTTCCCTTGTATTCATTTAAAGTCATTCATAAAGGAATTACTATTCTTTTCCATAAGCTGTGTTACCATTATTTGCTTGATTTTACAAAATGACTTTCAACAAAATCATAGTGATCTCATGTTTGTCTTTTATAAATCACCAAGCAGATGTTTGAGAAGTGTGATGTACTGAATGATTTACTGCTTGATATATCGAATGATATATTGAGCGATATGCTGGATTATATCTTATGATATACTGATACACTGTTCTCGAAGTTTTAGGTCTAATTACAACATGATGCAAAGTTTATTTCATAGTTGTTTGTTCGATTGTTGTTGTTGTTGGTCGATTTAATTGTTGTCACAAAGCTTTTATTCCATGATTTCCAATTTCCTCAGGCTGCTTTGTTTGTCAATAATTGTAATTCTCTCCAGGTTATTTATAGCGCCCAAGGTTATCAACGTTCCAATATTCAGCCTCATGTTTGACTTACTTGCCAATTTCTTATTCTCTTGCTAACCACACGTGTTTTGCTTCCGGTGGTGACAACTTAAGAAGTTGATTTGTTAAGATGACGATTCCTTGAAGGTTGATTTCGTGACCTTAAGTGAGGGTAATTAGATTAGAAGAAGTATCCGCCTGGATGTCGGATTAGTTCATCGATGCTTCAGCAGGCATTGTGAAGCTTTTGAATGTAAGGACGTCGGGAGGGTTCATCTCGTCGATTGAGATCAGTTCTTCCGTGTTGCTTCGGGCCAAGGCAGAGAGTTTGCTTTTGAGAGGGGCCTGATTATTATTATTGTTATTGTTATTGTTATTGTTATTGTCATTATTATTATTATTATTATTATTATTATTATTATTATTATTATTATTATTATTATTATTATTATTATTATTTTGTTCTTATCGTTGTTATCATTGCTGTTATTATCACCGATGGTTGTCATTCTATCATTTCCTTTCTCACTCATTTTTGTTATCATAAATTAACACTTATTAATTTATATTAATATTGTTTTTTTATTTAATTTATTATTTTAGATTATGACCGTTATTAAGTTGAATTATTAAGTTGAGGATGCAAACGGTGTCATCGAATTGTGCTTTCCGAATAAGATGTGCTCGTCAAGCATGGCTTTGACTGCGAGTCTTCATTATGGGTAATGATAACAAATCGATAACATTGCAAATAATTGACCCTTTATAGCAACTACTGTTTTTAACAATTATTAATTATTACTTACTTATCGACTGAATGGTCGGTCGTTACGATGACTTCATGCAAACTGTGTGAAGATTTTAGATAAATTTTAAGTATTACTTCTTAGCTGATTGGAGTCCCTCTCGTAACTGGGTTCTTCAGATTTGTTAGTAGTTAATTAAATATAATGAAAAATAACAGAGACGGCTAAATGATTAGTCATCTCAGTCAGATTTGTTTTAAGACTCGTTTCTCTTCTCAAGACAAGAAACAACATGACTTCTCAAGTTAACTTAGCAGAACATTCCTTTATCATTTCGATAACATTATATTTTAAATAGTTACGAATATGTTTCGATAACATTAGCTAACAGAGACTAGGGGACTGGTATTGGCTCCAGTTGTAAGCACAGTCGAGAATAATCATGTTGGAGTAAATAGCATGCAGAATTCTGGTGGAAATCTTTTTTTTTTTTTAAATAAAAATTTTTCTTAAAAAAACAACATAAATACAAACTTGCTTCCGGTCAGGATTTTTCACGGTAGTTATGGCAACTGGACATGATCACGAATGACCTATAAATCCCCCTCAGAACAAGGAGCGACAGCAAAAGGACATCTTTTCATATTCTCCTTGTGAGGCCACAAACAACAAGCTCCATGTTCTTCCATTGTTCCTTTGACATTCATGTTTTACAATGGATACATTTTTTACGAGAACCTTTTAACGAGTCTTAATTTGAAACCTCACCGTGACTAAACTGCAGTGATGACATTAGAAAAATAATATTAATATTATTCATTGTAAATGGTTAAATAGTTTTCTTTAACCTTGTTGCTGATTAACAAGCTTTACGAACTTAATCCACTACTAAATAAACGTTGATAAGAAGGGACGTCATTTCAGCTTTTTCCAAGGGAGGGGCAAATCCTCACACAACTTGAGAAGACGAGCTTTTATTGCTTCTAGCCAAAATTCAGGAGAGTATTTCAAATTACGTCTCTTTCAATAAGTGAGAACCCTCTATTCCGAAACAATGATGTTAATGATAGTGAATGGGAATGTGAATTTAGTGACACATTAGTGGCCTTTCTACTTCAGGATAGCTTTACCCGAAGAGGAAAGTTATTAAAATAACTATTAGATTAAGATAGTTATTAAAATAACTATTAGATTAAGATAGTTATTAAAATAACTATTAGATTAAGATAGTTATTAAAATAACTATTAGATTAAGATAGTTATTAAGATTATTTATTAAGTTATTAAGATGTCTAAGTGTAAACCCTGATGGCTGGATGTTGTTAGGAAGTCTATTCCAGATTTGCGGACCAGCATCATCGATGAACATGCCACTCAGCGTCGTCAGTAGAGAGAGTTTTGACGATGAAGCCTTTGACTGCCGATCTGATCTCTTGCCTTTCCGTGCACAACACGGGTGAAAGACGATAGGACGATGTGTGATCTAAGAGGGACTCGAACACTGCTGCAGACATCATGTAGGCTTTACTTTTTGATCCTTTTTGGAAGAAGTGGAGTGACATGGTCACATTTGTTTTTTTTTAAAAGTATATTTGCGATTGTATTTATAAGACGCTGAAGCAGGTGCTACCACATTACAATGCATTATTAATTAAACTATTAATTTTGCCTGGGTTGCGAAATACTGCGTTGCGTTAATATTGGATTGCACTCAAGTCGATTACCTATTTTGCACCAATTTCTTGTTTCGACAATCTGTCTTAATTAAGATAATTTAATTCACTTAATGAAGATAATTTATATCAATCATTCGTAAATGACATTCGTTATCTCGGTTCTCTATCTCCTCTCCTTCAATTAAATAATTCTGATGGCGAGCCTAAAGTGTGATGAGTTAAAAAAAATTTAATCAGAATTGTCCTTGCTTTAAGTTTTCTTCTGTTACCTTCACTTAATTCTCTCTTTGAATGAGTTTTTTTTAATGAAATTAAGAGGAGCAGCCTTAAATTTCATCTTCCGATGCATTCAATCCCGCATAATAGCTGACCAACACTTCTTCTGAAAAGAACCAAAAAGGAAGGCTTTTTTAGCACATTTTCATTTAAATGATTTGGAAAATTCAGTTTAAAGACAATTATTGAAAGCACAAATAATTAAAATCGTACTACGAATGAAAGTGATGATAAGATGCATTGATGATGACGATTGCACTTATTCAACCTCCATAACTCCATGATACCATACAAGCAGAGATGTTTAGCTTTTAACTTTTATCATTTTATTTCATCCATCAAAAAGAAATTTTATTGTTCATTATCGAAAATATTCACGCCACGCCTCCATGGAGCGTTAATTCGACCTTTCCCAGGCAGTGGTTCATGGGATCTGTGACCTGCGCATGTAAGAACATTACTTTCCTCCCTTAAGTGATTGGATGCAGATCATATCAATGAGGATATTAGCAGCACACGACCGACTAGATTACTTCGTCTGTGGAGAATTCGATCCTTTCAGAGCAGAAGTTGGACAATTAACAGCCTTTTGCAACAGATTGGATGATGTCTATTTCAATAGATTGGATGATATCCTGAACAATTCTCTGATGACATAGGAGAGGGGCACTTAATTCAACAGCGTGTTGCTGATGTGATGTGATTGTTTTTGGTGATATGATGGGAATTTTCCTCCTTTGAATAAAAGGCTTGTGATTGATAAAGGAATAAAAGAAATCCTCTGATCTATTCACCTTTAATTCGATTAAATGCGCCTCCTTCCCTGCTTCATTGACTCTCACGGATTCATCAGGTGCCCTTAATTCAATGAAAGTGCTGATGACGATCACGATGCCGACAATAATGATGATGAGTAAACCGTCAAATGAATATTAAGAGCTTCAACGGGATTGATAATGGAGAGACTTTAAGAGTTTGTTATTCACGTTTTACAACAACATGCAATTAATTACGTTCACAATTGAGGTAGCATTAAAAATTATATCCATCAGTTGCCTGCATTGATGTTTCAAAATGTAATTTTTCTGTTATAGGAGGGAGGTTACAGCAACTTTAATGAATTGTTCTTTTTATTTTTATAAATATCTTTTAAATATTGTTGAAATATTAACATTCTTAAACAATTAATCTAGGACTCTGTTTTTGAAACATTTGAGACAATTTTAGACGTTTAGGTTTATTTATTTATTTATTTGGTTATAGTCCGTTGCATAACTAAGATGATTTGGACTTTAGATGTTTAGATTATTTTCGGTCCTTGTATTTGTAATGTAAAGTGGGATTCTTTAAAAAGTAGATTTTATTTTAACAGTTCTTAGGAACCATCAGTTACGTAATAATTCAAAAGAAAATTATTTCATCAGCTTCACATTACACTAATCCTTTTAAAACGCAATCATAATTCCTAACAAATAGTTTATACTTATTAGAAATGTAAAGTCAAGTCAACAAATTAAGTCCAAATCATCCTTGTTATGCAACGGACTTTAATCAAATAAATAAATAACAAGTCAACAACCCTTCGAAACACGTGCATATTTTTACTCACGCACGCATGCAACAACACAGAACGTGGACTTTTGCATGCCTCAATTCGTTTATTAACAAAAAATCTTTTCGAGGTCTTGATGGATGACTGAAGAGGGAGCTGCGGGACACTTCCTTTAAAAGAACGAGGGACTCTCAAAGGACAGCCCTGGGTGGCCTCATTTCCGACCCGTGAATGGTCGATTCCTTGACATCAGTTGAAAGTTCAGTTCGATGCTTCAGTCCGACAACTTCAAAGTGCTATTCTTTCAACCGACGTCATTTCGAGGCGATTCCATGCGAAGTTGAAAGATGAAAAAATGCTTCAAAAACAGGAGATGTCACGTGATGAGGAAGTGCAAAGGCGAAAGTGGATTCTTCTTGAAAATTTACCTCACCTTCGTCAACTCTGCACTCCTGGTGAGCGATGACCTGTCGAATTAATTGAAGTCGATTAAATGAATTGATTGATTGATTGATTGATTGAGTGAGTGAGTGAGGGTTTCATGGATGACTGACCATTATATTTACAAATCATATTTACATAAACTGACGTCAATTAAACTTTGTATTTCCTGACATCGTAAATACTTTATTGATTAATAATAATCGTAAAATAATCAAGAATTTAGATCACACGTGATCACAAATTGCATTAGTTAACGAATAAAAATAAGTTATTGAATAACGGTGATGTTAAAATATTATTATTATTCACAGTTGGGTTCATTCAATCTGAACATTCATATGAAATATCAAGTAAAACACGATGAATCTATTTAATAACCTTAACTGGTGGAACAAATTCAGTAATGTTTTAAACGTTAAAAGAGTTATTTTGAGCGAACAAATTGTTCTGTTTGAAGAAACATGTTGGCCTTCCTTGGAAGGTGGCAACATTTGTGCTTAAAAATTGTTTGTCCTCTTCACGCCTCGTCAGTCTCAAAAGTGACGCGGGAAATTGTAAAACGTTGCACACATTCAGGAAGATTGAAATTTAATAAGCAGCATTTGAAGACGACTTTTGAATTAAATTTTAAAAATTCATCAAAACGATGAAATTAAAAATTCGAGTGGCTACCGATAGGAAGTGACATTGAGGTACATTTCCTGATAAGCTCTCAGATCCACGTTTAAGATTCTGAAAATTCATTCAATGTTCGTTCAATCAATCAATCGCTTGCATCGTCATTCACGACGATGGCAGTGACGATGATGACGGTGATGTTAGTGATCAAATGTGGTGATGATACTGACGGTGATGATTCTGGAAAAATATTCTGAAACGAAAAAAGTTAATGAAAATGAAGTCCCTGAAGCTGCTTCATCAAAGAAACGTTGGAGCGACAAAAATGAGATTATTGCATTTTTTTAATTGAGCCGACTAAATTTCTAAATAAAACCAGGATTGAGTCAAATCTGAAGAATGATGATGACGACGACGATGAAGCTGATCATGATGATGTAATGATGAATGGACACACTGTAATTAGCCGCATATATCTTCAATAAATATGACAACTTTATAAAGGATTGAAAATCTTTCCCAGAAAGATAAAAACATGAAGACTAAAACATGTATGACACGATGATGATGACAACGCTGCCGATGATAACGATGATGATCATCATCATCATCATCATCATCATCATCATCATCATTGGAAGCGAATTTGTTACTCAATTTAACATTTTAAGGATATCTTTTGCATTTTTCAAGAAGAAAATTTTTTTCAGCGGAAATGAATTTAATCGATGACGTTAGCGCAAATTGCTTCTATTTTTTAATTGAGAAACGTCTGCATGCAACAAGATAAGCAGTTAACCTCATTACATGCAACAATATAATCAGTTAACCTCATTACATGCAACAATATAATCAGTTAACCTCATTACATGCAACAATATAATTAGTTAACCTCATTACATGCAACAATATAATCAGTTAACCTCATTACATGCAACAATATAAGCAACAATTATCAACAATCGGCCATCACTGCATCCTGCTTCAGAAATCAAAAATATCCTCGAAATTACTCGGCTGTCACCAGTAAGAAAAGTTCATCCAGTGGAGGATCCATTTCAGCATTTTCCAATGTTTTTCAATCCAAGGGTGCAAACTCTCGCACAACATGAGATGACCTTTTTGCGTCTTTTTCGTCAAATTTTGGCCTGGAAATGTCGTATATGAAATGTCGTATAAAAAAAATGTTTTAAAAAAGTAGACACTTATTTTAAAATGCAAACGTTTAATTATATCAGAATCCAAGTTATCACAAAATCTGTCATGTGGTAGAATAAAATCGTCAGGTATTAGTTATAATATATATATATTATATATATATATATATTAATATATAAAATATTATTATATATATATTATATTAATATATAAAATATTATTATATATATATATTATATAATATATAAAATATATTATATATATATATATATATATATATATATAGCTCTTGCAAGCGGTTGAGATTCAAACTCCTAACGGGTTTTCCATATTCTTGGTAAAAGTATCACCGTGAATGTCTGAATCCACTTTGCCATTTAAACCTCCTTTCGTTATCACTTGGACTGGCAGGTGGAATTAAATGCACTCCATGTTTGCCAAGGCTTGCAGCTCGTTAGGGCACGCATTCCAGAAGGAAAGAATCACCAAAGACACCTAAACGTTTCTTTTTTATGCACGGGTCTATTTCTATCCCTCCCTCCTCAGATACAAAGACGTCATTTTAACTTTTTCCAGGAGAGAAACCCTCACACAACTTGAAAAAGTGACCTATTTTGATTTTAGCCTAAAGTCGGTAGGGGGGGGGGGCACACAAGAAGACAGCAGTTTTCGAGGGTATGGCCTCTGCACCTGCAATTGCCAGGCACCCCGTCATAATAGCCCGGCGACAAAATAGCCCCGTCAAAATAGCACCATCAAAACATAAAACTTATTTCATTTAATCAAATTTGAAATAAGTAATAGGTTAATGTATCAACTCATATAAATATTTTTTTTATAAAGATACATTGACGGGGATGTTTTGACGGGGCTATTTTGTCGCTGGGCTATTTTGACGGGTCACCCAATTGCCAAACTACACTCTCCATCCCTTAAGATTAAATTTTTCTTGAGCTTTGATTGAGGTTGATATTCAATTAACCAAGGTTAATGAAAGAGTAGTAAACACAAGTTTTATATGTATAATTTTAATACGTAATATTATAAAATTTACCGTTAGTAATTTGTGAAATGAGTCTTTAAATGATGATTTAAATTTTAGCTAAATAACTGCATTCATCACTGGATTTGCATGGAAGCACTGTAAATAGTCTTAAGGGGAAAAAGCAGCAAATTACGCTTCCAATACGTTACAAGGTTTCCACCTCTAAACATGTATTTTGTTCGCAGACTCTTGCTAAAAATCTGACCCCGGTCGATTCCTACACGTGTGTGAAGGTGATGATGATGATTTTCAGTTCTGAGTGGAGATGGACTGAAGGAAGATGAGTTGATAAAAAAAAAGGAGGAAGTTATTACCGCATCGAAGGAAGCCCTGTTTATGATTGGAAACCAAAGAAATACGAATAAAAATATTTGATCAAAAGTTTCAGTGATTTGGTAATTAGTTTAATTTTTAGGTGATAAATACTTGTATTTATTAAGTAGGATTGTTTGTTCAATTTCCTTTCGCAACTGCCAAGCGATGTTGAGATCAAGTTGCTCCAAATTGATGCCGAAACGTCGACTAATTATTTTTTATAATGAAAATTTTTAAGAACAACTAATTAAATAATAATCATCACCATCATCGTTATTAAAGTGATCATCATCATCACATGATTCACCATTAATTAAGTAATTAAATAGCTATGAATCTTTAATGAGCAGGTGTTCGTGATTGGTTTGCTGATGTACGTCTTCAATCATGAGGACCAATCAACACGAGAAGATGAAAACCAAAAGATACTCAACTTGTTGAAAATAATGCACAACATTCTCAGTCCAAACCTCAAAGGTTTGTGCCCGAACGAGCGACTCCTAGAAAATCACCAATTCACCAATTCACCTATGCGTTTCATTCACTAAACCATTCTAAGCACATCCATCAACCCATTTACTTTCCAACCTTTAATTGTCCTTCTGTGCGATCATTTGATAGCGCGTTGTACGCGGCCATCCTGGCAATTTCTTAAGAAAAGGAATCAAGTTTTATGCCTCTTAGAGCAAAGAGGATTGCAGCGTTCAATTTTTGTGGCTGACCATTTCATGCAGTTAGTCTCAATTAGCATTCATTACGACATCTCAGTGAAGACTCGCTTCTTCAGAATTGCAGGTATGGTGGCTGCAGTACTTGATCCTCGTGACGACGTGTTCTGTCGTCGCCGTCAGCTTCCTCGGTTGCTGTGGTGCCTGCTCGGAAAACATCTGCTTCATCGGATTTGTTGGTCCATTTTACCTTTATTCAATTATTTCACGTCTCTAGTAATGGTAGTTTAAATTTATTATTTGAATTAATTAATCAAATTGCATTATTTATTAATTATTAACTTTAATTACATTCTTGTAGTTAGGGTAATTGGGTTTTCCAATTAAATTTAAATGAATGTTCAATGAATATTATTTTGTTGTATCGCTAAGAACCACGTCGTTCGATGTTATCCGATGATTTCAGTGAAGCGTAACTGGATTTTCCATCTCAAGCATGAGTCGAGGAGTCTCCATAATTAAGTCAAGTTATGCGAGGGTCGTGTGAGGGGATGTAACGAGATAACTGAAGATGTCAAAATCAGATCGAAGATTGATTGAAAGATTGATTTTTTGAGTGGATGTGAATGAGTGAGTGAGTGAGTGAGTGAGTGAGTGAGTGAGTGAGTGAGTGAGTGAGTGAGTGAGTGAGTGAGTGAGTGAGTGAGTGAGTGAGTGAGTGAGTGAGTGAGTGAGTGAGTGAGTGAGTGAGTGAGTGAGTGAGTGAGTGAGTGAGTGAGTGAGTGAGTGAGTGAGTGAGTGAGTGAGTGAGTGAGTGAGTGAGTGAGTGAGTGAGTGTGAGTGAGTGAGTGAGTGAGTGAGTGAGTGAGTGAGTGAGTGAGTGAGTGAATAAATAACCATGACAATTAATATTATTATCTCTATGACCGAAAGAGCATAAATGTATTGCTACTGTCAATCCTTTATTTTGATAATAATAATAAAAATACAGCATTTACTTATTAATAATAAAATGGGCATTTAATTTTAGAGATAGAAAATATACAAATTAGTTAAATAATTACAACGATGTTGATAGTTTTTTTTAAATTAGAAATACAGTCGAGCCCGGTTATGTCGCCGGTCTAGGGGTTTGCCAAAAAGTGTCGAGATAAACGACGATCGAGCTAACCGAAAATCAATTTGGTGACTGTATGTTAACATGTGCTTGCAATTTCTTTATATACATAATGTGTGTTAATAAATGAGAATTTCAATGCACGTGTTTTCGGTTTTTTTATACTCACAATTGATATTTGATATTGATAACAGCAATATGTACATACATGCTTGGTAACAACAAAATGCATGTGTGAACCAACTAACAGCAGAGATTTACCAATTCGCAATAAGAAACACCGTAGATTCTCGATACAAACCTTTATAATTATTTTTTCCTACATTGCAAACACAAAGATCGCTCACAAAATCTCCAATTGACGGGAAGTTTTGTTGCTCGCGAATTTGGGAACCATTGCCACACTGTCGTCGACATCTTTGTGCTCAGCCACTCTAAGTTTTTATCTTGTTGGATCAAAAACAGACTTCTCGTTCATTTGCTTTATCACATCGGCCTTCCTTTTCCATTCTGAAATGCTGTTGATGGAATGCCACGCCGACGACAAAGGTCCATCTGTTTCTTTTTCTAGCTGCAGTATGATTTCATTTTTTCTCTCTATTGACTGATTGTTTTCTCTTAACAACTCAAGACATTTTTGGAACGAAAAATAGAACAGAAAAAAAACAGAATAGCTACAGCGTCTTGCCCCTCAGACAAAATCAGTAAGGGTGAATTGGGTTCGGCGACATAAATGAATCGACATAACCGATGAGAAAATGCTGCGACAACGTGGGAATTTGGCGTTCAAAATCGGCGATTAGTCAAGGGGTCGAGATAACTGATGTAAAGTGGCAACTTTGACACTCTTTTATGCTCGAGATATTAGGTTTCGGCGACATAAAAGTATCGACAGTATTAGCCGATGAAAAAATGATAAGACAAAGATGGAATTTTGCGGTTCCACTTCAATAACTTAAACGTCGAATTAATGGGGTTGGCGAGTTAACCGAGATCGAGATAAGTGGGTTCTACTATAATTGCTTAGCATTTTGTTAAGTCTATAAGTCAAACAATTTCATAATAATAATTTTATTAATAATAATATCAATATTATAAAGTAGAAACAAATAAAAATGTTTAAAATGATAAATCGAATGACCCGGAAAAATGTCATTCGTCAAAAGGTTTGAGTGACGTCAACATAACACTACGCGGCACAAACACGAAATCATTCTTATTAAAATTACTCATTCCTTAATTCATCCTTCCATCCACCTATCTCTCCATCCATCGACCTACCTGGGACTTCATTTTGGGAAGGTTTGCCCCCTGGAAAAAGTTGAAATGACATCCCTGAATCTACTCAGCATCCATCTCTCGATCGATCGATCGATCCATCCATCCATCCTACTACCCATCTCTCCTGACATCCACCCTAATCTCTCATTCCTCTCCCCGGAGTGAGAACAAAGGTGACCCCGGTAGTGCAATCGACCCTCGGCCTTATGCGTATCACGGTCACATCTTTGAACTGAGGCCGGCAATCAATCACGAGCAACAATAAGTCTGCCTTAATTGCTACTTATTCGTGCGACAGTGGAGACTCTGATTTACATCGAACACGTGTTCAGCGTCTTTAAGCGCCGATGCGCCAAAAGATCGCCGAGCGATTGAAAAGTGCATCCCTAGCTCCAACAGACGTAATCCATGCTGTTGTTTTTTATGCCTGCTTCCTACGAAATGGTGGTTGTTGACCTAATGTGCTTATGTGCATGTGATGGTGTGATGTTGTGATGGTATGATGATGTGATGTTGTGATGGTATGATGATGCGTTGTAGCACCGACAAAGTCATAGCGATAAATATTGTTAATATCGACGCGTTATTTTTTTATTTAGAAACATGTTACAAGTTATTTATGATTTTCCATTGCTGATTTGATGTGCTATTTGTGGAGCATTTAATTGGTCCTGTTTGTTCACTCCATTGCAGCACGGCATCTTGTCACTCGTGTTCCTCCTCTTTGAAATCCTCATCGGAGTCGTCTTCATCATTCACCAGGACGAAGTAATCATCGTCACCATCATTGTAATTGGAACGGTAGCGTTCAATAATAATAACAATAATAAAAATAATAATAATAACCATCATCATCATAATAATGTTAATAATAATGATAATAATAATAATCATAATCATAATAATGTGATGACAATAATAACAATTTTCTCGCACCACTGGTATATCTCGCTCAGTCGGTTAATGAGATTCAAGCAAATTCACGATTGACAACTGAACATTTCAGATTTGGGCCTCCACAACAAGTGCCCTCCAATACTCAATCAAGCAGGTGTATAACTCCTCATCAGCCACCCACAACCTCACCCAACCTTCTGTTGTGGCCATCACCAGAAATTGGGACATGCTCCAAATCAGGGTGAAAAGATGATTTTTTTCACCGACGACGTACCTTTCTTTCAAGCTAGATAATTACAAATTAATAATGTAACGATCAGTAATGCAAGCATGCATAATTAATGAACGAAATGCTTATCCATCAAGTCACCTCCTGTGCTCCATCATCCCCAGGATTGAAACGCATGCTTTAGACGATGCCTAGCATAGGATTTGGTCCAAATTGCTTCTCTCAAAGGACACGAGCAGATCGAAGAGATACCAACTATCTCTTAACTTTGATTTGTTTTAATCTCAGTACAATTGTTGTGGTGTCCTCGGACCAGAAGATTACAAGAACAGTCTTTGGTTCAACAGCACCAACGATTCTGAAGCCTACTTCGTTCCGATCAGCTGCTGCATCAATTCCGATTTTGGAGATTCCTTCAAGACACCGTCATTGTCCTCTCCTTTTCCATTCAAAGCTATTCCTTCCTCTCCAGAATACGACATGTGTCAAATTGATGCCATACTCTTTCCAAGGTTCAATAGTCACCGACGTTCGCATCTGAGGAGAAAGGTGATGCGAATAATTTCTTAATTCACCTGATTGAGATATTTAATAAAACGACTTAAACAAATTATTTATTGAATAGGGATGTAAAGAAATATTTGAAGAAGTCTTTTCCACGTGTCGACCAATTGCAATCACGACCGCCTCCATTCTAGTCGTAATACATGTTCGTGCATTAAATGACATTTCCAATGAAACTATAGTTATAAAAATTAATTATAATCGTAAATATAATTATTCGTAGCAAAGATGTATTACCTTTGCCATGATTTTTAGAACCACTGATTTCAGCAATTCCCGTGCAAAAGCGCTTCTGTGGAAAAGCTTCAGTGCATTTGAAATGACATCTCATTTGAGACTAAACCTAATTGATTGATCTTAATTAATCGACTCTTAAGTCCACCATAGGAAAGGGATTGTGCTAAACTGAAACTTTACGGATAACCTGAGCAAATAAAAACTTATTTCATTAATTCATCTTCAGTTAACAATTTGCCATTGAAAGAATGAATACTATTTTATTAATAACCATCGCTAGCCTGAAAAACTTATTTAATGTAATTATCAAACAAATATTCCAGGTTATAAATAGCATTGTTTCCTTCCGACTAATCCACTGGTTGAGGCAGAGGTTCGGAGATATTTCCTCATATTGCAACGAAGATAGCAACGAAGACACTTAATTGCTTCATGACTCCTAGAAAAACTGAACTTATCTTAACCTATCTTAATTAATGTTAGAACGTCTTACATCATCTCTGATTATTTAGAATCACACGACAGTCACAGGAAAATAAACTTATCAACTTAATGCAATTATTGTGAGTGACTTTTTGTCTTTAGGTTTAGAGTTTGGTTTGGGTTTAGGTTAGGGTTAGGTTAATAATTTAATATTAGTTCACTTTAGCTTGTTTTCTGGATACACAGCTATTAACGAAATAGTTATTTTTAGGCTGAAATTTATAATTTTTATTATTTATATTTTTAATTTTGTAAATAAAATAATATTTGGTTGTTTTCATTAATTATAGGCAAGACCACACCTTTTGAGCTGGATAATCATCTAATGAATAATTGATGAGATCAGTTACTGCTGCACGTGCTTGTCAAAATTTGAAAGAATAAAATGTGCTTGTAAAATTAAATAAAATCTAGAAACATTTACAAATATGTATATATATATATATGTTTTACTGTTATTCTTTTGTTTTTGCTAAGTTTGACGCCGGGCTGATTAATATTCATGTACTAGCTAATTTAGATTGTGATTGGACAGATGTTTTCCGAAAGGTCACACATATCGTTTGAACTTCATAAAATATAAATTTTAAAGGTTTAAGTTAATTTTAATAAAAAATTTAATATTAATTTTTGACCCACATAGTTTCCGAAAACTATGTAACAATGTAGGCCAGTGAGCCTCAAATTTGGTTATGATCCCCATATTTCTGGAAAGGCCAACCCTTTATTATATACATTAATTTAAGTCATAGATTATTTCTATGATTGATTTATGTTTTTTGGCACTAGTTATATATTTATAAAATTAATAAACAAAAACGCTCGCCACTAACAATTTTAGATGCCTATAAGCTATCTTCCCTAAACCAACCCTTCTAGGGAAAATGATAAAACACTATCCCGAATTATGGTAAAAAAGTAATATATGAAACTTTTTGGAGGATTTATTTAACAATAAAATATTAAGTTAAATATTTTTCCAGACATTTATCTCACCATTTAAAAAATCAGCCACTTCACAATAAAAAAATTATTTTTAAATACAGTAATCAGTTTTAATGCAGCACAAATAAAAGGTCAAAACGTTTTTAAAGCCCACTGCCATGTGATTTGGCATGCGGCACATTAGCTTCAATATTTTCTGCAAGCAGGCGAGGTCTCATGGATGGACGTCCAATGGACTTGATAGCAAGTGGCCTGTAATATAACCTGACCTAAAGCAACACTTTGACAGCCTCGTGTTACGACAGGCCTTCGACCCAGCCACTGCTGATGGCTGGACTTTAATCTTGCCACCCTTACTGGCATTGATAAAGCGCCCCCCCCCCAATTGATGTCATTTTTTAAAATTAAAATTAAGTAAAACAATGGTTACTTTAACCAAATTTATATTTTATGAAGTTAAAATGATATATGTGACCTACTTTCGGAAAACATCTGTCCAATCACAGCGCCAAAATTAGCTAATACATGAATATTAATCAGACCGGCGTCGTTCTAGACACGGGTTTGTAAATATGCGGACGGGATGTGGCAGTTTTTGTTATACAAGAATTGAAATTTTTTTTAAATACTTGTAACACAAAATTAAAATGAATTATTACGTTGTTATAAATTTCAAATAGTTGAAACTTCACGGGTTTTCAGTTTTCAAATTGTGTGTAGGCAATGGCTTACCTAATTTATAACTAGGCCACTGATAAAAATATTTAATTTAAGCTTAAGTGTTAAGTTTTAAAATCGTGTAATGAAAGTCATGGCGTGAAATTCGTGGTGTTTACTTTCATTTACGGTTTCGATATTTCATTCAGGACAGTGGCGCACAAAAAAATTTTGGTCGATGGCCAGAAACAGAGTTCGGAGGCAGATCGAATGAGACCACATAAAATAGATTTCAAATTTTATACCTCAACATCAAAACAAAGCAATTAGACACATGTTCTGGAGAATAAAAACAAAGTTGCGAACTAAATGGGCTGATGTGCTTTGTAAATCTGATTGGTGCGCATGCCATGGACTAGTCAGTAACTCGGTTGTTTGTTAATCCGGTGGGAAAGGATTTTTTTAATTTAGAGATGTAGCCTCTGCAAAGTCGGTGCTGCCTGAGTAATCACTCACAACCTCAAGAAAATTGACCGAAATGATTGTTTCACTTTTCCTGTTAGCGTTCGCAGTTCACATGACCTCTGATCTTGGGCTGATGTGACCCATGGGTCTTACGTGTACCACTAGTTTAGGAGTTTGCCGCAGTGTTGCCGTAAGTACTCCAAAAATGTACATAAGTATAAGTACAAAGTACTTGGGGCTGAAGGTACTTATAAGTACAGGTACATGTACGCTGTAGTCAATGTATTTAAGTATAAGTACAAGTATAAGTATAAGTACTTTTGGGAACCTTCATTGATCAGAAATAATATTCGTTATCTTCAATACAATGTTAAGACAATAATAACAGAATTTACATTTATCAATAAAGTTGTAAAGGAAACACCAAAGATTAGAAATCAATACATTAGGACTTTTATTTAAAAAAAAAAAATTAAATGTACTTAATATGTACTTATTAATAAGTATTAAAAATGTATTTAAAGTACAAGTACTAAGTACACGATCGTGAAAGGACTTAAGTATAAATACTCAATACAACAAATGTTGTACTCGGCATCACTGGTTTGCCGTTTATTCAAAAAAAAATTTTCATTAATAACTGTTTTTAATTTGTTTCCGACATGTCTAATTACTCTGTGGAACAATTTTTTGAAAAGTTTTGCTTCCAGAAAAGTGTTTACTGATTGTGGCTGGTACCTGATGGGTACACACATGTTGTTTTGCTTAGTGTCAAAAGTTCATACTTTTTAATTTTGCTGTTGAAGCAACTTTAAGAATTCATTTCATGTAACTAACTGAGTGACTTAAGTTAAATAACTTAACTTAACATTAATTATAGTGGTTTAAGAAGACTAATGTATGATAAACAAATATATAGTGTGGTTTTTTTTATCATCGACGTTCAAAGATGCTCGCCGCGAATGTTATATGTTTGACGCCATGGACGTCATTTCAGCTTTTTTTTAAAGGGAAAGTGCAAAGCAACATGAGCAAATGACCTCTTTTTTGAGTTTAAAGTTCATTACCTGTTGCATGTGAATCAGACCTGTTACCAGATCTTTTAAATTGCTTAATTTAATTTTATTTATTTTGTTTTATTTACTTTCAAAATTTTATATAAAAAATTATTATATTGTATTAATTGTAGGTTATTAATTTATATTCAACTTACAAAGTTAAAAATTGCCTTTTAGGATTACTCGTTTAGTTTCGGTTATCGACAAACAGTCCTACTTCCTTTTCTCCGGAAAGATGGCAGGGGCTCAAGATGGTGAATTTTTCTTATTTTATCGTTGTTCAATGGTGTTATTTGATGTGATATAATTTTTGTTGCCTTGAGTTTTTAATGCTTACCAAGCCTTTCACTGTATCACGTCTTATTCTTCGCCTAGGAAAACTGCTTAAGATTGGCGAAGTGAAAAAGGGATTATTTTTTCTGCACACAAAAGTGTTAAGTGACGTTCTGACTAGCCCTTTGGTTAGGGATAGAAGGTTGATGATAGTGTCTGTTAATGGAAGTCACAGCAACAGGAAGGAAATGTTATTAAATATGCTGCTTAAATATCTTGATGTCAAACAAACTGCAGCAGCTGGTGTTCAAGTGCAAGTAATATATTTATGAAGTTTCTTAATTGGTGCTTATTGCATTCAAATATTTTAACACTGGATACACTTTCAAGATATAATATTTAAATTTTTAAATCCTTCGGAAGGATTGGTTAAGTGGATTTGAGAACTCGAAGTTTCCATTGGAATGTCAGGTCCAGAAAGATGATTTATGCGTCTATATATGGAGTACCACATCTGGGTGAGGTAAGTGTGTAGTTAACAAGTTACTCTTTGATAAGATACTTATTGCAAAACAATTAATTCACTTAAATTATTATTATTAGTTGATTATGTTATTAATCTAGTTTGCAGTGTTATTAATGGATGTTCCTGAAATCCTGGAATCAACCAGCTCTGAAGCTGCTTCCTTATTGTTTGCATTCTCATCAATTATGAGTTCTCTTCAAGTTTTTCATTCTGAAGATGATATCCCCTCAACTTCTATAGATCTACTATGGGTTGATATTTTTCACAAATTTCTTTATTGTATTTCTTAATGTTGATGTTAATAAGGTTGTTGTAAAATGTTTTTGTATTTTTATTGAAGCAACTTGTGGATTTCTTAAAAAAAGAAGGGATAAATCATTCATCCGTAAGTTGACTGTTTCACAATTATAGGTGATAGATTATCTAGAGTTGATATTATTTGGATGTTCAGACAAACTTAGTTGACATTCTTGAAGATAAGCTAGAAGAGCTTGTAATTTTGATGGATAACCGAACGAGCGTTATCTAATCCTGTCCTCGTACAATTGATCATTTAAATTGTAATGATTTCATCTTGCAGAACCTGATATTTTTTAATTATCAAGGACATACAAGTACAAATTCATTCTTGGGAAATCTGTGGAATAGCGTGAGTGGCAATATGCTGTAACATATTTGCTAGAATTATTTTTTGATATCAAAGTTTGTTTGTTAAGTTAATGTAATAATATGTTAACATATTGAATTGAAACTATTTAGCTATTCACATAAGCATAACCTTAATAATTAGATTGATATTCAAATTAAACATTTTAATTATTCTTTCTATTCGAAGTGGCCTTTTCAAAGCTCGACAGATGAGGGAAAGGAAACGTTGGATAAAATGGTTAGAACACGATAATGCTGTTATAAACTTCAGAGTTTAATTTATGCTGAGTAGAGTAGCTGAATTTATTCACTAAATGTTCGGTTAACTAAGATACAGTTTTAATTGTAAAAACTGTGCTCACATAATTAAGTTGTTAGCTTCAATTAAGTAGCAATCCTTAACTAATAACGCACAATTTAAAGATGCAGGATGAAATTGGGGGTTCAAGCATGTCGGCCATTAAATTGTCATATGATGCTGTCAGCCATTTTAAAGCTCCTCATCCAGGAATAGAAGTTGACAGCGACAACTTTAATGGAGATTTCAATGGTAATTTAACGAATGCAGCAATGAGTATGAATGTTGCTGTTATTAATGTTGTCTTTATTCAGTGCTTGATAATCATAAGCTGTGTCTTGAAATAAATGTATCTACCTTACTAAGCTTTAGAGAGTTTACTGTCAACATTTATTTATTTTGTCAACATTTATGAGCAATCGTTATTATAATTAGACTGCAATCCTGAATAAAGATCATGCTTTTTTATATTTAATCTATGTAGGTTATTTAATTCATTGCCAGTGATAGAGGATGCTTTCAAAACAAATGTCAAAGAATTTGTTGAAGGGGTATTCATTTCAAATGTTGTATTAAAGAAGGTTAATGGTGATTTTGTGAATGGAAGAGAGTTGGCCACTCAAGTAAAGGTAATTGTTATAACTAATTATTACATCATTGGCAGGGCGTACCCACAGCTCAAAATAATAAGTTTACAAGTCTAAAAATATAGCATTGCAAATAAATTTCAAAATGTAAAAGCAAATCATAACATATTTAATAATCTCCCAAAATTATGTAAAAGTGAAATATTAGATAAAATCCTAAACTTTCTTATGTACGTGTAACAAAATCTCAATGTTTATAAAGTAAGCTAAGTTGCTGATTGTGGCAAATTGAATCATAAGTAAAGAGTATGCTGTGTCCAGTTCTCAATTTTAACAACTTTGAAAAATATTAGGTTTTATAGGAAATGTAGGATAATTTGATGGAATAACTCCTCAAATTTACAGAAAGTTGTTGGTACTATGTACTCAAAGCGTTTGCCAAAGTTTGAAAACTCAGAAGAGGTTGTGTTTTCAATTAAATACAATAATTTCCTATCCAATAAAATTTAATGTGTTAAAATTGATATCTTCACCAACCACAAACCAACACTGGTGTTATGGATGATAATAATTCCCAATCATTTTGAATTATAGTTACTTTGGTTATTATGATCAGTTTCATTGATGTGATGACAAAAGTAAAATGAGTAAGTAATGTATATCTTTTCAATAATCCAGCATCGGTCAAAAAAGAAGAATGCAGAAGCTTCAGCTAAGGCCCAAGACAATTTCTTATTAGCAGTCAATAAAGTATGTTATAATTAATGATATTGATAGTGATCAATGTTGTTTGCATACTTTGTCTTGGGAACTATCTTTCTCACATTTGAACATGAATGGTTTCAGTTAGAGCACAAGAAGTATTATGATGATGCTCTAGAAAGTATCAGTACATTGCAGAAGAAACATATTCTGGAGTATGAGTAAGTTTTGTGAGATGAAGCCCTTTTATTATATTGTTAATATTTTTGGATATGGAACCGACAAGTCTAAAAGTTGGGAATGATCTGAGTGCAATTGAATGATTTGGCAGGAAGAATGCTGTCTGTGGAAGTCTAGGATATGAAGAAAGCAAAAAGAAATTAACAGAAAATATTGTTATAGTTAAACAGGAAATCATTGCCAAGGTGATAGTTATATTTGTAATATATTATTATTAAATTATTATACTGATATGATAAGATATAGATAGAACAAGTTTTTATCAGTGGTATTGTTTTACAGGCTGGTGGAGAAATAAAACAGTCTGGTGTGCCTAAATTACCGCTATATTCTCTCTTGACCTCTGTAATTCTAACTGCGGTATCTTGCGGTCTGTATTGGTATTTTAGATATTCTATTTTCTATGGGGGTTGTATCACTTTTGGGATCTTTGCGATTCTTCTTCTTTGCATAGTGTGTCTTCTATTAGCCTACACCAAGAAAATTATAGGTGTATCTTCTGGGGGAAAAGTCTTCTCGATTCTTGAGGTAATTTCTCAATTAAGCATAGCATGTATCATGAATCTAGAATAGTGTTTCTTGTTTAAATTGGCATTAATTTTATTTATAACATTTCCTAATCATCTGAGTTATGCAACGGACTATAATCAAATAAATAAATTTATGACATTAAACCTATATTGGATTTCCATGATTTTTTGAAGACATTCATTAATTATTGTAAAATTATTACATCTTTCAGGGTTTGATGAGGCTGTGCACAAATCCAAAAGACTTCTTTGGTAATTCGCTTCCATCTCCGAGCGAAGATCCATTTTGGGTACAAGCAGTGAGTCTCAGCCTACCTGTTACCTGTCCACGCCTAGAGACCTAAGAGAGCTTATTTAAATTGGATTTGATTTTGATAGAGCAACTGATGATTAAATATTAGGAATATTGTTGTTATGTTAAATTAAATGGTGTGCTTATGTTGCCTGTGCTACATGTTTTCTTTTTAAGAAGGAATGATAGAATGCCTGACAGTTAAAATTTTGAGAGTTTTAGGCAGAATGCCACCGGGGAGGTGAACTGAATTATGGTACTAGTCTTAATTATTTAGAGTGGCTTGAGTATGCCTGTATTACCGTATTTGAATTTCCGCTTAGTCTGTATGCTCTGCAGTCTTGTGCTTCAAAATTGGGGTGGTTAGGAATGGAAAGTGTAGAGTTAGTTGGCATGATTGTCATAGGTTCTTAGCACTGGGTTAATAGATGAGTCTGTGATAAAGTACGAGTAGTAGTGCGTGCAGCTTTGATATTTGGAGGAAGGCCTTGCATCGGCTCTTGCTGAAGAGCGGAGATGATTAATAAATTAATTGCATCCGAATATTTGTGAGCTGCGGGAGGCGTGGATATTGCGGAGAGTCCTATCGGTTCCAAAGAAACTGCGGCAATTAGTTTTGGAGTCGCTTCAACAAAAGCGCCACAACAAAATTAAATAAAGCAGATCTACTTTTCGGGTTTCGTGAGATTATCCAGCGAATATGTGGTTCCAGATGTCCGCAAATTAGAGAAGGTGGGTACCAAAAGTGGTCGAGGGGTAGGTCAAAAAATCATCAATTTTTTGCGCGCATCTTTCATGGACGACCCCTAATGAAATAACAAAAAAGGTAAAGGTCGCGATTGACATTGATTAAATTGACGTTTTTAAACACTGGCTGGCCCCTGGAAACGTATAACACCCCCATTTCTCATTAAATTCCATATTTTTAAATTTTTTTTTCATATTTAATCTTTGTTCAATTGTGCGCGATTTTCTATGAGCAACTGCCGTCATGTACGCAACCGTCATGTGCACAAGTCCGGTTACTCCTTTTGAAACTTTGTGCAATTTGTATGAGTATGACACTGAACTTCGTCCTAAGCGTGCAATACATACTTGGTTAATCTCTACACCCAGTGTTTGACCGCGAAATCTTTGTTTGAGCTACAGTCATCCCTTACTACCGGGTTTCCGAAAATAAGACAAGGTCTTATTAATTTTTACTCCAAAAGACAACCTAGGGATTATTTTTTTTTGGGGGGGGGGGGGTGTTTTATATTTTCATAACCAACAACCAGCCAGCACATTTTTCACACAATTTACTGTGCTACAACAGGCAAGGAGCATGGTTTTAATCATTTATTAATAAGAGTAATATTTTACAAGAATGTTAGAAAAGGCATTGATGCGACGAGATAAATTTAAAATCCTAGCTGTTCGCAAGAATTTCTATAACTAACCCTTCAATTATAGATTTGTTTTAAATTACATCAACTTCTCCATTATACATCTCCAAACTTTGATTTCCTGTCTGAATTGCTTGCGAATTTATTTCCCGCAGAACCTCTATCTCTCATAATTAGCAGCTAGAAAACTCTCCTTAAATGAGTATTTTTGTTCCTTGCCGCATTGGTAACTGTTGTGTTATGTCAGTGATTTTATAAACTGATTTCTTACCCCAACTCGTAACCTCTCATTGGTTAGGCTTCACAAAGATTCACACTTGTCTTAGTGTTTTACTCGTCTACCTGTTAACCGAGATCATCACACTCGGTGGATAATTCGGATATTTAATTTCTTTTCTTTACAGAAAGTTGTTAACATTTGTGTCTACGATTTCTTTCTTGCATTCGATGGAATAGCTTTTTCTTTATGAACTCATCTTGTCGAAATAACAACTAATAGTAAATCTATTACACATGCGACACACCGAATTAAAAAGATTGATAAACATAATCCGTTGCAATTGTGTTCTAGAACTGGTTATCCGTTTACAGAAATACAGATTTCACGGTATTGTCACGTGACAAACTTATTTAACAATTCAAAATAATTAAATTTAATTGTAACAAATTATTTATTAATTAAAATTTTTTTAAAATTATTAATTTAAAAATTTAATATTCACGCGATTGTTGATTGGCTGGATGAATTTTATTATAGAAGGTCATTGTGCTTCTCATTGTTATTGTCATTGAGGGTTTCATATCATTTCCGTGAGGTCTATGCTAGGATGGGTGTCGGCAGCGGAGGTTCTGGGTTTATTTTGATATTCTTCGTATTTATTTCTTAGGCAAAATTTCGATGCACACATTTTAATGAGATGCTCTACTTTAATGAAGCTCCACCCAAAACAAATTAAGCTCCGCCTAAAATGAGTAAAAGTAAATCTTTGATCCGTAATATTTTTAGGTATATCTCTTTTTAGGGAAAATCGGTCCGCATATTTAGGCTCCGAATAGATCCGCTCAAGTGTTAGGGTAGGGTTATGGTTAGGATTAGGAGATAGGGTAGGGTTAGGGGATATGGTAGGGTTAGGATTAGGGGATAGGGTAGGGTTAGGGGTTAGGGTAGGGTTAGGATTAGGGGATAGGGTTAGGGGTTAGGGTAGGGTTAGGGTTAGGCAAAGCGTAAAATTTAAACACTCGATTGCTAATGTCAGACGTCAAGTATTTCCAAAATTATAATAAAACTTGATTAGAGACTTCTATGTAAATGACTTAATATATATTGCGGATAAAAGATTCACTTTTACTCATTTTAGGCGGAGTTTAATTTGTTTAGGGGTGGAGCTTTATTTTTTCTTAGCATCTCATTAAAATGTGTGCGTCCGTCTCGAACGGTTTTACCATTTAGTGATACAAGTAACTAAATTTCACAGCGTGTTAAGTCTATATTCTAACCGTGGTTCCTGTAATTTAAATTTATACTTTATTTTTGATATACAATAACAGCACTTCAAGTTGTGAGGCCTACAGGTAAAGGTGATTTTGAAGTTGAGGAATCTGCCCTTGAACAAATCCTCCTTGACAGTAGGGTAGCTGACACCAAACTTATGATTGTGTCAGTAGTAGGAGGCAGTGGGAAAGGAAAATCATTTTTACTCAACGTTTTCATGAAATATCTACAAAATTATGGTAAAAATGTGAGTCTTTTCACATTTGTAAGAATAAAGAGTTATTTAAATATTTTAAAATGGTGTTTTTGTTTCTTGGCAGGATTGGATGGATGTGCCCAATGAACCAGTGAATGGATTTAAATGGGGGTATAGCAACAAAGGTAACACTAAAGGTCTTCTTCTGTGGCATGAACCTTTCATTGTCAAGATGCCTCCTACAAATGACGAGGTGGTTTCTAAATTGATTTAAGTCTCAATTAATAAACAAAAGTAGAATACAAGTTATAAAAAGAATGTCACAAGTTGCCAGTGATTTGCATAAAGATAATTTGATTATTGATAATGTGGTCTTTGATAACCTTTACTTAGGTGGGCTCTTAGAATAATTATTCTTGTTTTGGATATGTTTACAAACATTTAATTAAAATTAATTATTTTTTGAATAATTTGTCAGGTATGTGTTCTACTGATGGATAGCCAGGGATGTCCTCCTACGAATCTACTGACTGCTGATTACATGAAAATCTTTGCGTTGACTACCAAGCTCAGCTCTGTCCAGATATGTGTTACAGATAACTTGCGTGGATTGAATTTGTTGTGCTTGGAGGTTGTGTTCCTACTTTTGTTTCAATGTGCAAAATGCTGTATTCACACTTATATTGCATCTTAGTCATTGTCATTATGTAGGACCAATTTTTAAATATACGTGCAGGTTGGCTGAATGGGTTTCATGCCTGCATATGGCTGTAATGGCAACAGTCGTAATGTGTTGTGTTCGAAACCCAGCCTTCACTGCCGCCAGCGCCCTTGGGAAGGAGCGCTATATAAATGGTTACAAAAAGTGCCTCTGATGCTTCACATATTGCGCTATACAAATAAAGTACAATTACAATATAAGACTTTAATGGACAGTTTTTAACACTCACACTGTGAGGGACATATAATAATTCTACTTTTAACTATAGTTTTAGTAATGCTGGTGTTACAGTAGGTTGGTAGGTAGATAGGTAGGTGACAATGTTGTCAATGAAGAATCCTGTACTCATGAGCAAAACTTTAAATTGGTCGTAAAAGGAAATCTGTCCAATTGTCACAAGCGTAGCTCTGGAGCTGGCCATAGTTGCACCATTCATCAGTTTAAGAGGCAGATATATTAACTGGAACTGAGATCAAGTACATTACTAATTTATCTCTTCTCAGCCCAGACTGCATAAATTTGTTGTTGAATGTTCAAATTTATTTGATTCTAAAACAAAGTAATTAAAAAAAACTTATTCATCTTGTAGTGGCCTAATAATTAAGTTTACTATTGTATAATTAGTTTGTTACCATATCATTTAGGATCTTTTTTCATGCCAAATATTTACCTTTATTATTGCAATTAATAAAAACACACTTAGTTCACCAACATACATGGTTTAGCACATTAATATTAAGTTGGATATGGTAATTAGTAATAAACTTTATTATTAGGAAATAATAAATAGCATTTAACATAATGTTTGAGATTCACTGTAGCAACCATAGAGAAGCCAAGGTTCTTGATCACATTCAAGACCAGCATAGATAGAATTGCATTTTTGTGGTTGATTATTTCCACGTGGATAACTAATCACTGTTGCAGAACTTTGAGAGGTCATTAGGCCTTGGTTGCTACAAACCTTCCCAACCCAGATTTAATGCCCATGCTGTATGCATGGTTCTTTCTAAATTTTTTTGAGTTTGTGCTTACAAAATTTCTGTTATTTAATAATTTAAAGGTAGAGTAAAATTATGTGCCCACTGCGGATTGTTGAAGTTTTTGTGCTCCAACATGATACAGCTATAAAATTTTATATGTTTGTTTAAACTACATGTCATGACATCACTTATTATTAAATTATTGTTTACATTATCCATGTTTGTATCCTTTTATGAGCTTGTGGCTAACATTCTCACTCCATGAAACTTTAGTTTAAAAATAAAATGAAAATTAATAAAACAAGTATAGACACAATTTTTTGGTGGAATTTTGTTTGTCCGTGTTCTTTTGTGTGCCCTTAGCTCACAAATCTGTGTCCAATTCATCTTAGTTATGCAAATTAATAAGCATAATTAATATGCAAATAATTAAGCACTTTGGAATAAGAGCGAATTTAAAATTTTGCTAACTTTTGTTTCACAAATCCAATTGTGAAAGCATCAATAAACATGCTTTCAATAAAATGGGATACAAGTACTTAAAATTGATACTCGAGTAAAAGGTACTCTGTTGAATAACAGATTATTTGGATGGAGCAGGAATACCTCTTATCTCTGATTACATGAGTTAGGGAAGTGTCTAAGTCATCCTCTCTTTGTTGCACATTAAGAAATTTATAAGATCAAACTACTTGATCGATGCATTAAATTGTTTGTCATTTTCTTATATATTTACTTGTTTTTTAAATAATTCTTTATTATTTTATCATTAATCACCAATGGAATCATCAAATGCTAACATCTGTAATTTTATTACATTAATTAATAAATTTAATACATTAAGTATTAATTTCCTCACGAGCATGAATTCAATAATTCCATATTGTTTTTTTACTGTTTGATAGGCATATTTGCAAGGATGTGAAGGGTTTAACATCCAGGTTTGTTTCTGCTGAAGTGTTTGGTTTGGCTGGATTAAATGTAGTTGACAAGATGTTTACTATTGGGAGTGTTGATAATGGTGGATGGTTAGTTGGATGAACAAATTGGGCTTGGATGACTAGGTTGTAATTATAATAATTATTATCTAATGCATAATTAATTGCAGAGATTCTACTTCTTGATTCGAAACTGGCAACGTCAAAAGTCTTACAACAATGGGCTTGAAGGAGGCAACAGGTACATGAAAGATATGGTGGAGGTGAGTTGCAGAATAATAATTTAATCGGTTAATAAACTGCAAAACATTATTAAACATTCTCATTAGCCAATGGAAGTGTTGGATAAAGCATAGAATATGTTTTTAGATGTTTAGTAGTTATTAGTTATGTAATAAAGCAATATGACTTGAATTTATTGATGTATTCAATGTAATGGCAGGCAAGCAAAGGTGATCCTAAAGACTTTCAGAAAACAAGCAAGTTCATCACTGAAATGTTGAAGGACAGGCACTGCTTCATCTTGCCAGATCCTGGATTACATGTTAGGAGCAGAAACTTCAAAGGATGCCTTTCTGACAATGGTTATGATAATATTTGATTTGGTCGAGTTTGATATAAGTAATAAATATGATTACAGATGTGTGAGGAGCACCTTATAAGATCATGAAACAATAAGTGAATTTTATTGACATACTAATTCCAGACATTACAGCAGATTTCAAGAGCAATCTCAAGACCTTCACAGAGCTTGTGCTTGGTCCAGAGAATGTTGTTGTCAAGGAGATTGATGACGAACAAGTCACTGGGAGGCAGTTGTTCAAGTACTTCAAGGTGATGATGATGATGGTGTTGAAGACAATGATAAGTTCATGCATTGGATTAGTTTATGTGAATGGACTTAATTTTTTGCATTATTATATTGTAGCTTATTCTTTTGAGTGAGTGTAATAATAATGCTTGCAGCTATACTGCATTTTTTAAAGATAGGTTTATGCCTAATGACTTACTGATAATGAATAATAATGTCTATATTTTGATATTAAATGTTTCCACCTTATAGACCTACACAGAACAGGTCAACGGATTGGAGCATAGCACGCACTTGTATCATGTAATTATTTATTGTTACAATTGGATAATATATTGGTAGCTATTTTAATCTATTTTCCTGTTAAAGTACCCTGGCACGGCAGAGAATGTGCTGGCAATTGCAGATGCTAAGATCGTTTACAGAATGGAGATGAACAAGGTTTGTTGATAATGATGGTGTCATTAAAGTTCATAATGGTGTTGTACTGATATACAAATGATAAGAACTTCCAATAATGCTACTGATTCTAATTGATGGCAGGTATGTGGTGTAAGTTTGGAGGAGAAGTCATACATGAGTCAGAAATCTTTGGATGTGTATCATCATCTGAGCTCACAAAAGGCATTGCAAAAGTTGAGGTGAGTTACAATTGGATAGTGAGTCTGGATTGAGTTTTGTTGAAATAGAATTAATATAAAGATAAATTACATTTCAAATAAATAATGATTACATTTAATTAAATAATTAATTTAATATACCATAATAATGTTTTAATACTTGACATGATATTAATTTAACAGTGATAATGCTCATTACTTTGTTAATGTTCACTGTTTATATCTGAATTTTGCTATAGATGTATGAACTAATGTAACTGTTATGTATTACATGGTTCCATTTGCCATCTGCTTGCTCTGTCACTTCGAATTCTTGTTTATATGAAATATGTTTGTTATTTTAGAGAAATCAGACATTCTAAGAAGCTGTGCGGAGAAGATTTCACTCATGAGGATAATCTCAGACAAGAACTTCAGAAAATTTATAATGGATACAAGATAAGTAACTTGGTAAGTCGAGCGACTGGTTTTAGTTTTAATTTGCAGGTCATGCTGCCAAAACTTTGAGTCTGAAGTTATGAATTTGTAGCATTTTATGTTGGGTCTTTGGTATTTGGTGCTAATTAAACTTGCCAGCAGTTTAGTAATTCAGTACCCACACTGATCTGTTGAAAAATTTTGACTATGGAAAATTATTAATTTTAAGTCATGCACCTTACAGTCTTAAAAACATGCAACAACTTGGTTACTTATGGTTAAGGTTAATTACCCAGGAACAAAATGGTGCAAGACCTTACATCTACCCTGGGATCTTTATTTTGAGTTTATCCCTGAAGATGTCCTTCATGTACGGTAATAATTATGGGCTGACAATTACAAATACAATCATGTATGTGTATGGGTCGCTCTCGTGCTTGGTTGCCTGGGTCATCTTCAAATTCGTCGGAAAGAAGAACAAACAGGTAGAACGTATGCGGGGTATCCTCGAATTGGTTCCCAATGGAATCATCTATGTAAGTTGTTATATAGGCTCTTCTATCCGCAAATTATTTTTTCCAGTCAATACATTATCTGACTCCAGAATATTTGAAACCCTGGTTGCACAAAGATATGATTTATGCATGTCTTTTAAAAAGAATGATCTAAAGTCTAAAGTGGACAATATAACCCCTTCAAGAGTTAATTGCTTATTCTCTGCCTCCATAAGGATTATGCAATTGAAGTATTACTTTAAATACTTGTTATAAAATTGCTAATGATTTTTTGTTGAAAAACACCAACCTTGTTTCTGTTTGTTCAGATACGGAATGTAAGTTTAAGCTGTTGTTGCGTAGGTCTATAAGGTGGAAATATAACTAGATCACAATATGACATGTTTTTAAAAGGCTCAAATTCAATTCCTAATTATTTTTCTTAATACCTGTTAATATTGTTTTGACAGGGCTACGAGAAACTAAGAATGGACCCTGAAATCAAGAAGAAAGAGTGAATAAACAAAACTGACGGCATAATTTGCATTTTCTGAAAAATTTGCTTATTGATTGATCTACGAACAGTGTTCGATTTTGTTTTTCTTTCGGTCTACGAGGTGGCTCATAAGCTGTGAAGGAGAGGACCTTAAATATTTGTAGAAGTACCAATATATTTTGGAACAAGATAAATAAATCACTCAAGCTGATTCTCTTGAAAATTTTCAAAAATTTTTGAGTGTCATACCTTCCCCTCTTCGCCTTCGAAGCCTTGTGGGGATACTGACTGGGAAGTTATAATGAAGTTGAGTTCAGAAATGAGGGTGGTAATGTTAGAGTTGGTGTTAGGACAATTGCGCAAATAATTGTTGCTGTATGACATTATCTTGTTCAGGAAAGAGGCATAAAAAATCCTCGTTTGATTAAAAGAGAGGTTCGCCCAGGTAATTTTTATCAGATCTACCGAAAATACAACTTGCCATAATCACGTGACCATAGCTAAACATCTAAAGTCCTTTTTCTTTTTATAAGGAACTGAAAACTGCGAATTTCATGTTCTCTTGAAACTCCGATGTCGGATGAGTTGTCATTATTTATTGACATGAAATGAGTTCGGAAGCTTGAAACGCTCCGAAAACATTTCGACGTTTTGAGATGGTTCGAGCAAACGCGCTAGCGATGACGTCAGCAATGGTTCCGATATCCATTCATGCTTATAAAAATGCATTCAACATACAAATTAGAAACAAATTTTTCCTGTTGAGAAATGAGGGCAACATTTAGAATGTTCGAACGACATCTTTTGCCATTTTAATTGTCACTTAAAAAGACATGTTCTTTAAAGCATTAAACTCATCAAATGATGTTAATGGCCAAGCCTGTAGTTTCTCCACCTTGGATCTCCGACGGGGATCATCGGAGGAGTTTCCCCCGCCTTCAAATGTTTCGGCCACTTGAATTTCCTTAAGTTTTTGGGGGGCGGGCTGCATCCGGCGATCAGCCGGATGTCCCTGTCGTTAATTTATGTAGCTAATTAGTAAGGTGCAAGCCCGGCTCTTGGTTAACAGCTCCCGTTTCAAAAATTTCTGTATAAATCCTTGAAACTTTGTCCCAAGTCTTACATGGTGCTTAATTTCGTTTATAATAAATAAAACATTCATTTTTGTATATCTGTTTTAATTATTTATTAATTTGTAAGAGGGGTCCGCATAATATTACAACATTAAGCATGCAGACAGAGATTATTACATATCTCAAAACACTTTTTAACTAGAATTCAAATTTATATTTTCAGTCAATCTAGTAATGTTATTTTATTTTAAATGTTTATTCATTTTTATATAAATTACTTAAATCTAATCTAATCACTTAACACGGCATTATGTTAATCTGTCTGCTAGCAAATATTTCATACCAGTTTAAGGATTCATATATTAAAATATAGATAATTTATAATTCAGACAGTATAATCTTAAATTTTTCAATACTTAAATGACTGTCAAATTTAAAACAAAAAATATTATGGCGAATTTCTAGTCGACCATGCTGGGGTTTTGTTAAGGTAGTTATTTACTTTAGTGTTTCGAATATGCTGTCGGGTCCGCTGAAGCAGTCACTGCTGGGTTCGCGATTTGAAAATTTGAAAATTTTTATTCCTTTTAAATGTCATTGCTTATTAATGTTGCAAATATGAAGACTTATTTTTCGGCTAACATTAATGACCTTGTCGCAGTTGTAATGTAGACGGCTGAAAGCGAATTCATTAAATGTTTTCAATGCTAATCTTAGGTTTTGAGAACTTGCAACTTTTGAAACCCCTTTCGTTTTTGTCATCACTTTACATATAGTAAAATAATCTAGCAGTGTTATTAATGACTTTTCAGTTAAGCCCCAGCTCGGAGCAGCTCAGATTGCAATCGGCAATCTTTACAGTACAAATGTTCAGGCTACACCGACCAAGGTATGCAGTTTCTATTTTGTGCTTTTCTAAACACAAAAATTAAATCAGAACCATATCTTCAGACGAAGTTTGGACCATTAAAAGATGAAGATAGAATTTTTACAAATTTGTATGGACGACATGATTGGAGGCTAAAGGGAGCTTTGAAAAGAGTGGGGAATTTAGTGATTCATTTTTACTTATTGTCAGTTAATTGTTTGAATGCTTTTTATAAATTGATTTGATTTTTTTTAATTAAGGGCTCTAAGCAATATTGTTTTAATTTCTGACCAACTCAGATTTAACAATACAGCACAAAATAAGAATTTTAGAAACAAAACTTACTTTATTGACTTTCAAGGGAGACTGGTACAAAACAAAGGAGATCATACTTAAAGGTTTTGAGTGGATCCAAAATGAAGTGAAGAAGTCTGGATTGAGAGGCAGAGGTGGAGCAGGTTTTCCAACTGGAATGAAGTGGAGTTTCATGAACAAACCCAATGATGGAAGGTGAAATTCATATGAACATCACTAGACCTCATCAATCGAAAGATCAACATATGCATTGCATTTTATAAAATTGTTTTTTGTGATTATAATGTTTACTTTTTCTTATGTTTGGTTTGCTGCTTTCAGACCAAGATATTTGGTTGTCAACGGTGATGAGGGTGAACCAGGAACGTGTAAGGACCGAGAGATCCTGAGGCACGACCCCCACAAGTTGATCGAGGGTTGTTTGATTGCGGGCAGTGCTATTGGAGCTAGAGCAGGTGAGGATCATTGTTATGTGTAATGCTTGAATGAACTTGTATTCAACATTGCATATTTCACATTGAATCACTGCCATTTGAAATTGATGAAATAAATTTGTGAAATGTTGTTCTTGTACTCAGCTTACATCTATATCAGAGGTGAATTCTACAATGAAGCATCCAATACACAGATGGCTATTCGTGAGGTTATTCTCTTGAAATATGATTTTAAAATAAATTTTGTTCATTTGTTTGTCATCTGTTTTTTTTTGTCTGGCTCCAAGCCTGGTCTCATGTTCTCAAATGATTGAAATTAATTACTGATAATTGTATAATCTAGAAAATGTAATTTAGATAATTTAAAATTGAGTCTAAATATGAATGCCTTTTAATGAAAACTTTTGTATTATTTATTTAAAGGCTTATGAGGCAGGATTGATTGGCAAGAATGCCTGTGGCTCAGGTTACGATTTTGATGTCTTCCTGCACAGGGGCGCTGGAGCCTACATATGTGGTGAAGAAACAGTAAGTTTTTGTTCTCGTCACATCCATGACATCCTCACTTATTCCTAAAAGTCGTTGCCATTGAAATGCAATTGGTGTTTGTGTCAAATAATTATCAGATATTTAATAATAAACTTGAGGCATTCCTTGTTTCAGTCACTCATTGAGTCCATTGAAGGGAAACCGGGTAAGCCCCGATTAAAGCCACCGTTCCCTGCTGACATTGGATTGTTTGGTTGCCCCACGACAGTCAACAATGTTGAGACCATAGCCGTGTCTCCTGTCAGTTTCTTGCTTTTCTAAGCAACAATTACCATATAGTTGCACACTTGTTCATGTTTTACTTCAAATATCGATGGTAACAATAACAGTTATAAGTTAGTGATAAGATAATTTCTTAATAGTACATGTTTATCTTATTAATTGTGAAATATATAATAGAGAAATGTGATTGTGTTCGTGCAGACTATTTGCAGAAGAGGTGGAGATTGGTTTGCAAGTTTTGGTCGCCCGAGAAACAGTGGAACGAAGGTAGACTACTGCATATGTTTTGTGCTTTCTGCATGTTGTTAATTGTTAACAGATTTATAATTGGTCATCTTTGTAACAATCATAGTACTTGTTCATTTTTGTACTTGAGCACCTGTAAATGTGTTTACTGGTGATTGGAGCAATAAGTGTCTGTTTGCTATCAATGCTGTTGGGCTTTTTATAAGATGTTTCAGTGACCTTTAACTGATATTTTGTGAAAACTTTTTTTCAGCTTTTTAACATTTCTGGTAATGTCAAATATCCGTGCACTGTCGAGGAGTCAATGTCCATCCCCTTGAAGGACCTGATTGAGAGGCACTGCGGTGGAATCATTGGCGGTTGGGACAACCTGCTTGGTGTTATCCCTGGTGGTTCTTCTACTCCAATTATCCCTAAAAAGTTTGTTGTTTCCATGGGGATTTTTAATAATTTATTACAAGTAAAGAGCAGTTGTACCATTATTGTCTCATAAAAAGCAACCTATCCGGTTTATTATTTATATTCTGGTTATTTTCCTGATTTGATGGTTGTAATTTTCATAAAAGTTGAGAGCATTTGTTATATTTAAAATGATTGCCAATGCAGGGTATGCGAAGAAGTGATGATGGATTTCGACGATCTCACAGACAAACAATCAGCTCTTGGAACTGCTGCTCTTATCGTTCTTGATAAGAGTGCTGATGTCATCAAGTGCATTGCCAGGCTCGCCCATTTTTACAAGCATGAGAGCTGTGGGCAGGTGATACTGATTAAATTTCATTTATTTTGCTCATTATTGTTGTCTGATCAAGAACACACCAAAGTTCTGAAATTTGATTGTATGTGTACCTCGTTGGCTTTCAGTGCACTCCGTGCAGGGAAGGTTGCAACTGGATGAGTAAAGTCATGGATAGATTTGGTTAGTTTACTCCTTCATTACTGACAGGTTTGACTACAAAATCAGCTGTCATCCTATTCACACTTTGCCAATTCTTATCGAATCTAAACTTCCGATTGAATTTCAGCCATTGGAAAGGCCAGACCAGAAGAGATTGATATGCTGTATGAAATGAGCAAGCAGATTGAAGGACACACTATTTGTGCTCTAGCTGATGGTGCTGCATGGCCAGTGCAGGTTGTTGTTGTTTTTATTTGCACCGAGAGATTCTTCTATTGAATCAACATCCACACTAAAATTGCATGGAAATGTTGTGTTGATATTATTGCCCCAAAGCAATTAATATTTTAAATTTGATACGATAAAAACATTCGCGATGTTGAAGGGCAGTGGCCAGGCAAGCTTCGCTTCAAATGCATTTTACTTTTTTTTTTTCAGGGTCTCATTCGACATTACCGACCTGAAATTGAGCAGAGGATGAAGGAATATTCTGAGAAGACAAAGAAAGAAATCAATTATTTCTAATGAACTCAGATTTGGGATAATTAGGAAAACACCATGAATCTGACATTAAATTTAACAATTTAAACTCCTGTGCTTGGAAATGAGGTTCATAATGATGTTGCATAACTGTTTTCAAATCCTGAAAGCTGGTTAGAATTTGTGGCAAGCCTGGGTTATGGGAATAATATTGAAATATTAAGTAATTTGACATTCTTTCACTGTCATGAGGTGCCCCAGTCACTGTCATATGCAAAAAAAAAAACAAATCTGGACATTCCAGAAATAAACTGAAGGAAAATTGAGGATATTAAAAAGACTGAACAATCCAGCAAAACCTATAAGATGTGTCAATTTTAACTCTACGTGGCAACTTAAGTCCATTGCAGATGGCAATTACCCCAACTTCTGAAGACTAACAGGGTTGGTCGGTGACATTACTCCGGCGTGTTACATGAGACGGATGACATATCAAATGAGTACCTCCGAACGAGCAAATTAAGAACACATGAACATGCAATGCCTCTCCAGACAAGCAAACAGAAGTTAATACAAAAAAAATTACAGTATAATTTTTATAAAATAATGGTGAATTGATGTGTTTCTAAAGACTGGTGATAAATATGAAAAAATGTTGCCCTAAACCAAAAATTAAAATTCTGGCACAAGCCACCGACATACAAAAGCTGCTGACAGCAGAACTTTCAGTCCATTGTCCAGAGGCAAAAACTTCATCACAGTCTTAGAATCTGGTGATTACTTCACTTTTCAAACTTTACTTGAGGCTTTGTTATTGAAAGCACCAAAATCTGAAAGCATGTCATTTAGAGTGGTAACTGGGCACTTTTTGGTTAAATGGTAAAAGATTAAGAAATTCAAACAAAAATTGTTTTGACTTCCCATTGTCAACAAGCTCAAAATCCTCACTTGTGTGACTGCTGGATGGAGGTCTGAGGAAGAGTTCGATGTAGCGTTTACCTTTACAAGAAATTAGAAATCAATTTGTGTACAATTATAATTAAGAACATTAATAAACAATTGATGAGCAATGTCGCTTAATGGAATTTTGCATTTTCCTAATGATTTGAGCAGATAATGAATTATCTTCTCATCCAACATTTGTGATATTTTTTGAATAAACAATCCATCCACAACAAAATGGATGAGTCACTGACTCATTGTGGCTCGATTTTTCTTCATGGCTTCGACTGCGACTTCATGACTTTCAAAATCAACATCTGCATCACCTGATGGTCTACCAGACGAATTTGTGTGAATCTTAATGCTTACAAGATTCAGTGGTGAGAAAAACTGAAAACATTAAAGGGAGGTTATGTCAGGATGCTGGTGCTGAATTTGTACATAAAGATGTGTATATAAGCATTTGTATATAAACCTGTGTATATACACATTTGCCTGCTTTGTTATTGTCATTCTGTTTAAGCACAGATAGCTAAAGTAAACACCCAATACAAGTAAATAGTTCATAAAGAAACAATTTAAAAGATTTAATACTCAGATTAAAAATTGTTTGCCCAACGGAAAATTTCAAATGATTTATTAAGTTAAAGGTTGAAATGGCAAAGAAATAGTATACAATAGTATACAAATAGTACTGATAGTAACAGACCTCCTAGATAATGACAAGTCTGTTGAAGTAATACCTCAGCTATATCCTGCTCAGTTGCAGTAAATGGAAGACCCCTCATGTGGACGCTGTGACCTGTGGTGCTCTCGTGAGGTTTGTATCGGTACCCGCCGATAAAAGGTCGCTTGGCTCCCCCAGTCCTAGGAGGTGAATAGCTATTGAAGAACTGAGGATTGGAAGATATGCTGCATGGCTGACCAAATGTTTTGCCTCTTCCCATGTGGTAGCCTCGACTGAAGCCATTAGAGTTGTGGAAGTCTGTAGAAATATTTGCAACATAAAAGGAAACTTCAAATTCAACAACTTAAGATTCATTTGATCAGAAACAGACCTTCAAAATGTCTTCCATTCTGAGCAGAATTGTGAAACTGACCCAAATAATTGAATCTTTTTGAATGAACATCAAGAGGAGGGCCCCTTATGAGCATAGAATTAGGCACGCCAAACTTAAGTGCCGGAGGAAACATCATCGCCTGATACCTGATGCTTCGCGTGATGGCCGACCTCAATTCGGCAATTGAGCTTTGAAAAACTTCAATGTATCTGAAAATATGAGATTTATCATGTAAAGCGAGCAGAATGTGGAAAGCACAAATTCTAGAACCTGTGTCCTATAGATTGTTTGTGCTTAGAGAGGGCTTTCGTTATGGAGTCGTGGGATAAGAATTGGACGAAACCCTCCCCCGTGCACCTGCCGAGATGATCCGTCAGGAATGTGATTCCATTGGGGGCAATTTGCAAACCTACAACAACCACTCTTCATTTCCACAAGTGACCAACAATAATTACAATATGTTTACAGAAGCTGCAGAAGTATCATCCATTTCTATGCAATGGTCATTATCTTCTGCTTGCCTTCACACAACAAGTGACTTAGCTCAACACTAGCAACAATGAACATGGTAACAAAATCTGGTTTGAGTGTTAAGTCAATAATATGGTGAATGGGATAAAAAAATATTTGTCTTGAAAGAAATTTCTAAAGCAGGCAACATCAGCTTTATTAAATTAATTTAACAAAAAACATTGTACTAGAAAGTAATTAGTAATAAGTAAGAGCTAATAAGTAAGCACAGGACAATACGGATCATCCAAACATAGAATTTAATCTCTTGTCAAACAGACCTATGAAAAAATTAGCCACCTCTTCTTTCGAGCAGCCGAATGGGAGCCCTCTCAGTCGAACAATTGGAAGATCTCCTTTCTCAGGTACAGTATCATCCATCTTCTTGAGGACATAATTCATTTCAGACCTCTTTACTTTGAACACTTTAAGTCAACCACAAAATTATCATAAGTATAAATATGAAACACGTGCCCTTTAAGAACACTATATCGACAAGGTGTATAAAAATTAAAAAAAGTAATCAACCATCAATGTATCTCCTGCCAATATAATTCTTGCTCCTTGAAAGTCCCTTCTCAAGATCCTCCTCAGTGGTAAACTCAACAAATGCTTCACCCGTGGACCTTCCGTCTGCTAATTTCAACAAATGGATGCCTTCTTCTTCATTCTCAATGCTACATCCTTTAATAAATAAAATTATAATCTATGAATCACTAATCTGCTATGAAGGTGTGAATATTTGAAGAAAAGATGTTTACGTGTGTCCATAACATATGGTTTTTGACACATTCTTCATTTTCCAAGGCATAAAATCATCTAAGTCTTATTTAATTCTGCTAAGTACATTGAGATTCAATAACTAGTAAAAATGATTATGAATTAATTAAACTGATTCATTGTTTTTGATGCACTGCTAAAAACATGATGCATAAACTACCAAAAGTAACATTCAATTTCTTTTAAAATATGCTCCTAACATTGATTAACAACGTCAAATTCTAAATGATAAATTTGAATATTAGTGGCGGTTTTAATTTTGAAAAAATACCCAACAAAATAAAAATTTGTTTGCTTGTAATATGAACACAAATTCAGGTGCAAGCAACAAACCTTCAAAAAAAGTCAAAATATTAGACGCAGTGGCAGACCATGGGAGACCTCTTAGTCTGACTACTGTCTCTTTTTCTTCCATTAATTATTTAATGCAAGCAAAGTTTCCAAAGTTCAAAATCCAACTGTGTTTTTAGTGCCAAAACCAACCCGATAAAAATTCCACCAAACGACTAAGAAAACTCATCGAATTTGTAATTATAGAATTACATCAACGTAACAAATAACACGAATCACATAACATGCACCACAACAACAACAAGGCCGATGAAACGTACTTTCGCCGAACATGGAGACGACCATAATTAATAGAAATGTGCTTTTAACAACATTAAATGACTTCTCTTAATGTACTAATACTCCAAAAACATATTAAAAGTTTGTTTAAACAAAAATTACGGAAAACTTTTAATGTCCACCACTTTTAAGATCTATTTTAAAAGGCTGCAAAATTGAAAAAATCGCAAACTCTTATGCAATTCAAATAGTATGGAAATGAATGTTTTAGTACATGTGTAATGGAAAACAAGAATCAGATGGAGAGGTAGCAGTGATAAACAATTCGTCATCATCATAACTTTAGATTCATGACTTGACTCGTCAAATATGAATGTCTAATCTCAAGGCTGATGGTGACCGAAACGATTCCTTTGATCAGCTTTACTCCACATAACGCCGACTGACCTAAAGATGTAGTATCTGCAACAGATAACCATGTAAGACCACTTTAGGTAGTCTATAAATCTCAGTTTATTTTTTATTCCCAACTCTAGATGAGAATTATATTCCCTTGGGATACACCCTGATTCTGCGAGTGGATTAAATTTTATCTAATGATTCGTAATTTATCTGTTAATTACTCTGAGAAAATTATACAACCATAAACAACATGAGAGTAAACTCAACAAAACTTTTTCTTCCAAAATGAAAGTCTTATATTTTCAAAATAATGATTATTGCGTTTAACAAAAATGAATACCATTATTATCAAATTAATTAATAAGCAAAATTTGAGCATTCTTCAGCTAACAAAATATATCACAATATTGAGTGATGGGATAACTTTAAAAAGTCTCTCAAAGAGTAATCATCTGACATCCTGGTGGCAGCTAAATAGACATTAGTATTTCATCAACCAAAAAGTTTTCACAAAAGACTTGCACTTCAGTAAACCACTGAGCCAAAAATGATTGTTGACAATGCAGAGATAGTGAGTCACAGCATTCGTCGCACCATGTAATGGAGGATACCCCCATGTTTAAAGTAAAGCAGTTCCACTTCGGTGTCAAATCTGCTCAGCACCTCAAATTCTCGACCGTCGTCCAACTGAAAATATTCATAATCAAAATCAATCCATCACGCTTACTTAAATAACAATATACAGCATGCATATTCACAGATAAATCCATAACCTTGACTATTATTTTCTGCCCTGTTTTAATTTCATCAGGCAAGCGGATGGAGAATTTTTCAAGACCTGTCAGGTTGAGTGTTTCGGCATTCTGACCAGGAAGATATTGGAGTGGTATGATACCCATTCCCACAAGATTGCTTCTGTGTATTCTCTCGTAGCTCTCTGCTAGCACAGCTTTTATGCCCTTTAGGAATTTGATGTTTTTTAAGTGAGAGGAATTAACATTAAATAAACATTTATGAATTGAAATATTTTAATTTATTAAAGGTTCCGGTTAAGACAAAACATACAAGAAGACTTGGTCCTTTGGCAGCCCAATCCCTCGATGATCCACTGCCATATTCTTTTCCAGCTAATATGATTACGGGAGTTGACGTGCTCTTGTATCTCTCTGCAGCATCGAAAATGTCCATCTGGTCATGAATAACAACAAACAATAACAAGTCATTTACAGTAACAATAACAATAAACAATTTTATAAGCTGTTGATTGACAAACGTTGTATTACAATTACACATCCATCTAAAGTTGGAAAGTATTGAATTTGAACAAGCATACCAACAAATTATAAAATTAAAGTTCAAGTGTACATTTCAAGTAAATTGCATGCAAAAGTCATATAAATATAAAAAAGAATATAAAAATAACTAAAAGCCAAAAGTCCCACGATTTCATTGGTCGGAATATACAAGGTCTTGGGTCCTTGGAGTCCAACAAGCTTGTTGATGAGTCTGATGTTGGCAAATGTTCCTCTCGACATGACAGCATCGTTGCCTCTCCTCGAGCCAAAAGAGTTGAATTCTTTAGGGGTCAACCTGGGTCAACCAGAAGTGCTTTTAAGTTTCACATTTTCATATCAATTAGTCTACAAACTAAATTTCTAAATTTAACCAAATGTAGTTGTTATTTTAAAAATCAATATTTTAAATGCTAAATATCTGAAACTACACTCAATCCATGAATTTAATTGGGAAGACAACAAAGCAAAAATATGCAATGATATGCAACAATATGCAATAATATGCACTAATAAGCAACAATATGCAACAGTATGCAATAATATGCAATAATACATAATAATAAGCAACAACATGCTACAGCATGCAAAAATGTGCGACCACGTGCAACAGTGCTCACCCTCTCCCACTAAGGTATCTCGCCGCAGGACTATTTCTGGGAATACTTCCAGCAGGTGAAATATGATCAGTGGTGACTGAATCACCGAGTTTCAGAAGAACTCTTGCCCCAACAATAGAACTTTGATTGGGCAACTCCTTGCCCTGGCAATTAAAATAGAATTTATTAAATGTAGTCATTAACATTACATTTAAATCAAAATGCATATTTCGGTCACTACACAAACAAAATTAACAGTATTTAATTTTACTTAACAGTATTAACAATATCATTATCATTATTATTAAAAATATCAAAAGAGGTTCATTGATATTTAAATATCCGGCCTGTGTCTCATAATCCTCACAATTCAGTTTTTGCCTTTAGCCATTTCACCATTACCAAACATTTACAAACCATTACCAGCCATTATCAACCATTATCAACCATTACCACCATAACCAATCATTTACAAACCATTACCAACCATTTATAAACCATTTACAAACCATTACCAACCATTACCAACCATATCTTGAAAGAAGGGGGGTGATTTGATGTAAGTGGATGCCTCATCCCAAGGATACAAAATACTTTCGGGAGCTTCGAGACTGTTCCAGTTCTCGCTGCCATTCTAAGAAAAAATAATTAGAACTTCAGATGGAAATAAAACAATAAAGCAATATTAATTTCTGACTTATTGATTTTTGGATTCTTTAAAAGCCACCATTAATTTTTTATATAAAGTATTTGAATATTGGAAAATATTTAACAATGAGATAAAGTTTAAATAATTAATTTTAGTTTAGTAATATTTACAATTAATTTTTGACTCAATTGCTATTGACACAACTCAGTTTATTCATCACCTGAATTCTTGAGTAGACTTCTCTGAACATCGCAGGCAAAACAAACTTGTTCTCGGCTTCCTGATTATTACAAAAAGGCAATCCAAGACATTACAAAATACAAACAACAAAATTGAGAATAAATATCCACGCATCCATCCTATGTTCACATTCATTATACTCAGGGTTTTATCGACATCTGCAAATTAAATGCTTCAAAAAAGCATGAAATCATTCATCATGAATCACCACTAATGAGAGTCCTTTGTAACCTAAAAAATAGCCTGCAAATCTGCAATTTCCCTTGCAAATGTCCTGCAACTCTCAGGCACAATATTCATTGTCACATACTCAAACATGTTTTTTGTGTTTCAATTATGTTTACGTTAACATCCTGGGAGCTTTAAAAATAGCTTCTCTTTGGAATTCTGCTCCACTGTAATAAATGCTTTTTGTTGTGCAAATCAATAATAATTTAGAAATAAATAAATAAATAATTATAATCAACATCAGGATCATTCCCAAAATTCAAGAAACAAATAACTGACAACAATTTCTTCTCTTGAAGGCCAAATGTCGCTCAAGAACACTTGGGTACCGTCATCACGACATCCTTCAAATATTGCAAAAATATTTTCTAAATGTTTATTTGACTTTTAATTTACAAGTTTAACTTAAAACTGGAGCAACTATTTTCAAAATATAGGACTGATGTAACATAATCTTAATTTTTTTTAATTTAGAATGATTAAAAGAATTAGAAGAAAAACCCAGAGATGATGATGATGATCTTACCAAGAGGTTCTGTGCTGAAATCTATCAAGACAGTTCCTGCCAGGGCATAAGCAATCACAAGCAAAGGAGAGGCCAGATAATTGGCCCTGGTTGAAGGGTGGATGCGACCCTCAAAGTTTCTGTTTCCTGAGAGAATGCCCACTGCCACCAAGTCTCCCTGCATGTGATTGCATGGATAATAACAAATAGATAATAATCACTGGATTGTAACAAATGGATAACAATGAATGGATGATCCCCAATCAACGAGCCGAACCATCAGTGAACATAACTAAACTGCAACAAACCAACCTCCTCAATTGCAGACGACACAACTTCTTCCAGCGGACCACTGTTTCCAATGCAAGTCATGCAACCGAATCCAACGACCCTAAAGCTATTCATAACTCACACCTTAGCCCAGTGATTCCAAAATGAGAGAGATAGTAAGCTCAAGAAGAGTTACTTATAATGCAATATCTAGGACTTTCTCATTAAGATGCATGGTCAAAACTTGATCAGTGTTTAAATTTGGTAAGCGATCAAGCAAGTCATGACTTACTCCAACTTTTCCAAATACTCCAAAACTCCGGCCTCCTTCAAGTAGTATGTTACCACTCCACTGCCTGGAGAGAGACTCGTCTTAATGTAAGGCTTCACTTTCAAGCCACAATTGTATGCTTTCTTGGCCAAAATCCCTGACAATAAAATTGTAATAACTGAAATAAAAATGTTTCTAGTATTAAGACTTGGTGATATTATATTATGATATTATCCACAAGTCAAAGACAAATAATTATTATAACAAATATTATGATCAAGAAAAGTTATCAATGACAAAGAACCTGCTCCAAGCATAACTGAAGGATTGCTTGTGTTTGTGCAACTGGTGATGGCAGCAATGACAACAGAGCCATGTTTGAGCAGGTAATTCTGGCCTTCATAGCACATAGTAACTGAACTATTCAATTTCTCCCCAGTCAAACCGTAGCCCTGAAACCAACGTAGTCTAATTTCAATGGATTTTGATGGCGTGGACTGAAAACATCAACGTCCACCTTAAGACATTTGAGGAACATGCTGTAAATTCCAATGCAATAAGAAAGACATGAAGTCTTTGCAGCACTATATACCACTTTCTCTGATTACTAGCAATAATACACAACATGGATCTAACTAGTAATACTTAACAGCATAGTACAGCGTAACTAAAGCTTCATGAGAATTCAAGTCAAGAGAACCTTAAAACCACTCGGAGAGGAAAGGCAATCCAAGAAGTCCTCTTTCATTGAGGTCAGGGAAACTTTGTCGTGAGGTCTCTTTGGACCTGAACAGCATGGTGCCACATGACCTAAATCCAACTCCACAATCTAGGTCGATTGAATAGCACTGATGATATTCTTGTGATTAAAATGCACCACAGAATCATAATCATCATTAAAAGCAGCAGCTGCATCATCATCATCATCACCATAGCAACCATCGTTATCACAACCTCAGAAAAGGTAGGATCTTGAGAGGGATCATCATAGTCTCGGAACAAGTGATTCCTCCTCAGGTACTCTTCAATAATTTCAATCGTTTCTTTTGGCCTTCCTTTTGATCATCCAATGCAATTAAATTCATCTTGTTAAATGTGTTGTTGTTTAAATATGTTTCTCAATGCTATGAGAATAAGTCTTAATCTAATAAAAATGCTAATTAAATCTAACAAATAATCTAATTAAATCACTAATAGACTATTACTCTAATCTACATTAAGCTGCTTAATCTATATTATAAACATTATAAAAGTTTAACGTAATGTTCTCGAACTATTAATATTTGTTAAATCAACAATTCTACTTTTATAGTTATTGAAAGTGTTGCGAATATAGATATTCAATCACCTGTTTGCTCGAGGTACTTCAATCCTGCCTCATCAATGGGGAAAAAACCAACAGTAGCTCCATATTCAGGACACATATTGGAGATTGTGGCTCTGTCGGCGATGCTCAACTCAGAAATCCCGGGTCCAAAAAATTCTACAAATTTTCCAACAACTCCGACCGATCTCAAATGCTGGAGAAAAACAATTCAATGTTACGATCGTTCATCTTTGAATTATTTCACTCCTCTCACCTTAGTTATTGTGAGGACCAAATCTGTGGAGGTTGACAGAGGACTGAGTTTACCAACAATTTTGTAGCCAACAACAGGAGGAAGAACCATGCTGATGCTCTGACCCAACATGACTGCCTCAGCTTCAATTCCCCCAACCCCTAATTAATTAATTAATTAGTGTAATATGATTATTATTCATTATATTGATTGTTCATTAACGTTATTATGGTATAGATTCACTTTGAATTGCAAATCTAAATTATACAAGTAATACAAACCAGAATATTTCAATAAAATTATAACAATATAATAATAATTATAAAAAAAATATGTGGCAGTTAATAAACAACCTCATGCTTACCCCATCCTACCACTCCGAGACCGTTAATCATGGTGGTGTGAGAATCCGTTCCCACGAGACTGTCCGGATACAAGAGGCCGTCGTTGCCGATGAAGACCACTCGTGCGAGGTATTCCAGGTTGACCTGGTGAATTATGCCGGAACCGGGAGGAACGATCAGCATGTTGCGAAAAGCCTTCGCTCCCCACTGTTTATGGCATTAAGCAAATCAATGCAAAGTTACAAAATATAACATTTTTTAATAATACAATGCTTATGAATAATTTTTATGTGATGATTTTTCCTGAAGAAAATATTTAATAAATATCGTGGAAACCATTTTCTAATTTATCTTAAGCTCAACGACAAACCTCCTCTGCTTCTATCTCATTCCAATTAAATTTAGCACTCAGGTTTAACATTGCAAAAGCGAACAAAATTACGAATGCAAACCGACCTTGAGAAAAGTAAACCTTTCCTTGTTGCGTTGAAATTCCAGCTTTTGATTCTGTTGCAAAGCTGTGGCACTGTAGGTTTAAAATCATCTTTGAAACAATTACAAAACCGATGCCATCACTTCCACGATGACAGGATTATTAATCATCTATTTATTAATCAATATTGACTCTGCTAATAGTGACTACTAAATTACTAAAAGACATTCAACCTTTTGGAAACATCCACTTCAACTGAATGATCTATGACAAGATCTGCAGGACATTTTGGGTTGATTTTCTGAGGGTCTCCACCAAGCCTTTTCACAGCATCCCTCATGGCTGCAAAGTCAACCACTGCAGGAACTCCCCTATAACATGACTTTTGTTTATTTTGGCTACATTGGCCTGTAATCACCACATAGTTCTAAAGAAGCTAAACATTGAAGCCTTGATATTAGCACCTTTCATAAAAGTTCACAAAATATTTCTTAGGGCAATGATTATTATTCATGCACATGCAATGCTCAAGTAGGTTTTTAATTTTCCATACGTGAAATCTTGAAGAATGACTCTTGCAGGCTTGAAAGGTACTTCAACATTTTGATTCTCCATCTTGTTCCAATTGAGAATGTTGAAGACATCTTGTTTCTTGATTTCAAACTCATCGCAATTTCTAACAGCTGATTCCAATAAAATTCTTATGGAAAATGGAAGACGCTCTGTTATCACCAAAAAAACATAAATATATTATTTATTACTTGTAAGCAGTAAAGAAATTAATGTTATATTCCTATTTTTTAATGTTAGATTAATAAAAGAATTAACCATAGATAGAGCTTTCTAATTTCGTTAGGTCGTAATAGTAAAACTCCTTTCCATTCCGATGTAGAGTTTCAACAAGGCTAGCAAAGGGATGAACTTCTACAAACCACAATTAACAATGCAAACGTTTCAAAATAAAAGCAACACTTGAATGCCGATTAGTCTACGAGTTCAAATGTGAATTCTTTAAAATAATCTATCTTTGATTAACCCTATACCTAGTTTTGCATAAAGTTTGGTCTTTACGAAAATTTATTGAACATATCCTGCGTTTTAGAGATACATTTTGAGTGAGAACGAGTTTTACTAATTAAAATACCTATAGGGGCATTCCTGCAGGTCAAAATAACATAATGACATTTCGTAAGATAAGCTACCTAGCAACCCAAAAGGATTTAAAAGTACTCACCGTACATTACTTGCTAATGGATCCTAACCTATGACTATTTGAGGCCTAGAGTTGATATGACACGAAACTGGCAAAAGTAGTCGGATGACGTAAAACAAAGGTGAATTCCATAAATTTAACTAACTTAATGCACTTTATGTAGAAAAATGTTTTATTTTTTTAATTTAGTTTTTAAAGTTTCCTTAAGGTATGACTGTAGTTAGCTTGCGAATTCTTGGTTTCATTGAGAAGTTGGATGTTGAAAAAGATTTCTATCTTTTTTAGTTTTCATTCATTGTTATGGAGATTAAATTATTACAACGAAATTTGTTTGTCATTACGTGATAAATCAATCGTTATAAGAAGTCCTTAAAACGTTTATTGAATTATTTTACAAAATAATAGGACAAAAACTGAAAAACCAATTGTAATGAAATTGTCTTAAAACGAAGGACGCGATTTTATAGCAAGAACATTAGGTCGTCGATACATCGCCGTTAGACCATCCACCAAAAAACATAACGTCAATTTCGCAAACCTTAATTCGAATGTCTCGAACCCCATAACGCTCGTCTCCAAAATATCACTAATCATTAAAAGCTCACCCCATCTCAAAAATCTAGCAAACGCTGACGTACATTTATCTAGCACTAGTATATCTCTTTGAACCAACAAACCAATGCTTCCATGGACCAAAGCAAGCTCAACAAGCCATCAAATTTGTCTAAACACTAATCAAGCAATTAACTGTTCAATATAGCGAACTCGGGAGAATTTATGGATACGCAAGCTGTCAGCCTTCAGAAATCTCATAAGCTTAACGACATGATAGAATAACCTCCCACCCACATTAATCTTCCATTTATCAATTGCAAATCAGATTCATGGCCTCACTAAATTTGTTTCAATCCCTGTATAACCATTATTCAAAAAATAACTTCAATCCAACTCTTCTCCCATATTTTACTGCTAATTAATTACTTAAATTAAAAAAAACGAGAAATGCATAAAGACCAAACCACTCAAATAGGAGCACATTCAAAACCATGGTTTTGGTTGAAGTTTACTATACACTAAACTGAATAAAATTAAATTTCAACCCATCATTCTCAAAATTACTTTCTATTTCTTATGAGTTGTTCATTTAAAATACATTGAAAAGTCCTTGTATAAATCTCCAATATCATCTTCATTTTCAGTGCTGAAACATTAAATCGATTCAAATGAAAGAATAATTCCCCACATCATTGAAAAAAATGAAATAAATATCATCATAACATAATAAATAGTGATGTAGTACCTGGTAATGGAAGTGAGGAATTCCTGCTTCTGCTCATGAGTAACAGCAATGCAACCTGCAGTCGACTGCAATGGAAGTCTGTTCAGAGCCTCTTGAAGCCAGATGGTTGTTGCCTGAAGACGACACAATTGATTCGTTAACAGCTAAAACCATGACCGATACCACAACAAAAAACTAAATTTAAAATCAATTTTATTTAATTTACTTGTTAAACTGCCACTAAAGTAAACAATCTAAATAAATTACACAAATACTAAAAATACAATTTAATTCAATCTATTTGTTAGTCATCGTAATGTGATTATAAAGCAAATGTTTGGTTATATTTCTGATTGGCAATGTTATTGGTAAAACTAAGTTGGGTATTAAAATAAGACTTCTATTTTTTAGAAAACGAGAAATGTTGACATGTAAAATGTAAAATGTAAAAATAGACACCTCTCTGTCGATCTTGAGAAGTTCGTAAATGGTGCTGGCCAGGTAGGAGATGAGTCTCGAGGGAACTTTGAGGAGGCAGGCATCGATGATGGCAGACACAAGTTCGAGTCCGTGATCGTTGAGCAAGCCCAACACAAGGTTCTGCCGATGCTTCTGACTGGAGTCGGCACCGATCTGCAAGTCCGTGCAAATATCATTCAATTGTTGCATTAAATTGCAGTGGAAATCCATATTAAATTCAAAATAAACACAAAACTTATTGAATATTCAAATGCTTAACCAAAATACGGAAAATAATAGTAGACTTATTAAAATAAAATTACATACTATGTAACAACACCGATAGTTTAAGTCATGAACATTATACCTTAATCTGGGCAAGCTTGATAACGGTTTGTAGGAATCTGACAACAGTTGCATTCGCGTCCGAGTGAGGGATGCTGACAGCATGGATGGCACTCAAGAGGATTGTTTTGCAACCTGCAAACTCAAGGAATGCCTGAGGACACTGCTCCACAAATCTGCAAATTGTCAGTTCAGTAAGAATATTATGAATGGTTGCAATTATTGCAGTGTTATTGTGATAAATTGAATTTAATTAAAAAAATTAAAATCTTAACAGATTCTCAAAAAACAAAATACTGCATCATTACACAAACTCTATACCTATAGATATAGCAACACCAAGGTGATAACGCATGAAATAACTTAGTTTCTTTATATTATTTGTATTTCTATAATTTCTTGCCAACCTGAGTGCAAGTCGGAAGAAATCGTCGACAACATCAGGGTAGTTCACGAGGCCATTGATTTGTTCTGTCATTGCAAACGTCTTTCCACTGAATTCCTGTTAAATTATTAATAGGCATAAGTAATAGACTTGATTAAAGTTAATGTTAAAAATTAATCTTTCAAAACAAACATCAAGCATGGAGAGAAAGATGGGAACATTCTGCTGATGTCCGGCATAAGCGTCGACCATGACGCTTCCCATGTAAAGGCAGCAGGGATGAAGGTGTTCCTTGTAAATCTCCACCATCTACAAATAATTTATTATCTTCTCAGTAACTAAACTTTACTTTTAATAAATAATTTAATGACGTTTTAAGTGTAAAATCTTCAAAAAGTAACAAATAATTATTTAATGCCATATTCCAAATATGTAGTTATTGCTAGCCATTGAGTTTGAATGATTAGCATCATGATTGAAATAAATTGTAATCTGTAGTAACAAGTGAGAAACAAACCAATGTGACAATGGGTAAAATAAGAGAGGAGTTGTTGCGTCCAAAGCTCCTGATGCCGTTCCTCATGCACCGACACGAGTGCTCGATGACTCGACCGTCGGACGAAAACTTCTTCATGATGTCGGAGAGGGTCGGCCACGACTGAATAAAAAAATTGTCGGTGAATAAGAAAAATACAATAGAATTCAATAAAAATTAAAACATACATAATCAATAACACCTAAATTATGAACATATTCAGCATAAATAAGAATTAAACAATTATAAAAACCTGGATGAAGAATTCAAAACATGGATTCATTTGGTCCTGAGCCAAATCTAATTGAACAGCCCTGTTTAAAATAAAACTGTTCCAAATTATGTTAAGTTATTGCCATCGATTTACTGCAAGTGTACAGTGTTCGAGTAATAAATGAGAAAACGTTCAAGAAAATGCAAAAATCTCATTTTGTAATTTCAGAAAATATCTCACTTGAAAATTGATGCAAGCCTATCAAGCCACATGCTGGGATCGTCCCTCGTATTGTTCTTTATTTCAGTAACAGTCTCTACTATCTGAAAATGCAAACTTTTGAAATTAGCATGTCACATAATTCTCTCATTACTTGTAGATTATCATCATCTGTGCAATGTCTTGAAGGACATGTCACTATTAAGTTGTAATTGTTTTATTACATTCTGAGCAAAAGTTCAATTGTCTCTCCATTATAAAATAATACATTATTTTTCATTAATAATTCATGAAAAATTGAATACATTATTTCTCTATTGAATACATTTTTATTAATACATTATTAATAATTCATGAAGAATTGAACCATCAAAAAAACAAACCCTTTTCAAGTTCATTATAGATGGATTGCAGAGATGCTGGAGACCTTCCATGACCTTGTTGACCTCCAGGCAACTCAATGTACTTGAGGCAGCTGTTAAGTTCAAAAGTCATGTAGCACAGCAAGGTACCAAAATCAACAAGTCAACCAAATAATGCACTATTGCAAGAATAATAATAATGATGATGATGATGATACATATGACACAACAAATGGAGCCACTACACAAGAGAACAGCTGTTGTCTACATATTAGCATCTTAAATAATAGTCATGCAACATGAATATGAAATAATAAACATTAAATACCTTCAAGGAGTTTGATCGTGCTGGCTTGTGGCAAGTTGATGGACTCAACAGCTTCAAGGATGGTGAAGAGAGTGTGGAGATCATTGACAAAGAAAGTTGAGCATGTCTCACAGAGCTGCTGGAGACATTGAGCAGATGTTGGAGCTAACTTTGGGTTGTTGAAGCCCTGTATTATGATTGGAAGCACCATTTCTACAACAACAACAATTTCAATATAAATAACACAGTTAATAATAAAACAAGCTAAGCATCATTATTATAATTGCTGTTATTGTAATTAATATTAATATTACTATTAGTATTAAACTAAGCATTAATTAAGTAATGTTGTGTCATCATCACCGACCTAGATACATTTTGTTTTCTTTGAACCATCGCTGCAAAGAAGCAACAAGATTGAGGAAGGTGTTTTGCAGAGCCACGTGATGAACGGACGGAAGAACGGAGGTGATGATGAATTCAAGCAAAGAGGTGACTTTTGAATCTTTTCTGGTTTGAAAATAATTCACTGAGTTTAATAACTTTTAAATATTCTTCCTGACACTCTAAGCATACTGATCCCTGTCCTCAGCTCTTTAGCTTTACAGGAGTACTAATTATATATCACGACTCATACATAACTTATGTTAATTAGCTAATTTAAGTAATAATAAAATCATTTAGTGATCAAAGCAAAAAATAAGCAAATAAATACACTTACTCACTGACTTTCTTGGCAGGTGACTGCATGATAAAGAGGGCAGCCTCGTACGTCGCCCAAGATTGGTTTGGAACGTGTTGTTTTAACGACTCATTTAACTGCAAGATAAAATCCAAATTTGAGAAAAATTTAACCATGGCTTTATTTGCTTAAATTCAGAACAGGATGTTCAATCGGAAGGAAATCTTAAAGTATTTAAGAACTTTTAACTTTTGAGGTTATCAATAATAGAACTTTTGGCAAAAGGAAACAGCAGCAACAAAGAAATGAGGTGGGTTTCATTACCTGTCCGACAATTTCGTCGGGTCCGACAATGAATTGCACGTCCTTCACGAGGTCGAGAGCATTCTGTCTGAAGTCCTCAAAATCACTGTCATCATCCTTCACGTCATCCTATCGCGATGAGTTTCGATATTAATGATTGTTAGCAATACTATTGCCAATATAATGTAATAAAATATCAGTAGCAAATGAAAAAGCAGCACCAACGTTGGATTCGTCGTACTTGCACAGCCTGCAGAGGGCCGTTATGAGGCGGCAGATGTACGGCTTGAAGAGGTTGAGAATGGCCCTGTTCTTGTCTTCGTACAGGTAATCAGACAAATGGTTCCAAAAAGCAAAGGTCACATCTGCCACCTAATAAAATACCACCAAAATTATATTTAATAAAATATGTAATATTTACAAATGTAAGCCGAACTATAAAAAGCTAGAATGGCACGTCAATCGCAATCCACACCTGGTAGTTGTGATGCCCAACACAGGTAAGCAAAACTTCCAAGACTTTAAAGTCTCCAAAACCCTGAAATTAATTGAAAAATCCAATCAGCTGATTAAAAAGATGCTCCTAAAAGTGACAACTCACTGAAAATGCAAAAGAAAAGAAAAACCAGTGACGTAACAAATTACCTCATTCGGCGTTTCAGCCATTGGCTCGAGAACAGATTCACCCATTTCTGTGAAGATTCGAGCATAATTTATGCACCTGTTAATTGCAATGGTTTCCATTTAATTCTAATTAATTGATGTGGACACTCCAATGCATTCTCAAGTTCAATTGTAGCATAAAGAATCACATTTGCATGAGAACGATCATAAATATACAAACTTGTCAATGTCATTCATTGCAACACTGAGGTGGTAAGAGTCGACCAGGCCATGGATTTCCTTAAAGAGAGCTTCTGCAAGATTCCGATTGCATTCGAGTTCCTGAAAATGTCATTTTGGTCAAGATTATGATGCAATTAGACAATGAACCAAATGATGATTTGAGTAATGTTGACAGCCACTACAAATTTATTGATGATAAAAGATAAAAAAAGAAGTACCTCAACAGTTACGATGGCTGCACAAATGCAATCAGCTGCATTCTTGTGAAGGAGTGAATCACAATTTTGAGAAGCCTACAAACAATTGCAAACCATAATTGCAAAATAAATCATTCCAACATGCTGGTCATACTATGACTTAAAAGTATTTACATCAACCAGAACTGTTGTTATTTTATGACATTTAATTCAGCAGATAATGACCATTAGTGTTTAACCCCATAACATTTCCAATCTAAGACATCAACAGTGATTAAAACAGGAAAGATGTTCAAGGGTGCCTTACCACTGCCAAGAAGGCAAGATGAAGGAGGTTGCAAGATAGGAAAACCTGTTCGGGGATGGCAAAAATATTCAGCCAACTGCTCAGGCACTTAAAAACTCGAGACAAAGTCGTGACATCGTTCTGCCTCGCTTCAACCATCCTGAACTGAAAGTTGGTAGCAACAAGAAAGCATTAATTTCAGATTATGTAATCGTCAGGGACCTTGGTCATCAAATAAGGAAAAAGCCATAAATTTGCCACACTTCAGAGGCCTTGACTGCAGGATGAGTAAAGTGCAGTTACCTGCATGCTCTTCCAAGTTGAGAGTATTATAGTCAGCAAATGACTTAAACAACACCCTTGACTTAGGCTACAGCCAACTAACATTGCAATAAATCTTATTAATATTACCAAGGTGATGATGCATGACCTAGAACGACTCAGGCCACAGCCAATTAAATATTAATTTAATAAGTTATTTTTTGATGAATTTTGAGCTCGCAGGAGGAGCTCAACGTGATCCGATGATCTTGTCTTATGGGTATTGCTGCAGCATTCACTGCCTCTCAATTCAAACTGATCACAACTTACAAGAAACTGGATGAAGTCGGGAGCTGTCTCCTTCAGCTCTGCATAAACCTCGTTCCTCCTGTTTTCGCCGAGTTTTAACTGTCGACAATTTATCTGCGAGGAAATAAAATTAATGCCATTTAATTTAACATTTATGAAACTAAAGGTAACATACAAAACAGTGTAAAGATTATTGTTATTAATAATCATAAAAGTAATAAAAACCTCTTCTGGAAACACAGAAAGCAACTCCAGCAGGAAGTCCCAATGATCCTCTTTCTGGGAAAATCTTTCAAATGAAAGGAACATGTAAGGCTACTACCTCTTTAAGGTATTCTTATGTTCTTGTCTATTCATATGTCGTCAAAAGGAACACAACTGCAAGCAACTCACTCTTGTATGAAACTTTTGACCGCGTTCTTCCACGATGCAACTTTGAGGGCAAGGTCGGCAAGTGCCAGAGAGAGCTGATGAAAATCCGTGAATTGTACGAGCGTTTGTTCCACTAACTACAATATCGATTACCAACCTGTGTCACAATGGTGTGTTTTGTATCCTTCCTTATTTTGCTGCAGTGTGACATGAGGGAACTACATAGGGCCTGTTACAACAAACAAAAATGTGTCAAAAATAAAATGTTTTATGCTCTTATATTTGAATCGGCTTGGGTAGTGGTTTTTGATCAAGTGTCAATCACGAGATGACGATGTGTTTCTCCATCCAAATCAGTGACTCATAAACATCCACATTACATCAAACAAACAACCTGGTATGTTTCCACTGGAACTTCGTGAAAGGAAAATTGGATCTAAATATAATAAGAAATTTTAGTTTAATGATTAAAGCTTTGCAAGAACAAGTAATGCTGAAAATAGTAATCAGTTTAAACAAATTATCTGGTGCTAATTAATTCCTATATTTAGTTATTCATTTTGGTTACTACATTTTCCATCCAAAGAATCAAAAAAATTATGATCAGAGTTATCAGATTGCTATTAATTTAAAGTTGCATTATTTATATTTAATAACCTTAAATACACTATAAATTTAGGAAACACTTGGCTGAACATGGACTTAAATTAACACTAAATTTAATTTTAGAGAGTTTGAGGCAGAAAAATTTATTACTTTTGTCCTCATTGTTTGAGCAGCAAAGTAACTTGACTCTTCATCAGCATTCATATGCAGCAGCTGGTCAGCTATGTGCCAAGCATGGACCTTCAAGAAAAACATTAATCATTTAATGTATCATTACATTATGGTTAGTAAAGAGTCACTATTGGTTTGGGATGGAATTTGACATCTAGATCTGATGACGTTTCAGCAATCAAACATTACAGTGACGGAGCTTCATAATAATGTGACTAGCGATTATTCGTATTGGATTCCAAATCCATACTTCGGCATTTGCAAATGATTAGCATGAGGTGCACTCAAGCTGACAAGTAAAGTGTTCATGTATTCACAAGTGCCTCTGCTTTGATCGCTCATTCTCTGTACTTACCGATTTTTGCATTTCCATAAGCCATTTTGATGCGGCTTCCCTGGCATCGTTGTCATTGCCTCGGTATAATGAATTAAGGGCCTGTATGACAACTTCCATCGAGGGCATTGGTTCCATTTTGTGCAAGAAAATATCAACTATGAAAATTATTAAAATGCCTTAGACACGCCTGTCACCTACACTCAACAAAACATGGTTCAAAATCAAAACAAGCATGAATCGAATAAAAGACCGCAAAAGCAAGTCAACCTTTAGATAAATATTTATAAAACGTGCTTGTTTTGCAATAAAATTGTATAGAAAAATTTCGAATAACGTCTTCCACCAAACTAGATCAGTCAGGTTTATTACCCAAAAGTGTTAGATCTTGACGTAAGACTATTTATTTAATAATGTTTTGAACGGGCGCGTTTTAAAATACTAATTTCATTCGACAAGAAGTGGTTTTCGCCATGTTTTAATTTAACATCTCATATAAAAGATCGAATAATTGGGAGCAGACTGTTGCTCATCACCCCCCATCCCAACTCTCTCTCGGGTAGTCGCTTCTTGATGATGTGGTCCGATTCCAACAACTTCATTAGAGGTTCCTCAGCTTCAATGGAATAATCTCTGACAGCAAGAAAACTCTTGTAGATAATAGAACTTCAAAAGACAGACTTTTAGAACCTTGAGCCAAATAACATATTTTTAGCTTTTTCATCTGGACACAGAAAATTAAAAATAAACTTTTGCTATAAATCAGATGAACGAAACTATTCAAGCAACATTTTAAATGGCCATTTTTATTGGAAAGTGATTATAAAATTTCGCTTACAAGCATAGTTTTAGCACTCAACAGATTTTACAAATGGAACCAAGAACAAAGACCAAATTTGAAGTCAGAAAGTAAGCTAGACCAAGAGCAAGTCATTAGACATCCATCATCCATAATTAATTAGTATGGAGACAGAAATCTTCCTGTAGACATCTTGGCTTTATATTTTATAATCTTACTAATTTAAAAATTACATTTAACTTTTGAACTCTTATTTCATTTACAAAATTGGAAATGCATTCAATGTAGCAGTGCCTAAAGAAAGGTATCTCAACATGTCAAATAGTTAAAAAATTTGATGTCATCAGAAGTCTTTCAGTGAATGGACAAAACGGATTCAAAAATTGAGTTAATCGTTTCCATGGCCACATCGATGTCTTCATATTCCAGTTCACAGTTGATGGGAATGCGGATGCTGATTTAGAAATCACCAATTAATTAATTATCCAAAAATGAAAAATCAAGCTTTATTTGAAAGACAAAAACCTGGGCTGAGGCAAGAATTTTTCATCTTCCAGATACGCAGCTTGTGTGAGAGCAATTCCTCTTTCTTCAGCCTGATTTATCAATAACTTTACATAATGGGCTTGATAGCATTCTTAATATATATTAATAAGTCATCAAACCAATTTATATTATCAAATAAGTTAAAAACAAATAAAAGTGAAGCTTAGACAATTGGTGCAGTGCTCTTAAAATATTTAAATGAATTGAAAAGACCTACTGACCATTTGCACCACTTTTCTTAGGATGGCAGCATCTTCCTCTCTTCCTCGTGACTCTTTGACATACAAGTGGAAAAGTGGAGAGATTTCACAACCTTTCAGGTGGGTGCCCTTAATTCTTTAAATAATAAGCACAATGCAGAAGAAAGAGAAATGCAATAAAAATACTTATGAATTTTTGAGTAAGTGATAAATCATATAGATTTGGAATTTTTTATGTTCAAGTGTTTTAATAAGAATACTTAATTTCATATATTAATTGATTCCATGTGAAAGTTTCCTTCAAATAGAAAAGTAAAAACTCATACCTTTTCAACTTTTCATGTGCGTATTGGCTTAATTGTCGTAGCTTTTCAAGCATCTCTGCATTTAAAAATAATGTCAGTGATGCAATGTCCATTGTCATTAATAAGCATAATGCCAAAACAACTATAAATTATTTATGAACTGGCACAAATATTAAAATATTAAGCAAATATTTTATCCAAAAATATTTCAAGTTATTTTAACAATTATCTAAAACCTTTACTTAAAAGAAGTGAATGACTTTAATAAACAAATTAAGAAAATGGTGGATGCTGTAAAAATTTCTACCAACTCGGACTCTCATCGAGTATCTCCAAAGCAGTGATGGCCGATTGAGCCAGCATAGGAGGACACGAAGCAGAGAAGCAATATCCCAACCCAGACAGTCTCTAGAAATATTAATGCCAAACTCATTCTTAACATGCATTGACCAAAAGTTAGTTCATTTGTATAGCACATAAGTAAAAGTTATTAATTTAAAATCACATCAAACGTTTCATTCAGTTAATGCATGAATATCTCGAGTCAATGGAAACAAATAGCAAAAGAAATAATTAAATCGAATGATTCTGAAACAAAAAAGTCAAGAAAATGCTGCAGTCACAAGTTAAAACTTGTGAATACAATACGACTAGATAAATTTAAGTTACTTTAAACCACTAATTAAACATCTTTCAAGGGCACTCTGAGTAACTGCCAGAAAATAACAATTTTTTTTTAATGTTACACATCTTACATCAATACACATAATGTTTCTTTGCTCTTTGAAAGGATCGAGCATGATATAACTAAGAATTAAATGTGTGAAAAAGATTTCAGGCCCTTGCTACAGAAAAATATTGACATTATTTTCTTCGGTCTGCGTTTACAAAACGTACTTGATGGTCGACAACGTAAGACTTTCCACAGCAGAAGCCTCCAACTGAAGCCAAAGAATATTCTAGAGATCCAGCAACAAGGTCTACCTCATCAATCTGTCAAAAATGCATTGCTCAGAAAACCTTTTAACTGTTACCTACTGAGAGAACATTTGTTAATAACTCACTGGTACATCAAAATGTTCCGAAACTCCTCGACCAGTTTTGCCAAGTGTTCCAAAAGAGACTGTCTCATCGAGGAAGATTCGAACTTTATACTTGTGTTTCAGTCTCACCTGACAGTAACACGATAATGATAATTGTTTTTTGTGAATATGTGTCTGATCTATGCTTGGTACCATTCACATTTATTATTATTAGTATTATTATTATATTATATATATATTATTTTTAAGATACTAGGAACACATCACTATCATAACCACTAACAAGCTCAGGTAGTGGGCATATGTCACCATAATTGAGATAGAGACCCTCGACAATCATGAACCTTCTTGTGACTTTGGCTTTTTTTGGATTCTGCGAAATATTTTCATCAAAATATTGTACATTTTATTGATGAATAAATGTTTAATAAATGTTTAATAATTGTTTAATAAATGTTTAATAATATGCTATGTCTTCCCAAAACCCTCAAAAAGTAGATCTAGAGAATATCCAACAATTTATGTGACTGTTGAATGTTAAAGAAAGTGCTGCAGGCAGAATGAATATTTTAAACACAAACCTTCCTATCTTCCTCCTGTTGAAGCTTCAGAACTCTTTCCAAATCATCCAAATCATTGTGTTTGAAGTACACAACTTCACTCCTGCTGGCTTGGATACCCTTCTGGATGGCAAAATGCACTCCCTCATCGCTGCAAATGAATTAGAGAAAATGGCAGCAGGAATAATATAACAATTACAGTAGTTGACAATGTTTTTAGGCAGAATATTCACTAATGTTGTTTTGCATGGAAGTAACACTCAAAACCAGCAATGCCGATGTACGGGATGAGGGAATGCACCAAATGTTACTGACGCAAATATGATGTCTCCTCTTTTAGAATAGGCCGGAATTGCACTTGCTATGGTGGCAAAGCCATAAGAGTAAATGATGGCTTCCTCACAGTTCATGAAGGACTCCAACTTCTCCTCCAGTTTGAGATGCACATCTGGTTAAAGATAAATGATGCAAGTAACAAATTTGAGAAATGGTAGTTGCTTACTAAGAACATTTAATGCCCTCAACAATACTTCAGACACCGACCCACAGTTCCATAAAAACCACGAGGACCACAAGAACCGACTCCATACTTCCTGAGGGACTTCACAGCTGATTCCTGCAATAATATCAATGATGATGATGATGCAGATGACTATGCAAGAATTATGTGCCACTAAGTTAAGGAGCGTGGTAACTATAAAGAACTGCTTGCTCTCTTCTTGTTGATGATAATGATTACAGCAAGAAAGCACAATGGCACTGCAGACTCACCTCCACGTCCTTGCGACCAGACATGCAGAGGAAGTTCATGGAGGCCAGGTTAAGACATTTCTTGCCATTTATTGTCACATACTTTCCAATTTTTCTGGTTTTAATGAAACATCATGTCATCATTATATCAGCAAATCAACTGGAACTCCTAATCATTTGCACATCTCCATAATTGGTTGCCATAAAACGTTTGTATGACATTAAGACTACTAACAAAAACTTGCCCAAATGTTTTGAAAGCACAGAAATTATTACTTAATATGATATAACTTTATCAAAAGTGAATGCTGAATTTATCCAATGTGCTCATTCTTCACACAAAATATATAAAAAATAGTCCAAATTGTGAGAGATAATCAAAACAAAGCGTATCAAATTCAAATTTAAAAACTTGCAAAAATAAAATTGAGATGTAAAACAAATGCAGGAATGGATATGTGATTACCCTTGGATGAGACGATTTTGCATGTTCTGCAGTGTCGGATGTTCAGGATCCACATCGGGCACAAGTGGTTCGGGCTGCCATTCCCTGATCAATTCATCTTTTTCCTGAATAACATGTCACAACAGCTATTATTACAATCACTGTCTTTAGAATTAGGAATTCCTAATTACCAGTTTAGTTTTGGAAGAAAAATGTAAAAATGCTAAAACAACTGCAAACAATATGCAAAATATAAGACGAATTTTAATATCAAAGGTCACAGTGGTTTGACTTGATCTACTTAAGAATAAATTATGAAAAGCATATAGAGTAACTGCATTAAATAGGCTAATGAAATCATCTGCATTAAATGTGTTCATTAATGCTAGACAATTCATTTTGTATAAGCATTAATTCATCGCTTCCGTTAAAGTAATAATAACAAAGTCCAATCTTGTCTTTCACATTTAATCCTACAAAAATAAATTATTAGAGATAACCCAATAGCCAAACTTATAAATACCAATATGTTTAGATGAAAAATATGAAGGCATGAAAATAGCATCTAACACCCAATAGCATATTAGCAGAGCACAGAATGGATTAGATAAAGCATCAAAAATGAAATAAACTGAAACAGAAACAACTAACCTTTTCAGTGAGCACAGTCCTTTCAGGTTTGTAGCTCTTTGTAAACAGAAGCAGACGAGCAATCCACAGGATGAGGAGTATTTCAAAGTAGACGTGATAACTTGGAGCCTGTTGATTGCATTTGCTGTCTAGGTAATCATGCCTTTTAGTTTAATCAATGGCAAAAGGGTTTAAGATCCATTTAAAATTTTAATTTTAATCAACATTCCAACTGTATTTATTTTGGAATATTAACTTTTGGCTACTTTGGCAAATGTTAATCAGTCGATGGAGAAATGTGGATCACAAATTAAGATATTAGCCTCTGATGAAGTTAAGTAACAGCTGATATAAATTCTAAAAAAAACACTATAAAATGACTAGCCACAAAAAATCAAATTAAAGAAATCGTGAAAAATAACAACATACTATTGCTACTATAATTAAAACGTGAAACAAATTATGCAAACATTCTGGTAATCCCTCAGCTCAACTTCTCAAAGTTGTTCAATTTATTAATTCATTAAAATTTATAAATTTACAAAATATTTCTCAGCATAACAGATAAACAAATTCAAAATTTAAAAATACTTGAAGGAAAGCTTGGATCATCTCATAGAGATCCCAAGAGGCTTGGGGTGTGTCAGCCACGACCTCTTCTTGATCAATGCCCATAACTTTTAGCGGATCGGTAACTTTGATTGAATCAGCCATTGCTAGAATTTCAATTTGAAATGAATTCACTATTTCCACGTTTATGAATGCCTAAAACGGTTTTTAATTAATACAAACTTTTAAGCATGTTAATGTGAATGATATCAATAAAAAATGTATAATTATTGAAAAAACAAATCTAAAAATGTTAAAGTAATGTCATACTGCTACAAGGCCCAGAGTTTAATCATTAAACGGAACGGGCACAGCAAAAGTGGTGACTTCGGAAATCGGGATGTTTAGATTCGGAGGTAGATGTAGCAACGACACCTGACGATTTTTTAATGTTTGTTTACCACAAAAAACGAATTTTCAAAAAGATTTATTAAATATATATTCTTATATTAATAACAGTTTAATAATTTATAATTTTTAATAATTTTGTTTATGTCTAAAATACCCAAAGGTTTCTTTCTTTTCCAAAAGTTCATTTTAAAATTTAAATTCTGAATCTATTTTGCAATTAAAATATTTTTTGCTGCAACATATGAACATTTAAAAACTTTATAAAAGGTAACTTTGAAGCCGGTGAAAATGGTGTGTATGCTTTTTGCACTATTAGGATTCTATTTGGAGTGTTTGAGTTTACACTAAGTGGACAAATTACGTAAGATTGGTGGTAATCCAATGAGAAGTCAATATTTTTTTAATAACCTTTAAAAGTCTTAACTAGAGACTTAAAGGATGTTACTTAAGGCTTCAGCAAAAATCGATGTCACTAAGGGACCATTGTCTATTCGTTGATGGTTACGCAGTTTTGGAAATAATAGGTTTACTGACCTCGGCACGACTGATTTAAAACCTCTCTTAAATTTTAAAGAGTTTTAATTTTTCTCCTAGTTTCGAAGATTGACCAGATTGCATGTTCAACGCGGGAAGAATCCTCTCCAACCGAAGTACCGTTCAAGGAAATCGCAGAAATCCACCGGCATGGCTAATATTCTCTAATCGGCACTTGAGTAAGTCTCAAAAATATTCAGGTGGAATAACGGCATCAGTGCGAAATCTGAGAGACAAGCCTATTCCTTTTGTGTGGCAAGCTCTCGTATCCGCGATAGTTGGACTCGCAATGATAGTTGCTGGTGCCCTTATTTGTGTTGCCGGCTTTCGGGCAGAAGAGCAATCTGACGTCTGGGAATATTATTTCAGCGAACCAGTCGGTGAAACCAACGACGGAGTAAGTAAAATTGACTATTTGTTTTTAGCGATAACCACTTAATAGGTTTCTCTTATTTTTTTTATTAAGGTCCTAGGTTCGAAGCCCACACAAAAGTCTGGCGAGGTTACTACAGGAATCACCAACAAAAGTTTAAAGCAAACGCTTATTATATTCGGAGCGACGTTCCCATCTGCACAAATTTATTTTTAAGGTTCTGCATACCGTGGAACTAACCCCACACAAGTGAATAACAACCGCCACCAAAGCGGAAAATGGTTAGCATTCGTCGGCCCTATCACGATGAGTTTTGGTGGATTTTTCATAGTTTTTTCTTTTGTTGTCGTCTGTGAACTGAGAGAGAAATTGGATCACGCCAGAACTAAAAGAGAAAAGAGCTCCAAGCGATTTAAATTCAAATCTTTTGATTTGCTTGATGAACTTGCCCAGTCAAGAAAACGAAAAGAAAAACAACTATTGGTCTGCCGAGAAAAGCTGTCACATTCCCTGAATGAAAACTTCAATGCACTTTACAATTGATTTTTGATGAAGAACATGCAAACTTATAGCAAGATTGTCTTTAACATTTTTATTAGCAAAACTTCAGGTTTCCAACAAAACTCCAAGGCATGATCACAACCCTGTTTTCCAGTTCCATTCCCTCAAACTCTACCAGAAGCCTTGAACTTTTGAAACAGCCCATCATTCTCTTTCAAAACATATGATATAGATGCCTTAGCATAATATTCAGAATCTCTTTTAAGGTTATCAACAACATCATCCAAAAGATGTGCTTTTCCTAATGCACAACTTGGAGAGTCATAGACAACATTTGCAAAATGTACGTGCAAATGATAGTAAGAAGGTGGGTAATGAAAATAAATTCGTAGTTGAGCTGGATCAAAACCATACTTCTCCCTGATTGCAGCCTGAAACATTAAACAATGATTTCAAACTTTAAATATCGAAGAGAAAAATCAGTTATAAGGAACCTATTACAAATTATTTGCAATACAACATAATTACTTTTTACAATTACTATTTACATTTAAAATCAGAATCACATATTGTTAATAAGCATCTCATTCTAGAAAGGCCGTAGAAGAATAGGTTTTAAAAAATGATTACCTTCCCCTTATCCCTGACATTTTCAAGCATTGGAATATGTTCCTCTCTCAAGTCCCTGATTGATCTGATTCCCCTCTTCATCACCAATGCACAAAGGTAAAGGTTAGAGAGTTGTTGGCAGTCCCATTTTAAATCAGGAATGAGCATAAATCCAGTTTGTGGATTGCTGTCCTCACAGACAATTCTCTCGGTCTCTGACTTCTTGAGCAAAATGTTTTCCAGCCACTGATATCAAATAAATTGATATTACAAAAACTTAAATAAAACACCCTGTGGCATATAACAAATTATATCTGCCCAAATTTCATGCAAATATTGAACAAAGCCAAGTAACAATGCCACAAGTTAAAAACATGACACAGATTTGATCATTAGTGCCAGCAGCTGCACCAATACTTAACACAATATTCATAAGATAATGTCTGTAAGTTTATCTACCAAGGCCTTTGGTTGTCAAGAAACATTTAATAATTTACTCTTGAACCAACTTTTGCATTCTTGCTGAGATTTCATGACAACTTGGAGAAAAAAATTATTGTCACAGCTATTACACAAAGCTGTTGGCATAACACAAGTTCTAGATTTGTTATTTAGTTTCATTTACAGTTAAAATATCATATTAATTACAAGCAAGTTAAGATTGAGCTCATATGATTATGCCAATGCATGTACTATTTTTTGATATTTGCCAAAGGCTTATTATCCTACTTTTTTCTGAGGTTCAATAAAGCTTTCAATTCAATACCTGATGACTAAGTGAAGATGACGTGACATGGGGCAATGTGATACTCCTGTAATCTTCAGCAGTTTCCCTGATCATATAAATTTTCTGTGCTGAATACTTCTCAATGTGCTTATCAGTTGCAGGAAAGATCATAGTTGACTTTAATGCTAAAATTATAGAAAATATAATTAGTAAAAATTAAAGTTCATTTAAATGAAAGTTAATTGTGCTTATCCATTACTATGCCAAAAGCAGTGTATAAGTTAAACATAAGTGTAAATTGAGAGCATGAATATCTAATTAATGCATTTCAATGCTTGTACCAAAATGTCACTGAAAATAATAAAAAACCATTACTCAACCTCCAGCAATTGGCTTTGGATATAAAGTCATAGAGGTATACAAATCATTTTTTAAAATGATGGACAATGACGTTTCTGGGCTCATTACATCCCTTAGGGTTTTTTCAGAAAAAGGTGTTCTTTCCATAATGAGTACGGCATCACCCTCTACAAACAAGACAAAAAGTTGTGTTAAACAAAATTAAAGTCTTTAATATGCTCTATTATAACATTTATATATATAAATAAAATCCCAAATTACTGGCATCATTTGAAATATCATAGAGCAAATATTTGGCCCATAGAGAATATGTTTCCTTCCAGATGCCAATAAAATAGATAGTAACCTTCTCCATGCTCCTCGTGAGTTTTGCCATGCAAATAAATTGTTTTCTGTTGGGCATCTTGATTCAGAATGGAGACCGGTCGGAAATTGTCAAAAAGGCTCCTATATTCATTTTGACCAGCTTCAGTAGAACCATTACAAGCTTGGTCTTCAACAAAGTTGCTCATTACAATGACTACGGAATAAACGCAAATCTAAAGCCAGTGATGGTACACCTCGATTTCGCTAATCGCGCTATACGTATTTCTGTATTCCTGTAAATATCAATAACATATTCCTAGTAGCCTAAAAATTTTTAATAGAATTTTAAATCAATAATTTTATTAAAATTTACTAATTTAATTTCGAATTTCTTTCCACAAGACAAGAATAGGGCAGCCGGGCAGAGACGTATAGTAACTTGGGGAGAGGTGGACAACGATAGACAATGTTTGGGGGAACCTGATGAGAAAGGTTTACATTTAACTGTCATGTTGTTGAGGGGCAGTCCATAAATGACTCTCACTCGATTGTGACTTATTTTCACCCTCATCGTCACAGAAAAAACCCTACCAATATGACGTCACAAAGTTTTCACCCTCCTCAAAAAAATAGAATAGCCAGCATTCTGGTGGAGCTGACGGTACTATGGCAGGACAGCAACTCGCTCAAAGCTCTAAGTATGCATATCTGTCGATGGACCTGGAAACGAAAGGATACCGGACAGACCTCTTCCCCATCGAGGTACATGAAGAGTCAGAAGAAGTCTTAAGAGGTCACCGCAGGAAAGTCGGAAAAAGCCGTCGTTCTCCGGTATGAATGATCCATCGAACGACGGGGCCAAATCATTGGCCGAGAGACGCGATATTGTCGGAAGAAATGGGCTGCCCGCGGACTTCCAAATCACTACGAGCTGCGGACCAAACCGAGGTCGAGTTCCGAAAATTTCTATCTCCGGCTGCCGCTACAAAAAAATGATAAGGCCCAGTTTGCATATACATTGTGTGAAGAACCCACTGAGAGCTTTCATGACCGCTGTAGGCGATTGGAGTTGTAGGCTATCGACATAACAAGGCCAATAATTAAATCGTGTTAATTAGGATCAGCTGAAGCGTGCGTTTCCTTAAGGCTGACCCTTGAGTTATTTTATTTGGTTGTCTCTTTCTGTTGGTTTTGGTTTATTGTTCTACTTAGTTAGTCAAATAAAAATTTTCTTAAAAAAATGAGCCGCGCATAATCGAAGTTTGCAGGTTAAAAACATGTAGCACGCGACATGAAGAAGCCATCGAGAGCTTTCGTGGTAGCTCCAGTCCAGGCAGCAGTGACCGACATAACAAAGCCAGAGAGTGCCTCTCACAGCCGGCGGTAAATGTTGGGTCTAGAAATACATAAGAACTACAGGGACATCCGGCTGATCACCGGATGCGGCCTGCTCCCCGAAAACGTAAGGAGATTCAAAGGGTCGAAATCTTTGAACACGAGGGAAACTCCTGAAGATCCCTGCCGGAGCTCTAAGGCGCAGTAGTAAGAAACACAGATAAGCCAGTTTTGCGATTGAAATATGCAACCAATGGTGACTTCTTTTCTGAGAGAAATCTTTGCAATGGCTCTCGCAATTCGAATACTCTGATTAGCGATTTAGCTCTGGATAATAAGCTTATTTCTGCGTATAAGAGAAGACATCTGTGAACCCATCTCCTCACAAAGCTGCTCAAACAGGTGCGAGTTAAGGGCATGTGCTTTAACTTTAATGACATCAATCAATATGCTGTTAAACATGCTAACAAATAGATAGCAGCGGTTGCTCTCAAGCCATATAAACTATTTTAAATTTGGTAAATAAAATGTAAGTAATTTATTGTTCCTTGGTCGGCCCTGTACCTCACAAAGCTGCTCAAACAGGTGCGAGTTAAGGGCATGTGCTTTAACTTTAATGACATCAATCAATATGCTGTTAAACATGCTAACAAATAGATAGCAGCGGTTGCTCTCAAGCCATATAAACTATTTTAAATTTGGTAAATAAAATGTAAGTAATTTATTGTTCCTTGGTCGGCCCTGTACCATGTGATCCATGAACTGGGGACCACTGCTCTAATACATGTAGTTAAAAGCATTTATTCGAAAAAAGTTTTACTAAACAATAAAAAAATGTATGATCTCTCCATTAAGATACAAATATTCAGATGCAAATTGCAGATATCAAATGGATCCAAATTCTGACATCCACTTTTCATATTTTTCTAAATCTGCAGACGATACAGTTTTGCTGACATGTTTGAGAGCTGTCTGAAGATCTTCCATTGATGTTGGAGCCATGAGTTCCTCCTTAGGAATGTTTCTTATTTCATCTGGTTTCAGTCCTTGAATTCTTCTCCTCATGGACATCATGGCTGCATCTCTACAAGAACATTTCCATGCAAATAAAAATACCTTGTTAAACCTTGTGTGGTTTAAGAAGTCATCAACAATAACTGATTGAATCAGTTGTAATTGTAGATTATAATTTCATTTATATGCATAGCATCAGAGGCGCTTCTTGTAACCATTTATATAGCACTCCTTCCCAAGGCCGCTGACGGCAATGCAGGCTGGGTTTCGAACTCGACACATTACAACTGTTGCCATTACCGCCGTATGCAGGCACGCAACCCATTCGGCTAACCTGCACGCCAATTAAATTAACAATGTACTTAATCTCCAGATAACATGCATTGTATGATTTTACGAATAACTTCACAAATAATTCTTTCAAGTCACGAGTAGCAGTGATGTTTGAAAGCTTACAAACCTACAGACGTTCGTGATGTCAGCACCCGAATAACCATCAAGCTGGTCAGCAATGTGATCCAAATCAACATCATCAGTCAGCTCAATTTCCTTCAAACTAATTTCAAGCAGCTTTCGTCGTCCTTCCTCTGAAATTAGTAGAGCCTTTTAAAGACCTAGTCAGCTTAAACAACATTATGTTTATAGAATAAATACAAATATATCATATTAGATGCCCCAATTTTGTACAAATTCAAGTTAATAAATATCAAAATAAGTATAAATTGAGAAATCCTTTAACAGAAGATAAAATGAAGCCAACTGTTGGGAAGAGGTATGTAGATTCTTTTCTCAAGCCTCCTTCTCAATGCTTCATCAATATCCCAAGGAAAGTTAGTGGCTGCAAGAACCATGACAATCTTGGTTGGATCCTCGTCTTGCCCAGTGGCTCCTGTGACACCTGACACAACAAATTACAACTTTAAATAGCCTAACGTGGTTATTAAATAATTTTTCTAAATAGAAATTTAAACAATTTAAACATCTTCACTATAAATTATTTAAATAATTTCACTTACCATCCATTTGGATTAGAAGTTCAGTCTTGACTCTTCTGCTAGCTTCGTGCTCATTATCAGCTCCCCGTCTACCGCAGAGGGAGTCTATCTCATCAAAAAATATCGTACTCGGAGCATAGAATCGTGCCTGCAAATTGTATCAAGAGCTAAATGCAATTGTTGACCCTTAGAAATTAAACACCAAGAAGACTAAAGAGCAAGTGTTAAGTTAATAATAACAATTTAACACAGATTTAATTACCATCTCAAAAAGCAGCCTGACTAGTTTCTCAGACTCGCCATGATATTTTGAAGTCAATCCTGATGCTGATACATTGAAGAAAGTCGTTCCACATTCTGTTGCAACTGCTTTGGCAAGAAGGGTTTTGCCAGTTCCAGGAGGTCCAACCATCATTACTCCCTAGCAATCATAAATATTTAAATCAGAATTGCATGCATATAAAACAATTATTTATAAGATTAAAATATTATAAGCCAAATCCATATTTCTTATAATTCAGGAGGAACCAAAATATAAAATAACATGATGTAAGCCAGGCTTGTCAAACTCAAATACCACCGAGGGCCGCCTAAGATAATTTCAAACCTATGAAACAGATTTTAATTATATTGATTTATACTTAACGCACATGTTTCAATGGCTACAGTAATCTATCTCTATAATGCCAAATTTAACAGTTGTAATTATTGTTGTAAATAACAGAGCATTTATTCAAGACAATTCAATCATGTAGAGTGGTTTGTCCTGTGGCTCGATGCCTCCTTTTCACAGCAATTTTTCTGGCTGAAATGCATTCATAGTTCCAACTTTGATCAGGTATGACAAATGTTCATCAGTCAGCCTTGTTCTCTGAATCGTTTTTGTTGTTTTCATGAAGAAAAATAACCATTCACACACATAAGTGGAACCAAACATAGCCATGATCCTTATTTTGAATTTTCTGAAGTTTGTAAACTTTTCAGGAAGGTATGAAAAGAAGCCAGGTATCCCCACTTCCAGATACTTTGCTCTGAGTGTAGAATCCGACATCTAGTAGTTCAATCCTCAAGATTTCCTCTGCCTTGACAACGTTCAAAGGTGAATGGTGTTGAAAATAATGAAGAGTGGTGGTCAAAAGGTGAGAAATCATGAAACCTTTTCTGGAATTATTTTGACAACAACTCCAAGGGACTCTCATACTTAGCAAAGGCAAGTAAAAACTCAGGGTTTTTGACCTCTTTGCAGTTAGGAAAATGAATCAAATTTTCATGTAACAATTGTTACTCTAACAAGCTAAGTCTTGCAATGAAGCGCTTGATGTCATTATATAACTTAGTGATGAGTTTGCAAACCAAAGCAGCAAAACTAAAAAAATATGAAACAAAACATAAAGAACATAAATTATTAGACTCTAATCTACGAAGATACACCATAGTAATTAAAATCATTACAACTTTTTCATTTCACAAAGTAAATTAAATTTTATAGACATTTGTTGATTTTAATGTTTAAACTGCAATTTAATGAGACAGTTATAATAAACTTTGTGCTTGAAAAGGGCCTCGTGCGGCCCACTTGTTTGACATGCCTGATAAGCCATTCACTAATTAAGATATGAAAATAAATTTCAAACAATATCTCAAACACAATTAGTTCAAATGTTTTGAAAAGCCCACTTGGTAAATGCATAACTAATTATAAATAGAATGAATATTGTTAAACTAAATACCGAATAACTAATAAGCGAACAGCACAAACTCATCTTGGCTGCCCAATCTAGTGAAAGTAAAAGCCCCTGACCTTCCATGGTCTTCTGATACCCTTGAAAAAGTCTGGAACAAGCAGAGGCATAACAACTGCTTCCTGAAGAAGCCTTTTGGCATCAACTAGGTCTGCAATGTCATCCCTGACAAACAAAGTCCACAAAATGGATTATACTAAACCAGTAAAAAGGATGTGATGCCATTACTTTCATGAGTGAATATGATAAATATACCAGTAAACTTTTGGATTCCTTTGAACAATGTCTCTTTCCAAATTGGCTACAAGATCTTTGTCATAGCCAGAAGAACTGAACTTTTCTGGTTCTTCTTCTGCCTTACCCTTTAATTTAATATATGATTCTATTATACATAAAGTTAATTTATGTTAATCATGTTTACAATAATCCAAATATAATTGATAATATTAATGATCTTATTCATAAATAAATAAATAAATAATGATCTTATTCATAAATATTATCAAAGTCAAATTGCACAAACTTTTCCAGCTGGTTTGTTACCCTTGCTTTGAGCACTTCCCGTAGGACGTTTTGGTCCATTGTCAACAGGGTAGCTTGCACGAGGTTTAGCAGCCCGATTAGCTTCATAGGCTCTTCTGGGAGCAGGCTTTCCTCTTATATTGGGTGTTGGTCTGAATATTAATTAAAATCAACAGTGGTTAAATGTTATAGAGCTCAAGTGCAAAAAAAACTAGACAAATAGGATGAATTGCTCATTTCTAGAAAAAAAGAATATGAGAAAAAGTACTAAAAAATAGCACTGCGTGTGTAAGACGGATTCATCTTTTCTAAGTTTACTTCACTTATATAGTGCCAAATGCAAATCATCAGAGGCACTTTCTTGTTAACCAATTTCACAGAGTTCTTGTGGCAGTGCAGGCTGAGCTATGAACATGACACAATACAACTGGTGCCATTACCACCACAGTAATAATGCAAGTCATTCAACCATCATGCATCTTTTGTCAAAAAGAAATAAAAAAATTAGTCTAATATTATTATCAGAATAATAGCTGAAAATGGTTGAAAGAGACCAAATCATTTAGTTGGGTTTTAGAACAACTTGACTTCAATCAGATATCAAACATCCCCAACTTGGTCTCGACTGGCGTGGGAGGAGGCCAAACATCAGGATCCCTGGTTGGCTCTTCATAATTTGTGAGCGGATCCTCTCTTTTGTGAGATGGGGGTTCATTTTTGAGAATGGTTATAGCACTGCTTAAGTCCTTCACTGCCTCAAATTCTATAGCAATCTCTTGTCTGACCTGGTTAGAATTAATGCACAACTAAGTCCGAATTAATCTAATATCAAATTTCCATTTACTATTTATTTATTAGGAAGTTGTATTAAACAAACAATTTATGACTTCGTTATTCCAAAGCCAACATACATCACTTGACTATTAGTGAAAGTTTAATTTATCCAATGCTTTATAAATATTTTATTTCCTAGTCTACATTAGTGATTCACTTCAAATATGATTTATGTTTCAACAAACCTGTTGCCATCTTAACTTGAGACTCGCATCAGTAATCGACGAAATGTATTTTTGCAATTGAAGTAAAACTGCTTGATAATAAACTAGAGAGGATTCATAGTTTCCGAGAAGAGCCGAATCTCTTGAAATTTTTATGTTTTCGCATATTTCGGTTAGAGTAGACATTTTCTGTAACCCAAAGCTTATGTTAAAGTAACCGACGACGCTGACAACGAAAATCTACTAATGTAAACAGACCGTGCGGTTAAGGTAAACTCCTTCGATGTATTGATTTCCCTTGTAACAATTCTACGTCGACAAAAATTACATTTATTATTGGCACGTTAACCGACATTAACTTAAAAATATTAACCACTTAGTAAAACCATAAAAATGTAATGCTTTTCGAAATATGAATCTTGTACAAAACAAACTAAAATTAGCTTTACGGTCAAGCAATTCACGGCCAATGTTTATAAACAAACCCAAATACTTACAACAGCCAACCTAGAACAACCGACTCGCGGACTCTATCCAATGAAGTCTCTTTACGACTCCGTATATAGTATTGACGTCCATTTCATAACTAGATGATTAGAAGGGGAGACAACGACGACTCCGTGCTTTAACTCGTCTTTTAATAGGTATTTACGACCCTGGCGCCACCCATACCCTTCAGCATCCCAATCCCAATAGCGCAAAATAAAGCGGGCTAAGCCACTCCAAATGCTAGGATACAAGTCCATTTAACAACTCCATTCCACCAAAAGTCTTTAAACTCTATCAATAAGCCATACTTTAACACTCTGTATTACTTACTACAATATCAAAGGTCATCACCTCAAATTATCAATTTTAAGTTTCCCCAAAATGCAAACAGCCATATAAACTCAAACATGTGATGAATTGTTGGCATAATAAAATGCAGAACTTATGATCTTAAAAGATATTTTAAAATATTTAAGCAAGAACTCACAAAACAAACACAGCGAAAGCAAATAAAACAAGCAATGTTAAAATTCATTACAAAAATTCCAGAATACATGATGATGTTCATGAGCAATAATGTCAGTCAAAAACATGAAAACCTTTACTAGACAGTCAAACAAAAATAACACCAATAACTGAAGCACATTAGTATGAAAAGTTAAGTTACACGAACAATAAAAATGACTTTGTAGTGATTGTATGGACAGCAAAATGATAGTGCGACGTGATTACAAAGATGGTCATCACACCTGGTGATGTTTTGGTGGAGGAGGAGGCCTCTCAGGAGGTTTGAGACTGACCGATCTACGAACACTTTGACCACTTGGAGGTGGGGGAGGCGGGGCTTTCCTAAAAGGAACCAATCTTCTCTGTTCGCGGACTTGAATGTTTTCGTCGAGAACTTCGTCTAAATCATTGCCATGTTCAAAATCTGGATTGTCATCATCCTTAAGAAAATTAATCTGTTGGAGCTCGGACAGCGCTTCCCTCAGGCCGGCCGATCCGACTCCCGGAAGAGGAGGCCTTTCGTGGGGCCTAGAAGACAAGGATGAAACCAATCGGGTCTTCGGGGGAAGGCGAGGAGGAAGCCTATATTTTTCCTCCTCCTCGTGATGGTTCGAGAATGACAGCTCTCTCTGTGGTGGACTGGGAGGTTTAAAAGGTGGAGGCAGAGGCCTCCTTGATGAGTTGAATATCTTTGAAGGTGGAGCATTTGCTGGTTTTTGTTCAGTTGAAGGCCTTGGAGGTGGTTTGATTGGAGCTGGAATGGAGCTGAAAAGAAAATACATTTAGCTTTTCACAATACTTATTTTTGCATCTCTAAGAAGCATCCACAACAGTCTCTAAGCTTATTTCCAGGGCTATGTTTAGATGTTTAAAATATCTGTTTAAAGTTTCACATAGATTTATCACCCCAATTCAAAAGAATAGGTTTGATAGGATTAGATGATTATTTAAATAAATTGCCAATTAAAATTATGTTTCGTTACAAGGTTGTAGAATTATTGACAATCTGTTACAATATGAACATAATTTACATGCGGTCATTTAAAACAACCATTTCTGAAATGCAATAACAGTCAAATCACTTGTAGCTGTCTAGGCCAATCTTCTTAAGAAGGAGATTTCTTTGTCTATATATATAAATTATGCAAATGAGGAAGCAAGGGAACAGTATGCCAAACATGAAGCCCAGAGCAACAGTGAGTCCAATGTTGTCTTTTAATAATAAATTAAGAATTACAAACACAAAAATCAAATTAATGATTCATTTCATTAGTTAGTTAAAAGTAATTTTTAAATTAAATGTAAAGCTCCTGCAGTAATATAAACAACATCCTATAATAATGATATTCTCAGCATTTTCACAGTATTTAACACAGCTTAGATGTACTTTGAAAGATTTGATATTGTGTTGTTGCATGCCAGACAAAGATTAATTCTCAATTTGTTATTATTTAAAGTCAAAGATCTGCAACTGATCAGGATAATTACAATGTAAAGATGGGTTTTCAAACCACAACTCTCACCCTTATGAACTTCAATACTGTTGGAATGGAGACTCCCGCCTCCACCAGACTTATCGCAATTTGGCGGAGCCCATCCTGAATTGCAGTGACACTGACTCAAAGAATTGCAGATCTATAACATTTTATGCAAATCAACACCTTTAAAAAATGATATACAATTCAAATGTCACAATAACTTTGCATTTTGCTTGTTTTACCTATGAATGTAATTTTAATATATTTCTACTTAGATGTTCTTATTGTAAATTGTAATTGTAACTTCATTTATATAGCGCCATATGCATAGCGTCAGAGGCGCTTCTTGTAACCATTTATATAGCGCTCCTTCCCAAGGGCGCTGGCGGCAATGCAGGCTGGGTTTCGAACTCGACACATTACGACTGTTGTCATTACCGCCGTATGCAGGCACGTAACCCATTCGGCTATCCTGCACGCCAATTCAATTTCTGTTGCTTTGGTGCTTGTTACTGTTGTGCATGGTTGACTAAAATTGCTAAAAATTAAAAAAAAAAACCTTATAAATAAAAAATCATTTGTTATAGCAGTGCAAACAGATTATTATTTTCCAATAAAGTCTGAAGGACAGTCCTAAGATAAGACAAAACGGACACTCTGCTAAATGCGAACTGTCGTTGTCATCATTCTTACCCCATTGCCATTGCAGTCTGGGCAGTTGAGCTGAACCAGAATTTCCGCAGTGGATACACATCTCTGCGATATGCACATCTTCAAAACATAAATTGATAAAATCATTTTAAATCTCTTAAATAATTGTTGAATTAAAAGCAAGATTGAATAAGGTCGGCACAATACTCGAGAGATGAAATGAACATTATAACAAATCTCAGTAACCATATTTTCACCACACTTGGAGCCATCAGGGGCAAGGCCAGGATTGTCAGAGTCAAGTCCCACATCCAAAATGGCAGCTTTGCAATTGTATCTTGCACCATCGACGAAGATCGAAGAATCCGGCAGTTCAAAGGAGAGGGACTCCTTCCAAAACATGAGTTTCTCACTCTCGTGCTCGCAATGCAGCATTCCACACATTATGTCGCTGGAAGAAAGTGATATATTTGAATCGGTACTTTTAATAACGTAGGAGTGACGAAACGTCAATATCAAGAATGAGGTGCACCTATTATCAGATATTACAGCAATAAATAGTAATAAGTAGTTGATTTTGACTAAGAGTCTGACTTAATTATATGACTTACAAACCTATCATGATTATATGAAGCTGAGGTAACAAATTATAGTTCTTATTTATGTTATTTATTTATCTCCTTAATTTCATAACATCAATTGTCACCTTGCTTGGCATTTTAAATAAACCTTCCCATCAGTCAAGTTGAGACCACAATTGCCTTCTATGCCTCCCTTAACATTCAGCTTCGAGTAGCAGAGGGTATGCGAAGACCTGCCTGTGCGTCCCCAAAGCAATTTGCATTGCGTTTCATGAGTTCTGCACTGCCCGTTGAAGCAATAGGACTCATTCTAAGGAAGAAATTTTTAATAAACATTTCAATAACAATAGGTTTACATAATATTATAATTAGCTTGACCAACACATAATTTCCAGATTATCATACATCCTTAGTGTCAAGAAGATACAAAGACAAACTAACCTTCCCAACATGGCACTGGTATCCGTTGTGTTTGAAAACGTCAAAAGGGCAGAATTCTGAACTCCCGTCGCAATATTCGGCAAGATCACAATCGCCTTTTGCTGGTCGACACTCGTGGGTTGCAGGTTTTAACTGCAGCAATAACATATATAAATAATGTACATCAATAACGTATATAAATAATGTACATCAACAACGTATATAAATAATGTACATCAATAATGCATATCAATAATGTATATCAATAAGGGTAAAACCAAATAATTTATTAAGCAAGTTAGTGTTCATAATGAGAACTTTAGCCAAGCTATCAGAAGAAATGAGGATCATAAAATGCACAAACTAATTTACAGACCCATTGTTAAGGCAAGTGGTAGAGTACATGTGAAATTTAGCAGAACAAACTCGTTAGGGTTGCGTGCCTGCATACGGCAGTAATGGCAACAGTCGTAATGTGTCATGTTCGAAACCCAGCCCACACTGCTGCCAGCGCCCTTGGGAAGGAGCGCTATATAAATGGTTACAAGAAGCGCCTCTGATGCTATGCATATAAATAAATGAAGTTACAGTTACAATTACAACAATGTTAATAATTAACAACCTGACAAGTGGAAAGATCGCAGCAATTTCCACTGGAGCACTTGGCATGGGGAAGCAAGGTGCATGTAGTGGCATTACAACAAGTATTTGTGCAATCCTGAGTATGAGGAGCAAAAGTAAACAAAAAAAATAGATTACAAATGGCCTCATCAATTATGTTTCAAATGCCAATTGCAAAAGAAGCTATTAAAATATTCAATGTCCTTAAGTTACCTTTGGCAAACCACAGTCACATTCTTCTCCTTTGTCAACAAATCCGTCACCGCAAACCGGTTGATCTCCAAACAATTTGGAAGGGATATTGTGGAGGCAGTGATGCATGCCCTGTGCCAGTGCATCCGAGAGTTGCTCTTTCGATATGTTTGACCATTTCGTGGGATTTATTGAACCTCTGATAACCAATATGAGTAAATTAATGTGTGCCATGAAGAATTTATAAACACTATTTATATGAGATATGATTTTTGAATGCAACGTCTCCATTGAAACAAGCAATTAAAGTGCTTTAAAAATAAAACAAAATAAAAGAGAATAAATTTAAAAACTAAAATTAACAACTCACCCACTTGAAGGTGACATGATGCATTTCTCTTCAGGGCACTTGCTTTCTTCCGTGTCATGAGTCATGCCAAAGTTGTGTCCCATCTCGTGGGCCATGGTTGTTGCAATCCTGCCAACCAAGTGGCTATGATCCTTGAAATCGAGCAATACTTTCATCACAGAAACATTCTCTTGTTTGATCATCAATAATTAAGCACTTTTTAAAAATTTCAAAAGCGATTATTTGTAAATAGTGCATAAAGTGCATAACTGCAACAGACCAGATTAATTCCACCAGAATACTGCCAGGAACACATGGTCATGATAGGTGCTTTTCCAACAACTCCTTCACCAAAACTTCGACTTCTGATTAATCAACAGGAATGGATTTCAATCCATAAAAATTATTTCAACATAACAGCACACAAGGATATGACAATAATGGGTTGCATTCCTGCTTGCTGCAGTAATAGAAACAACCACAACATGTCGCTATTGCAACCGAGCCTGCTCTGCGAGGGAGCACCCTCAGAGTACACTCTCAGACAGAGGCATCACATAAATTGCAGATTCACATCCTATAGAGATATGTGAGGCACTCAAAAGATTGGATAAGTACAATTAGTTACAAAATTACAACTTCATTTTTATGAAATTATTATAGTCATTATTATTTCAGAAAATTTCAGAATGTTTAAAAGTAGTCATCTTCTCATGCAAGCAATTATCTACATCAATTAAGTAGTCATTTAATGGATTTTATAATTGTGCTTCAGGCAATTATCTGCATCAATTAAGTAGTCATGTAATAGATTTTATTATTGTGCTTCAAATATTCTAAAGACAAATATTCTCATGCAAGCAAATATCTACATCAATTAAGTAGTCATTTAATGGATTTTATAATTGTGCTTCAGGCAATTATCTGCATCAATTAAGTAGTCATGTAATGGATTTTATTATTGTGCTTCAAATATTCTAAAGACAAATTTGGCTGAGGAATATGCCAGAGATATCGTAAAAGTTAAAAAAAATGTCATATTTATTTCAGTATTTTGGCATCATCTCTGTTGTCATCAATGCAAGTGCTGCACAATCCGACATTCAGTTTGCAGAGATCAGAAATACTTACGAGATCATCTGCGCATTGTCGTTGACATAGTTCGAGTTGATGTACCTCCTCCTGTACTCTAAAAACTTGTTCATGGTGCCTTCTGAAGTGTCCATCATTTGGATTCGATCGGCATCCGACCACACCTCCACCCCCACCAAAGCCACGTAAATGTTCAACGGCCTGAACAACTGCATAGAGATGAATGAATGAATGAAGCACCGATAGTGATGCACAATACAAATAATGTAGCAATAACTTTGTAAAATGAAATTATTTGTTTGTCTGTCTCTGTACTTAGAAGATTAAAAATGTCTAAAAACTAAACATTACTAACATCATAACCACAATCACTTTTAAATTAGTAATCAGCGTCCTATCATCACTTACGGAATTAACAATGTTCACGATGGATATCGTCCTTTTAATGACGGCTTCAACATCGCTTCCTTGGCTGATAAACTGAACAGTGATAAAAGCAATTAAATTGTGCAACTACAACATAATTCTCATGGCAGACATGACAAAGCTGACCTGTGAGTTGTCGTTGACGACGAACAGCTCGACGATCAATGTTTCGTTGTTCGTGTCGTACGGCCACTTCACTTTTCGTTTCATTCTCATATTTTTCGCCATCTTCTGCAATCAAGAAAATTAATTGTTTATTCAGAAGAATTTTCGAAGAATTTCATTTTATATTAAGTCAAGTTACAAAATAAAATTAAGTACCTTTTGCTGATGAAGAGGTAGAATAAATTTTAAAGATTCTTCCTTACCAGCTGTTAGATAAAAAGTAACTAAATTTCTTTTGAATTGGCACGATTTTAATTGAACAAAATATTCACTTTTTAAACCAAAAATAAAATTAGACCAGGATGATTAACTGATGAGATCCAATTACTTTGTTAAGGGTGAATTTGTTGAATGAATAAATATGAAACCACATTATAGTTTAAGTGGATATACAGATAATCATGTCGGATGAGATTTTATTTGGATTTGAATTTGCAATAACAGAAAGTTAGTTAGAGAAACTCTTGCAAGTGAGTGGCCGAATGATAATTTCCATACTTTCAAAAGCATTGAATTTCTTCGAGGCCTCGGATTCCCGGAACAGCAGGTGCTTTCCGTCGAGTCGTTTACTCGTCGGTTCGAGGTGAAGAACATCGTCTGGAAGAACTATGAATGCCCTGGAGAATGAAGAGGATAGAAATTTAATCAAGCACCACTTAACTGTTCTTAATTTCAAATAACTAAACTCTAGCATAGCATTTTATTACAACACTGGATTTTCTCAAATTATCACAATTATTACTTATTTCAGACTATTCCAATAAAAACCTTTAAAAACTTTAAATTTTAATTTACAATATTATACTTTCATATGAATTTCAACAAATCTCTATCAGCACATATTAGCAACAGAGATTGTGTTAGACTCAAAGAATCAATGGGGGCTATTTTAATGGTGGCAATAATAACCATGAGTGACCATCAACTCACTTCAACCCAGAGCAGGTGCTTGCAGCGACTGTACCCTCGTCTTCCATCGATGCATTCCGAGATCGTGAAGCACTACCGACATAGTAGCAGAATGAACTGAACTGCACGAATTAAATTTTTAAAACGTTTAAACATAACTCGTTAAAGTCAACATTGATTCATCAATTCTTTATTGGATTCGGGAAAAATAATCTACTTTTCTATGAGTTGAAATGTTGCATTTTAAAATGATCAAATAAAGATAAATGTGTATCACGTATCAAGCAAATTCATGAAAGCTACATTATGAGAGGTTCGAACTGTCTCATTGGATACTTGTTCAACATATCGGGGCAGAAGAAGAGCTCTGTAGATGTAAATTAAAATTTAATTCATAATCTATTGGCTTTACATATTTCTATAAATATAGACAAAGCCGATGAAATTACAAATAAATATGCATTGCATTTCTTACATCAAGAAAAACAATGACATGCTCAGAAACATAAAATATAAGTAACAAAATTTAAGTCTCTATTCGGGATTAGAAACAGAGAAATCACCAAAGAAACAAAGACAAGCATTCTTTCAATGAGGGACGACATACTTATTTAAACTATATTTTTAAATATCATTATCATGTAACCCTTACTTATTAAGCTTTAGATTTAAAATTAGTAGATCTTCCAGGTATTTGAACTCCACTCGAAACTGAGGTATTGGAGCACCGGACTGGAATGTGGAAAGATATGTTTGTACAACGATTTTGCATATTTGCATATTTGTTTAATATATACAATATTTGTATGATGATCATTGCATATTTTCTTAATACATAATCATCACATCTAAACAGACCTTTGCATCAAAGGTTGTCTTCACATGATTGTTCAAGTTATCAAAAACGGACAAAGTAATTTCTTTAACGGCTGAAAATTCTTCAAACAAGCTTGGCTTTTTATATACAAAACCTGATCAAATTTCAGATTTTACTTTAAATATTAAAACAAACTTTAAACTTAAAAACAATTAGGTAGACAGAAATGTTTGCATCACATCTCAATACATTGAGATTATTCATTTTTAAGACATTTACATCTTATTTATTTGGTTAGAACTCAAAGATGATTGCTGAAATCTTCTCTTATTTTATTAACTTCTTTAATTTCATTCCATTTACCAAATGCTTCAAGCATGAAGTTTAAGTGTTACTGAGTATTTATACTTACTAATATGAAGAACATGCTATTTAAATAAAATCTAATGTAACAAAATAAATATGCTCATATATGAAAAACATATTTACAAAATATGCTTCCAGAGCATTGAAAAAGAAACTGTAGTAACCTGTGCAAAATGGAAAAGATAAAAACATATAAGCAATAATGAGATTCATGTTGAACATGTGCAGCATTGGTTTTTTGAGCCCCTAATGAAATCACTGAAATATAAATGATATGGCTGTAATAATAAAAATCACATGCTAATTAAATGTATTCAGTGACTACATTTTTTGCTACAGCTATTATATAACACAGATAAGCATTTAGGCTGTGAGTTTCTCTCAGGTTAGTAAAAGAGGTCCTAATCAAACTAGCCTCATAAAACTATCACATAAAAGATGGTTTAGTCCTGCTAGTTTTCACTAGAATAAATGAGAACAAAAATTACAACTTCAAAGATAATCGCTCTAACTATTATATTGTCATAATGAGGCATAGCTTATCAATAAGCAAGATTTACTATGAAATTTCAAATATGACAAAGCCACCTTATAATGCATCACAAACTCCATAATAAAAAACATTTCATAATATTATCCAAATCATTCAAAATTCAAATAATCTCTCCGCGATACCAAATGCGTATTAATCCCAAACCCGATGTAAACACCACCGGCAAATTAGAAGACACATCGTAACCGTTATCCATTATAATAACAAATAATTACTTTTGAGGTTAATGGTGTGAATATGGCTTCTCAAACAAACTTTAATTACTTTACTTATTTTACTCCGTAACTGTATAACCAAACCTCTTTTTGACAAACCAAATTTAAGATATGGAGATGCCAGGCCCCACGAGAGGGGGTGCGGCCTAGATAAGTTTAGAGGGCCCATGAACATTAGAGCTCAAAATTGAAAGGGTCAATTAAGCATGACATTTTTATTGTTACTTTGTTGCTCAAAGGGAAATTCCCCCTCAACCTCTTCCAAGGAGGCCTAATTTTTCCCAATCCAGAGTTTTTTATGTGTTGTAGAGAGCTGAGATTAAAATTAAGAAATTTTTATTTTTGCCTTTATATTTTATTAAGCTTGAGTAACTTAATATCATTCAATTATTTTATATTTTTCCAACTGAATCATCTATATATGAATAATGGTGGAAAGGGGGCCCAGAAAAAGTCTCGAATCAGCACATTTTATTTTCCTGGGAAATGCCCGTCAACCACTAGTAGTAGTAAACGTTTTACCTTAAGATTATAATTTAGTTGAGATCAGATTTGAGCCTCCAATAAGGAAAACCCTTTTCATCGAAACAAATTAGAACACTTTATAAAAGCGCCAAAATCACTCCAGCACGGCTCAAAGATCCTAGGATAAGGCCTACCTCAAATAGGGCGGATTTGGGCCTCGAATGGAATGGGGTTTTTTTTGGGGGGGGGGGGCTTTTCCATTACCACTTGACAAAGGCTTTTTTTTTTAACTCCAACTCTGAGCTTTGTACAGCGCTGTCAATTTTAATATTAAAAAGACATGCCACATTCCATAAAAATAAATTATGAGATTTGTGAAGTCATTTACATGGGGTCAAATGTAGAAATGCATTTTCTCAGGGAAGTCATTTCAGCTTTTTCCAATGGGGGCAAGCCCTCGTATAAAATATGCTTTTGCGTCTAGTCTAAAGCCCCAACTTCACCACAGTTCAGGGGCAACACTGTAGGCTTTACCTCTCAAGGTAAACAGACATGTTAAGGCAATATCATTAATATACATTCATCTTGCGCAATCTTACCCAGGAAAATCTTGAAGGCTCTTACACTCAACACAGTTCTGTTCAAATTTGACACTCATGGAGCAAAATAGCCTCAGTTCTGTTTATTTCGATAGCTGCCATACTCCAAATGACACCCTAATTCTTTCTCATTAAACCTTTGTGCATGACTGTTGCAAACCAGTGCTTGAGCTTTAGTAACTGACAACATTCACCAATAAAAGATCACCATTTGAAAGATTTTATTAATAAAAATACAATAGTAAAAAAACTAAATTATTAAAGTCAAATCTATTTTCAGACTTTTACAGAATTTTAATAACATATCACAAAATATCAAACATATATACCAAAAGTCAAAAGAACATGAGTTGAAACTCTTCTGGATAAAAGTTCAATCTGATGCTGTTGTCAATCTTCAGAGAATTACTCAACCAATTTTGTATCATCTTAAGTAGAGGGTGGAACTGCGCTTTGTGCTTGGAAAGTCTCGTCTCAAAAGCTTTGTAACACAACCATTTCGAAAGTAACTTTAAATCTTGTTCGTGGTTCACTTTTCTCAAACATCTCATGTACAAGAAAACTGACAAGTTATTTAACACTCTCAGAAAATACTCAGGGTTGGCATTAACACTGTCAGGCTTTGGCAAGTATTTGATGCAATGGACAAACTTGAAGGCAGTAAGTAAGAATATCTTATAAATATTATTAGCAATTGTTTCAAGTGAATTCAAGGATGTATCAAAAAATATTGCATGACACTGGAATTTCATAGAAAATAGAAGTTTTGATTCCACAGCCAATCCTGGATGTGATGTATATCCTGTTGATATAGAATCTTTTACTGACAAACCTGCATATTTTGAAAAATTTGGAGATACTTCTAATGAAATTGTATCAAACAAAAGGCCACAAAAAGGAAAAAATTGTCCAGATTTGGGACAGGCATTGCCTGGGCTAGGTATGTAGTCAAAGTTTACAAGAGTTTTTTCAACATTGGCAGTAAAGCAATATTCTGGAATACCATCGAGCATTAATCTTAGAAAACTTTTGGCTCTCACCAAACTTTTTGTTACAAACAAAAAGTCATCCACCTGCCTCATGAGCAGCTCATCTTTGACCAAGTTCAAACATCGGGACTCCATGTCGGCATAATATAAATTGCACAGCATTGTTGAAATGACAGATCCCTGACTAATGCCTTTGGTCTGTAGGTAGTAATTCTTACCATACTTCAAAATATTTCCAAGCAAATGACATTTTAATCTTGCTAGCAATCGAGAAGTATCAACAAGCCAAGGGTTTTCATTACAAATGAAAATCACATTTTCTAATCCAGATGTTTGGATCACCTTCTGAATGTATTGAAAAAAATTACCTGGGTATGCAGCAAATTCTGTTGCCTCTCTTATACGATTCACGATAGGTTTATGAGCTCCCAAAATCACGGAAGAGTACCTCAAGATAGCATACGCAGTGTAAGGTTTAAGATATTCCTTTACTATATGGTATACCTTTTTTTGACTTATGGAATCATAGCAACCTTTAATGTCCATCTTAACAAAATAATATGGTCCTTTGTAGCCATGGCTAGATGCACAATAATTCTTCCATCTGTTGTATATATCAGAGATTGAAAACAGTGATGAGCCTAATAATTCAGGCTTCTCAGATTTCTTGAGGACAAAAACTCGAAGCAGATCTTGCAGCTGCCAATTTATATTTGTCCCCTTAAACCCAACAATTCTTTGCTTTTTTTTCATGTTGACAATGAGCCTGACCGAATTTGCTTTGGGCATGAATCTTAAGTATGCAAATCCCAAGGATTTCCCTCCTGAAACCAAAGCATTCGCTTTTTGTTCAGTGATTGGCTCTAGCATGCCCTGGCCACTCAGTTTTTCAAAAGCTTTCTGACAGATGAGTCTCCATACCATCTTTGGAAAATAAAATAATCTGTTCTTGTAAACAGTTGAATCTGTTACATAGAAATAAGATTTTATCAGTGCAATTACATAATTCTCCATGAGAAAAACATGAATCCTAGCTAGGATTTGCAATCTGTCTGAGTTTGAGCTTATGTGTTTCAGCCACTCGCACTTACTCTTGATACCATGCATGAATTGGCCCAGAGATATAGTCTCAAATCTTCCAGAAAAAATTATTCGTTTCACATTTCTTTGGAATGCTATTCTGTTACTCTGATTTCCAAACAGTTCATAAGGTACAACATTTGTTATGCAAAGCTTAATGAACAAGTAAACTCTCCATTGTGGCACATGATGTAGCAGAAGACTGTTCAAAGCTGCAGATGCATCTTGTTGTCTAAGACCTGATATTGCTAAAAGCATCTCTCTATATCTGACAGAATGATTGAAGTAATATTTATGTTTCCCCCTTCTATGTCTTCTCAATAAAGTAGAAAATAGGACATGCAACTTTGCAAAGCTTGAATCAGATAAGTCAAAATTATGCTTGTGATTAGATGGAGAACTTTGAAAAAGTTGAATTTTCATAAGTACATATCTGATATTGGAAGGAATTAGATCATCTTGTAAAACCAAGTTATTGAGAACAGACCTTGAAATGGACCACTTTGGTTGTTCTCTGCAATATAGAAACTTATTCTTATCTATGGTTACATTTTCATCAAATACTTTATAATCCTTCAGCTCCTCTAAATTTGTTTTTTTTCTTCGTCTCCTCTTAGTCAAATTTGGAAATTCTGGTTCACAGACAGCAGTGTGATTTGGTTTATCCTGTTTTTCACTTGACATGTGTAAAGTACTGCATTCCTTAAGAATTACTTTCTGATCAACCATGCCCTCTAATGAGGCAATGTCACCTCCACATTCCATTGCATCGATGCTCTCTAAAGACTTTTTGTTTTTGATTGAAGTAAATTTACTTCTTGAGTTTTTTCTCTTTACACTATATTTTGATCTTGAAAACATTATTGCCGACCTGTTTTTTGTGACTACATCTTGCAAGGGCATGCCAGAAATTTGAAGGTAGCAAGAGTTACTGATAAAGACAAAGATAGCACAGTTTTCAATCAAATAGCTCAATATGACATCTCCAACTCGCTCCAACAAGAGACTCCAATTTTTTCCAAACAAATAATTGTAATCATTTTTCTCACAGAAAGTTTTTACAGATGTCAACGTGAGATAAGCATCAGTTATGGAATTTAATCTGGAAGAAATGATGTTATTAATCTCTCTTCTATTCTTGAGTTTGACGAAGGTTCTTACTAAGATTTCATCAACGCTGGACAAATGAGTAAATTCTGTCGATTTTGGAAAACTCTTTGCTTCGGGCAAAACGGCAACCAATGTTACATCGAGAAAGTCAATGTACTCGCGACTATCATCTTCTTTAACGAGCAGATTGTCGAATACCTTGTTCTCAGAAATTAAAAACGACCGTAGAGTGTCAGACTTCAAATAGTATTTAGTCAAAACTTGAATAACCTTATTTTTCTCTGTCATTCTAGAGCAGAAACATTACAGATCGCTCAACGTAAATACTCAACTAGTATAGCTTAGAACTCCCGCCGCCGAGGACAATTGAATAAATTAAAAGTTGATTTGTAAAATAAAATACAAAAACGTTCAAAGTTTTATTTAACGCAGCTCATTGCAACGCCATTCAGAGATTTCAAATTTAATTTATTGATCACAGACAAAATCCCAAAAACATCTTAACCCATGCAGTCCATATACGTTTACTGCGCCACCCACGGATAGGAATCGACCTGGGATCCCGGCCGGAGAACGTCATAAATCATGTATAAGAAATTTATATTTCATATTAAATTTATATTTTCTATTAAAATGCAAACATCTATTCCATGTCTAAACCCAAGTTATCATAAAATCTCTCATTTTATGGAATAAAATCATCAGGTGCTAGTTATAAAAGCGCTGAAAGAGGATGGGATTAATGGAGTCGCACCAAGGCCAATGTCTTAATCATTCGTCTATCGACGCCTGATATTAATAATTCGTGGTATTTCATAATAACTCATCGTAATGAACAAAATCGTCCGATATTTGGAGAACCTTCGCGGAAAAATCCCGCTGCTCTTAAAATACTTATACTTAAGAAACGATAATGTTTCCACATTCTTTGGCAAACGCCTCATCATGAATGCCATTTAGACTGCTTTCACTACCACTTGGGCTGGCAGCAGTAGCGTAAACAGGTTTTAACACCAAGGGGAGCGAGCGCTTAGAAAAAAGGCCCCACCTACAAAATAAATTTAATCAAATAAATTCATTGTGATTTTCCGTGTTTATTTGTTGTAAATTCTAAATAGAAACACTGAACGCTCAAGAATTGAGCAAAAACAATTTTACTAATAGTAATGTATAAGTCATTAAATTATAGAGCCTAAATTAATTACAACAGCCTTTTTCGTTTTGGCTTCTGTCATCTTCTAAAATTTCCTCATGGAACCTTTCTTTTCCGAATTCTATGTGGCTTACAGTTAGTAGTAATGTCGCATTTTTGACCCAGCTGAGTTTCTACATCCTCAATTTGTTAAAACTCGAATTCATATGCATTTTGCATGTTTTTCATATATCTTTCAAAGCGCTGAATCAAATGATAAGTTGTTACCAAACCAATACTACCTTTCTAAAAATGTGTGGATAAGTGGAAATCCTTCTTTAGCACTTTTTTCAGAATATTAGAAAAACAAGATTCATATATATTAAGTATTACGTGTGCACAAGAACGGGCGTGCAGGTTGGCCGAATGTATTAAGAAATTGCTTTTATTCGTTTGTCGGCAAATCTAAATCATGACGCCCGCGATGACCACGTAGTGCCAATTCCTGTTTTCCAAAAAACAAAACACCATCTATGAAAATGTTGTCTGATCATCCTACTTCTTTTCATTCTGCTTAAATGATCATAGAAGTTGGCCTATCATTAAATAATCGAAATTTTGTAAGCAAAAGTTCAATTAGTAAATCAATTGTGCTTCGTAACATGATAAAGATGTAATTAAATATGTACTTTGTTAATCTTGAAAAGGCCCCAATATTTGAAAATTGGTCATAGGCGGCAACTCCCTTTGCTTCCCTTTGGCTGGCAGGCGGGCCACTCTGGGTTTGCCACACTGCTAGGACACACCTTCCAAAAGGAAAAGATCACCCGAGACGTTTTATATGTTTCTTAGACTTGTTTTTTCTCTTTATCTTCTAAGATACAGAAGGACGTCGTTTCAGCCTTTCCCAAGGGCAAACCCTCGTAAAACTATAAGGTGACCTGATTCATTTCGTCCTGAAATAGAACGACTCAAAAAGACCGAATTTCTTTGGTTAAGGTTGATAACCAAAAATAGTTAATGCAAACACAAATTTTATGTTTACCAAATGAGTCTCGAAATGACGGAATTACAGCCAAATAACCTCGTTCATCAACGAATCTGCACATGAGCATCGCAAATAGCTTCAAGATGTTAGAAAGTTGCTTATCTAAGCAGGTATTTTGTACCCCGGCAACTGAAACTCGATCCCGGTCAATTCCTACCACAAACACAAGCAACGCTACTTCGAGAGCCAGAGAATCAAGTAAAGCAGAAACAACCACAACCACTCAAACAACACAAACTTTTATTCCAACTGTTCAAGACAGAAATCAGCACAAACCAGGCCCTAATAATTCCCTATTTGCAACAATTGCCAGAAATAAGACATAATAAAGTTATCCTTGAAACTTGTATTATAGCTGACAGAATTTAAGGCTTGCATCGACCTGCAAACCTGGGATAAAGACAGACATCCCTGATGTGATGCTTGTTTAGCATCCAGGTCAGGAACCTTTCAAATCCCAGACCATAACCACCATGAGGGCATGTTCCATACAACCTCTGTTAAAACAGAAACTTGTTAGTCATTAAGGAAAATAAGAAATACCAAAATGACAACAAAATAAATTTTGAATCAGAAGGTTCTTGCCTGATCGAGGTACCAGTAATAATCCTTTTTGTCAATGCCTTCCCTATCAAATGCTTCCTGGAGTTCTTTATGGTCCCAGATACGCATGGATCCACCAACTATTTCTCCAACTCCAGGCATCAAAATGTCCACCTAAGCATTAAATAAAGATTCCAATTGAATGAGCTCAAGTGTTGAGTGATTTTAGGGAATAATTCAATTTCTCATCATCAATTGCAACTGATCGACACTAACAGATTCTGTTAGCCTTTTGTCAGTATCATCTCTCTGCATGTAGAATGACTTGATCTCAGCAGGGAATCTGCAAAGCATGATGACTTCCCCAATTTCATCTGTCATTTTTCTTTCAGGGGCCTCTGGAATGTCCTAAAAAATGACAATGAACATTGACAGAAAAGCATTTGAGAGGATATTATGCCAGGAGCTTACATCTCCAAATTCATAGAAAGTTCCATCATCTTTGGTTATGTTGTGGACTTTCAAGTACTCAATGGCATCTGTGTAGTTCATTCTCTTGAATGGTTTTTTAGGGACCTTGAAGTCCTGCAAGTGAACAATAAACAAGTCAGCTAATTACTTAACATTATAAAAACAGAATAACATCAATTTTCAAGATAACACCAATCCTCACAGGGTTCACTTCATAGAGCAACGGCCCTGCAGATTTCAACACCCTTTCCACAACATCGCAAATGAGATCTTCAAGTCTACTCAGAAGGTCTTCAAAAGTTATGAATGCACACTCAGCTTCAACATGAGTGAACCTTAAGAACAGACAATTAGTATTGTTGTACAGATTATTCTATGAGGGCAGCATAAAATAAATTGCTTACTCTGATAGATGTCTTCTGGTCCTCGACTGTTCGGCTCTGTACGACTGGGCAATGCAATACACATCTCCAAATGCTGGAAGGCAAGTCTCCAAATAGAGCTGAGATGATTGAGTAAGATATGCTGTCTCTCCAAAGTAATCAAAGCTAAAGAGAGTTGAACCTCCCTCAACTTGGGTTTGAACAAGAGTTGGTGGTGTGACCTGAAGTTGGATTTAATGCATTTGTCATTCAATAATCTCAGTACTCATTCTGTTATTACTAAAGATTAAATAATGCTGGCAAATCACTTGTTAAATGATATTTGAATATCAAAATGGTTCAATAATTTTGAATTGTTTACCTTAGTATATCCTCTGTCATGGTAATGATCCATGAAAGCACGTTCTACTTGCTGCCTCATGCTCAAATACTTTGATTTCTAAACAAATCAAGCAATAAAAAAAATAGTCAGTGATTGAAGCATCAGCAAATTAGCAAATACTAACGAGCTCCCCTCTGAGCAACATGTGTCCATTGTCAAGTTGAACATCAACATGTGCTTCAGCATTCAAAACATTGTCTGCTCCACCAGCAGGGGCCAACCCAACTAGCTCCCAAAAATCAGCCACCAATTCATGGCCACCTGGTGCCTATTCAAGTTGAAATCAAAATAAAATGATTTAATATTTCTAGAAATTATTTAGTATTGAAATAAAAGTGCATTAAAAATGAATGTCAGTTCAAAACCTTTTGTCCTTCCGGAACTTCCTTGATAGTTCCATAGATGCACACTGTTGATTCACATGACAACACCAGGGCATTGTAAGTTTGGGCCTTAAAAGAGTTCATAATGATTGAATAGTAATGGGATATACAATTCAAATCCAACAAAGAAGAGTACTTGAACAATAATTCTGTGGCTTTACAATTTTTTTCAGAGTAACTCACCAATTTGTTGGTCAACAAACATTGCAAATATCCAGTGCCATCTCTCAAAATGATAAAAGTCAGAGCTCTTCCTACAAATTGATAATTATTGTTTCACTTTAAACACATACTGCATTGCTACTAAAGTTAGAATGAAAACTTGTTATTAATAAGCCTTATTTATCAATAACCACATTTTGATTAACACAGACTAAAAGTAAATAAATAAAGGTTATGATATTATGATTGGAAGCTTTACCTTGTTTTCTGAGTCTATGAACCCAGCCAAGAACTTTAACCCTCTGACCTCTGTATGACGCACCATCTCTTATCTTTATCTACAAAAGTTAATCATGAAAAGGTTAATTCACAGAAATGTAATATAACAACTGTCTTCTGAGAATTTCAAATAGATCGGAAATGATTAATGCATTGAACTTTTAGGTGCTTTAATTATACACTTGACGGAAGAAAATGCAAAGATCCAGCAGCCTAAACAACAACATTCCAGCTGCTTAAAGATCAAATGCTGACATGACATGAAACTAAATTCTGCTCAAGTCATTATTTCTAACTGACAGCTCAATTAGGACAGACATTGAATACTTTTTCAAATCAATTCTAGCAAAAGCATTAATGTGGCACCTTGGCAGCATTGTGACAACCTTCAAACATCCGATCAAATAATCACAAAACATGACACAAATTTGAAAACTTTACTGGAGTAGCTGCTGGCAGAGATGAATCCAATTCTATTTTGATATTTTTAGATTCTTCTAAGGCCTGAGATGCACTGTCAACTACAGTGGCATCCTAAAATTATACATAACAAACTTAGAGATTAGTTGAAAATAATTAGCTTATGCAAATGGAAATGCAATAAAATGTTTGATCTAATCAGGCAAGATTCTTAAGTATTATAATCTTAATATGATATAAATATCATAATCACAATAATCTCATTCTTAATAGTTTGTAATGATATAATCCTACTCCTTGAGTAGATTCAGATTTTTCCTTCTGCTTCCAGACTTGAGCTACATACAATTTCTTGATTTTCTTCAACTGGGACTTGGCAACAACATCCCATTTCTGAATAGTGAAATTAAAGAATAATTAAATATTTTACAATGAATACATGTTAAAATAAACCTATTACCTTGTCTTCATCTTTTGAATCCACATAAATTATTGGGAAGTTCTCACACAATTCCCCTTTACCGAAATAGTTAAGAGCCTAATAAATGTACATATTATGATCTGTAGTTACGCAATCACAGAAAGTCACAAGCATTGTTTACCTTCAAAACGGTTTTGAATGGTTTGGTCTCAGTTCCATCACCTGCCTCGTCGGTCCCAAGCTTTTCGGAAGTGTACAACTCGCCTAATTAAAAAATATGATAAAAACCGGTTGAAAAGAATACGTGCGAGAAATTCGTAGCTGTCATAAAACCCACCCAAAGACAAATCCGCGACTTCGATTTCCTTATCCATTTCAGCAACTTAGCAGAAACACGCCTTAGACTCGGTACTTTTAAAGTCTCAAACGCAACACTCCCACATATATCGTCCTGAGGAAGAAATTGCATCAGCCAGAAGATATCGCATAAACAATTTTAAATACAAAAAATTTTTATCGCAAATTTTTAAATACAAAATTAAACAAACCCAACCGTAGGACTCAATAACATAATATAGCAATTATTTATAATAGTTAAGAAGACCTGGATCTGTGTAATAACCATTTAGAATAGCCCCTCAATGGAATTCCTCTCCTCCTAATGAGCGGGGGGAGGGAGGCAACGGCCCCTCCCTGATTTTATACTAGACGCAAAAAAAGATCCCCATAATTTACGAGGGTTTACCCCCTCAGAAAAAGCAGAAACTACGTCCTTGCTAACGAGTTATTAAAATAAGCGGTTTTCCAAAATTTAATGGCACATTAATGACAAAAACAATTATTTTATCGCATATGTAATTTAACATTTTTTTGGAACCTGATGACAAAACAAGAAAGCCTGCCTCAAATGGAGTTTAGAAGAAACGATCAGCATTAAGTAGTATTAATTTCATTGACCAGACTTCTGAAGCATTTATATGGTGGAAGGTACAATACTAAGGCATGAGTTCCAACGTACATTATAGAAATAATTTGTCGCTTTGATTGATTAGTTTTTTTCGTTTTAGTGGAAAACACACTATAATGTACCTATTACAGTAATTCCATTTATTATAACATGCCAAAGACTATCTGAGATCAGCAACCCAAACTTAATAATGTAACCAATCATTAAAGTTCAAAATTTAACTTTACTAGTTATGTAGCATTAAAAATAAATCATGATTCAAACATATTTTTAAGCATTATGAGCATTAGCCTTTTTCTCATAAATGTAAATTTTAGGAATCATAGCAAAATCAATAAATGGGAAAGTATATGTGAAAGATATCTTGTGGTATGAATTAATCAAATCTAGGATTTTGTGTGTTTTCAAATAAAAAGAATTCACATCCGCTTCCAAATTCTTGAGATCAGCACCCACAACCAAGTACCTAAAAGATTTGGGTGAACTTCTCGGCCCCTCATCGTATTTCTCTGTCTTGTTGTACCTGAAGAAAAGATATTGCTTTGCAAACAAATTAATTCAAATATTTGATGGGACTTCCATCTTAATAATGATTGTAACAAATAGTTTTAATTATATTAAGATATCTAATTAAAGGCTCAAATTTTTCAAAAAACTTGCTTCAAACAATTATATAGGAACTAATAATCAAAGCCATGAAAATGTGAAACTGTCACACTTTCACAACAAATAAAATAAACAACCTCCAATCTTTTATTTGAAGGAATTTTGTGATTCCTGTCTGTGCAGAGAATACATCAATGTGGATGTGTGCACCTGAGAGAAGTCAACTTCACTTCAATGGCATTTAAAACTATTCACAGGAAGCATAAAAACTAATAATAAAATTGAATTAAATGCAACTTATGGAATTCTTAAAGTCAAAGTTAGTTAATGATGCAACAAAAGCTTCTGGAACATTTGCAGCATAAAACAAACAATGTAGTTCTTAGTGTCACCTTTAACATCTGGCCTCATTTTATGCAGCTGAGTCAGGGCTTTTCCACCTGGATAATTATGAGATGAAATAAATAGAAATCCGAGAGAGAGAAGAGCTGAAAGTGAGAGGAGGATAATTATTGCCCTGAACATGAACCAATGAAGCCATCCCTTTCTTTGACATCGAGCTCTATTTAGTAGAGATTTAAATTTTTAATAAAAATAATAATAATAATTAGTAATATCATTATATAATAAAAATAAAGGTTAAACTTGTATTCTAACATGTCATGACATGAAATTGCAGAGGCAACGTTGAGCAGAGGCACAATGTAGATTATAAATCTGAGCTCTTTGTGGGGTAAGAATGAATACATGAGCACAAACAGTAAGGCCACCATGACCAATTGTCTTATGTTCTTGTTAAGGTAACAGCCAATTGGAACAAGAAGCAGAGTAGGCCCCAAGCACCTTGGTAAAGCAGAATAGAAATACCACAAGAATGGCATAGTCTGTAAAACATTTAGGAACACACCGACTGTTTGATATAGTTTGAAATGAGAATATCGTATGGCTAGCCTTGATAAAGACTTACAAGGGTCGTACATATCCATATCGTAGCATTAATAATATCATCCTCATAACTTACTTCTGCAGCATAATTACTTCTAGTACAGTACTTGTTTAAACGATACATCACCAACATACAAAGGATACACCCCATAATGAGCTTTTGTTAAGCACAGTATTGAACCAGAGCACTTCAAACTCTGGCCACAACCATCTCCTCCAGAATATCGAATCAACTGCTACGGTGACACCTGGCAATGGAATAATCATATGAGTCTCAATGCTATTTAAATTATCATTTCAATTGATATGGAAAGGCAAAAATAAACCCATATAAAATTACAAAGAAGCACCTACCTATGGCTAGTATTCCAGAAATTAGTGAATAAAGGAATGCTTTCATGAAAGGGATTTTTCCTCGAATTAAGTCTAAGAGGAGCAACATGGCCACAAGCATGACCAATTCGGCTCTAAAGATCAAAACGGTGAATGCCGAGATTGCAATGAACGCTGAACTTCTTCCTCTTAACCAATAGGATGTTGCTAGCATCGCTAAAGAATGAATTAATCAGTTTAATATATGTACTAAAAAATCAAAACTAAACTATTAATAATATTACATATAAATTAAACAAGGTTAATAAATTCTAACAAACTTATCCATATCTACATACCATTATCCTCATAATCACTATTATGACTGCCCCCATCACCATGATCATCATCATAATCACCATTACCACCACCATCACCATAATCATCATCACAATCAACATTACCACCACCATTATGATCATCATCATCACCTCCAACGAGAGCAAATGTATTAGGAAGACTTCGGGTGGCATAGAAATTGAAGTGGAACTGAACCAATGTTACAATATTGAGCCACTTCCCAACATTTTTGTTGAAGCTTTTGGAAACACTTGATTTGAAATGGAAAAATGAAAACATTGTAAACATTCCCAAGATGAAACGACCTACAAAATTAAATTGTTTAGTATAAAATGTGATTTAATATGAATATGACCCTGCTAATGTCATAAGAATAAACTTGATTTTTTGATAAATGTGGTGCCTTAGCATGGTGTAACAGTTAAGATTTCTGCCTCTTAATTTGGAAAAATGGCATTCTCATCCTTTTCTAATTATCTTAATTATTTAGCTGTATAATGGATGTTAATAAACATTAGCAATGTAGTGCAATCATGTCCGATTTGGTCGCCCAAGACACTCAAAATGCTATTAAATACAAATTACAATCCACAAAGTCCTAAGAAAATCAGAATAAATTTGATATTAAGCTGTTATTTGAATAATATTGATAAAAACCAACATATGTATTGGTCAAAAAATTTGTTGAATTGGAAAATCATCCTGAGATAAACCAATGGCCAAGAAAAGATAACAACTGCAAGAGGTCCTAAGAATGTTCGAGGCACAACTCCAGGGAACTCAAGATGATCATACTGTACAAAACAATTTATGCCAGTTTAATATCCAAATAGCAGCAGTTAGCCAAATAATCATAATTTAGTGGAAAAAAGACCATAAAATCTTAAATATTTGTTTTATTAATGTCCTTTGCTTAGCTAGATGATTAGGACGCAACGGGGTTCATCGTGAGAGGTGCAGCCTTAACCATTAGGGCATGCAGTTCTTAAAGATCACCAAGCTCTTTAAATACCTCAATTAATATCACAGGCATAGTATTAGTCTAAAAATATCACAGTTAAGAATTCTTTATTTTATTTTGAATGAAATGCTTACAAACACAAAAATTGATTGATTGATTTAACATATTTAAAAAAAACCGTGTGCATAATACATCTACCTTCGTATAATTTTATTTTTATCGTAGTAGCTGTTTCTATAGAATCAGTGATAATCAAATTTTATTAATATTTAATCAAGTACCTCTGATATGTTAGAAGCATGATGAATAAGATCATGCATAGCCTGCATGTTGAAACTTTCTTCAACTTTTGTGAAGGGACATGCTAGTAAGTGTAGCACAACCACCGCAATATTTAAGATATCTAATGTTACTCCCATCTGTAAACAAACACGGGAATATATAACAATTTGAATCCTTCTAAATGCTTAGAAATCCCTATTATATAAGGTCATCAACCTCATTCCTAATCACTTTGCAAATGATAGCAGTCCAATAACTTTGTATCACAAAATAGAATGTTTGGTTTGACGATCTCGCAGGTAGGGGTGCAGTAGCTAGTTAAAAGGTAATTTTCATCTTAATCAGTTATTAATCTGTTCAAATAATATTTTTAAAATTACTAATACTACGTTTAAAATTAATACCAAAAAATTAAATTTACTTTTTGTTCAATAAATTTTAAGCAAGGAAAAGTGCCTCTGTTTAAACTCAACGTTAAAGATACTTGAAATCTCAAAGAAAAATAAACAACCTGCTATAAAGATGACTTTGTAAATCTTTTAGCACAATTACTAAATCAATTAAGTCTTAAAATTAAACCAAATAATTCAACAATCCCAAGATATATACATATATAAATAGATTTGTGGAATGTTATACCTTTGTTGGAATAGTTCGATTTCCTGTCATCAATCATAAAGACGTGAGTACCTTCACCTGAATCCAGGAATAATATTGTAAAGTTAATGAAGCAGAAATATTTCACAATCAAAGTGTATATTCTTTAAATGATTGAATTATAAGTGTTGCGTGAGTGGTTTCATGGGAGTTATAGTATTCCATTATAGCACTGGAAACCGTTTAAAAGGTTCGTCAAGTTATTTATACACTCAGATTAAGCTGTAGAGGGTACAAACCTGCAATGATATTCATTATCAACTACCTTATCTTTTCACAGCTGACTGCAACCAGTCGTTATCGCTCCAATAATAATAAATAACGACAATAATAATAATAAGCGGTAATAATAAAATACAAAATAGAGCTCAACGATGACATTCAGACAATATTTTCGATTTGTATAGATTCTCTTAATCATTTATATTTTCATATATTTATAAAATCGTTCAGCAGCAAAACTAATGTTGCTAATTCTAAATGTTAGAACAAATTATGAAAACGGAAATCAATAGATCTTTGGATTAAATGGAGGAACTGATGCTATTAATTAATAACTGCTAGAAAAACAACAACAGTGTCCCCAGTGCTCCATCCGACGTACAAACACATTGTACACTTCCAATTCTTTCCAGAGCAATCGGCGCCAGGCTGTGATACGCGAAACTTTCGTACTCCAGCACATCTCTGTCGTCATCGTGCTTCAAAGTGGTGACCCCTCAGTAAATAAGCATTCTTTCAATCTGCTGAATTGGACTTTAAAATCGAGGCATGTCATCTTCACCCAACGAATAATAATAAGCTTCCTAAACGATTCCTATGGAAAACTGTAGAGGTCTGGGTGATTTTATTTATTTTTGTTTAATATTTCATTAAAAAATTTGATACTTTGGAACTCAACAGAACTAAAGGGGACAGTCTACGCTCAAATATGTTGAGCAATGCAACTCCTAGCCTTCACTTTGCTTCTGTGGCATCCCAGCAGGAGTGTTTACTCACGAGAAGATAATCATGAAATCGATAAAAAGCTTATCATGAGGCTTTTAAGCGCTGGCTTGTTCATTATTCAGTCTACACGAACCCATGTTTCATCGTATGCGTGCTACGAACCGAGGCTGAACTCGGCACGTTGTTTCGACTTCTTGGAAACATTCGACGTTACTCATCCCTCTCCTGCTCCATCTCTCCTCCTTCCACTTGAAGTCCATGTAAATGCCTTGAAAGACTGGAACAACCACTTGTTATGAAACTTCTTCTATCGACGATTGTTGCAATTCTGACTTTCTACTTTGAGAAGGTGAGTTGTCCATTGCATGCTGCGTTAGTCATCAAAGTAAACACTAACATAATTTATAGGAATTTAATTTAAATCGTTTTCAAACAGACCGATAACGTTTTATTTTGATATTAGATTTTATTCTTTGTTAATTGTTATTGACATAATAAATTTTATTTTCTCATCGAATTAAATAATAAACAAGATTTCGACAAGAGGATGATGAAATAAGGACTGTTTTGTTTTCGTTTTGTTGTTTTTGTTTTTACACAACAATCTAAAACCATTTGTGAAGCTCCGTGTCTTATTATAATTCAAAACAAAAATGTTCCTAATCCAGGCTTGATCCTGCCTTCGCTCTGTTTATTCTCTTGTCTTATCATTGTTTACACAACGCATGCAGCAAAAATTTTAAGTAGTTGTGGAATGAAATCTGAAGCTCATCATTTTAACTCGTCTTGAAATGGAGATGTTTTTGGATTTTCCGAATAATATTTGATAATATGGCCGATAAACATTCCATAATAGTCACGTGAACGTGTTTGTTCCCATATGCGAGCCACTGCTTTCATAATAAGGACACATTGCTCGACTTAAGCGGGGCTTTAAGGGATGGCTGGTCTGAGAACACCTCACAGTCTAAGGCTTAGATGATGACCTCATCTGATGACCTTAGAAAATTGTGGAACCAGGAGTCATAACCTCGCATGTGTGCTCGAAAATACTTTGGAAATAAATGAAATATTTTGCTCGCAAATTTTCTGGCATCCCAAAAACTCAGGAGCTGAAAAAATATGCGAATTCCATTTCTAAAGTTGTTTGTTTCTCTTGCAAATTCTTGTGCGATATTCGTTATCAACATCTCATTCGATGTTGGAGTTTTATTACTTTAAATTTAATCACTTTCCGCGTTAAAAAAATGAGTGCAGTTGCTGTTGCTGAGATCTTCACATGAGAAAGTTATCAACGCCTCATTTTCTGCAGAAATTAAAAATTATCGATGCTTCAGCACATGTATCGATACCTCGTTGGCACAAAAAGTGTACATGCATTTCGTGCAACCACACGGTGGATACGTCATAATTGTAACTGGAATATCATTCAGGAGTATTTCTCCATCTTCCAACAACGTGTCTCTCGATTAATTCAGAGAGATTAAAGACTTTTTTTTATTTGAGATTGCAGGTAAAAATGCAAAGAACTCAAAATTGTATCAACCATTTCACTCGCGCATGACAAATTTAATCATCAAGAATGAAATTAGCTAAATGTCGACGAGATAACAAGTTGACGCAATCATGAGAGTAAAATAAATGCTTAAATATTCATTTAAAAAAATTTTGTGGATTGTTTCAAGTAAAAGGAACTTTATTCGGTTTGTTTTAAGATAACGAATTGGATCGAAAAATGGATATCTTAACGTCGGTCTATTGTTTGGGTGAAAAGTTAACTTAAATTAATTAATAAATTTATGATCAGCACAGTGACTTTATTTTTAAAATCAGTGCGCATAAATTTTGCAGAGAATGAACGAGCCATGAATGAGGATGTGAACAGACCAGATATGGACGAAGATGACAAGTTCGAGTTTAAAATGAACGAAATCTATTCCCCTGTGAAAAAACGTAAATATGCAAAATCACCTTTGACTCCTGTCTTTTCTCCTACTGAGGGTGAGGACAAAAAACCAAATGACGAACTACCAACACCGTCATCTTCTCTCGATCAATTCGGATTGAATTCGAACAGACAAGAAGATGGTAAACATCTTCCGATGGACCCTTCTTCTTCGACTCCTGATTCTCCTAGCCACCGTCTCATGCACCAACACCTCAATCAGCATCCATTCTTTAACCAGTCCTATCACTTTCTGAACAATCCGGGGTTGATGAATCAAGCTGCCTCTGTTTCTTCTACTTCCATCCCCAAATTTCCTCAAGGACCCCAGCCGATCACTCCACCACCTCCCGCTCCTCAAATATCAGCGGCCGAGCTAAGTCTCTTGACGGATGTGACCGCAAATAAGAACGGAACTTTTCAATGTACACTCTGTCACAAACAATTTGGTTACAAGAACGGCCTCATACGTCACGTCCGACTCACCCACGTCGGAGAGAAGCCATACCAGTGCAACATTTGCAACCGAAGATTTGGCTACAAACACATTTTAATGGAGCATCAGAACTTGCACTTTGGCAATAGGCCGTATGCTTGTGTGCAGTGCGACAAGAGGTTCGCAGCCAGGTCTAATCTAATACAACATCGCACCGTCCATAAGCGTCCCTATAATTGTACGCTTTGCAACAAGCGCTTCGATAGAGAAGATCAACTGAAAAAGCACTTGTTTGCTCATCCTCAATCGTTACTGGCCTGCTCTGTTTGTGAATACACTGCCACAAGTCAATCGGACATGAACAGACATTTAGCTGAGACTCACAGACCCGTCTTGAATGAAGACACCTCCTACAACCAGCACTACAACCATAACAATGGCAACAGCAACAGCAACAACAACAATGGAATGAATGACGATTTTATGGACAATTCCAGACGACAGAGTAGCAGTGTGATGGATGGCTACAAATCGCATGCCGATCAAGAGATGACTTCAGCCATGAACCAAATCTACGAAGGAGAGCAGAACGGTTACCACAACAACAACAACAACAACAACGATGCTATGGACCTACAAAATGTCGTCATAAAAAAAGAAATTGTTGACGGCTCAGAAAACGCAAATCAGCCCGGAATAGGCGCACATCCTTCGACGTACGGCTTTGATCAGCACGGAAGTTACCAACAAAGTTCGACGCAAAGGTATGCTGGGGAATGGGTAGATATGAAGCAAGCCTTCCAGAAAACAATTATGTCTGGACTTGACGTTAATAGAGGCAATTTCGACAAGGAAATGTTTGGAAATTGGATATCTCAGCAACCTCAAATCCAACTTCCTCATCAACAACATCAATCTTCAGTTCTCACTCAAAACCAAAGGTGTCAAATTTTTCCTGACGAAAAAAATCTTCAAAATATACCATCTACCTTACCTGGAATTCACGAAGTTTTTTCAAAAAAGAATCAAACTACACTACCTTCGTTTTCACATTTTATGCCAAACTCGACAAAAGCGAGCATTAGAAGCAGTCAACTTCCGAGTGGCCAAATTTCTTCCCAAATACCCTCTCAAAATCTTCAGCAGCAAGACAATTTTTCCTCTCGACCTTCATCGAAGCATGCTCTTCCATCGCAGAGTTTATCATCGAACGCTCTCATGACTTCTTCCACTCAACCTACCAATTCCAGCTCGGGCTTCCACCAAAGACCAACAGCTCAACTGCCCCCTATTACCCATTCATCCTCAAAACTGACCAAGGATCAAGCTGTCCAGCATTCAGTGGCCATATCCGGGTTTCCTTCCTTAGATGAGGTGCTGTCTTACTATGTTGGTCAGGGTCGACTCTTCAAATGTCAGCATTGCAGCATTTTGTTCTTCGAGCGAGGCATGTTTTTTCTGCATTCATCTCTTCATTCGCCTACCAATCCTTGGCAGTGCAGCATCTGCCATAAAGTGTGTTCAGACAAGAATGAATTTACGCTGCATTTTGTCAACCAGCAACACAATTCTTGACAATTCAAACAAGTTACTCGTCGACATATGACAATTTCCCTTCTATGCGATTCACTTTTTGAATTTCGTAAAGCTTACAATTTTAATTTAATTTGAAGGTTTAATTTTTATAAATATCTCGGCAATAAACAATAAGATTGTTCTTGTTCAAAAGTTCGATTCTTTGAAATTCCAGTCGCATGAAATAACTTTGAATAGATTAATACTTCGTTGCTGTGTTTGCTTGATGTTCACATGATTGACAATGCACATCTGCTTTCATTTACTTCTTGATATATAATGTTATATAATAATAATATAATGATATAATGTTGACGTAACTGACATTACGGTGGATTCCTTTCACGGTGAATAACAACCGAAAAAGTACATTTGACTGTCCGAAGAAACTTAATGTTTGACTGAATAACCATTATTTAAGGCAATTCCGACCTACTTAATTTTCAATAAAATAATTTAATTTAGAGGAATAATCTAGTGGACTTCAATAAATAATAATCATTTAACGGTGATTGAATTTCAGACTGAGGACATGATGTGGAAATATTTTAAAGTTTTGCGAAGATTTACAAATTCGATGTCCAACGTGGATGTTGCCGCTAGGGTTTAGCATTGATCGAGTGCTACCATCTTTTCAACGATTTTCAATAATTGTCTTGCTTTTGTTGTCATTTAAGTTAAATAAAATGTTCTATGAACGTTGCTTGATTAGTTCAGCTGTAGCTGAGATGAGATTTTGAGAGGTTTTATCAATTTTTTATATTTTCAACATAAATATTCAAAATTGATTTGAAATGCACCCTAGAATGGGCAGCTCTGCAACTTACAAATGACGCATATTTTTTAAGGCAGTGAGGAACGATTTTAAGCATGTAATCAATATTTTATAAAGTTGTTCGGCTCATTTTTAAATTTTGGGTTAAAGGAAATTGCAATAGCTGAACCAATTAGGAAAAATTATTACCCAGATTATTGCGAATTTATAATATGTATAAATATTCGTTAAAAAGTGATGAATACAATTATAATTAAGGTAAGATGGCGGTAAAAATAATTTCTTAGGAGGTTCATATCTTTTCATCTTTGGAATTTTTAATGTCATTATTAAATTTTTGAAAAGTCTGGACATACATTGCAGTTTTTAGTCAGGTTTAGATTTTAGAACTGAGAATTTTGGTGACGTCAAATTTCCAATTATTCGAGAGCGCCTTTGAAATTTTCTGTCACAGCTCCTATTCTTAGACTAGAAAGTTTTAAAAAGTATACAATAGAACAAATTTTGACAAGCAACAATAGTGATCTCCAAATTTTTTGAACGTCCTGAATAAACCACAAGATCACAGACTTTCGGAACTTTTTTTTATATTTTATTCTTTGATGAAATTAACCGAAAGTCTATAAATTTCAAAGAGCAGCTCACATTCACGAACTTCTTCAATCATGTTTAACTTTTCATTGAGAAATAATTTAAAACTCTTTAGAGAATTGGTGCTTGTCTTGATTCTCCTTCATGCAATTTGTGTGCATTCACTACAAGTTAAGTCCCATGAATTTATCAAAGTAGTAACATTCAGTGAAGAAATTTGTTACCACACTGGGGTCGCAATCAACATGATTTCAGTGAAAAAGGCTATGTCCTTAATTCAATGCTGCAGCATTTGCGCCAACAAGTTATCCATTAAGAGGTTGTGTTATGCGGTCGACTACCTGAAAAAAAATAGAACGTGTCGTCTGATCTTCACTGACAGTTACAAATGGGCCAATGTGTCGAGTAATACCAGCTGCAAATTGCATGAGGTAATTTGTATTTTATAGTAATTAAACACAACTTTAAATTGTTAAAGTAGTAATAATTCTGACGAAAAATCGAAAATCTGTACCTTAAGTCTTTAGCTGTATTTTTTTAAATTTATTTATTTTGTTCTATTCTATTATTCCAGATAATTATCAAAACAGGTCAGTTTATATTATGTCCTTTGTCGCTTTATTGAATTTTACTTTAATTTATTTTAACGACCATGATTATGTCTTATTCCAGTAAATCATCTTAAAATAAAATAATTTCTAAAACTTTAAGAAATACTAATATAAAAAAACTTTAAGTAATGCTAATATAATATTATAATAAAACTTTAAGTAATGCTAATATTACTAGCAAAGATTTAAGGAGCATCTTTCCTTGGCTCATTAAGAAGAAAACTTTGATTGAAACTTTTGTTAACATTGACAACATAAAATTGAATAGTACCAATGAGAGAGGTGATAATAACCAATATCACAAGCATCAACCAACTAGCTCCTGTTGTCAACCAATGGATCATCATCCAGCAGAGAATGGATGGCACAGTTTCATTCAACAGAAATTGGAGTGATTATAAAACAGGTATTTTGGAAACACAGCGTAACAATTATTTATATTGGTATAATAAGCCCGTGTAACGACTAGGCATGTACCAGATATCCAGCTAGATCAGATATCAGGTATCCGGCATAAATGAATGGCTTTTTAACTTATCTCACTTATTACTTAAATTTAGAAAGACTGTTTTATTCATTTTAAACTCTTCTTTGTTTCATTAACTTCCATATATATAAATATAAGGGGGATTCCATATCAAATCATCATAACAGCCAACCAGGGACGTCATTTCAGCTTTTTCCAAGAAACCCTCGCACAACAGTAGGAGATGACCTTTTTTGCATCTAGTATGAAGTCAGAGGGCGCTCTGAATGACGTCCCTGCAACCGACATCATCATCTTAAATTTTACTGAACTTTGGCACAGTTGCTAACTTAGATGCAGTAGCGGATTTGGAAAGTGAGGGCCTGGGTACTGTGGTGATCTAGAAAATATAAGAAAAATTTAATTAATTCTATTAAAAATAAATACGTTTAGTTAATTTGAATTTAAAATTTGTTTAAGTTATTTCAACAAATTACCAATTTTATGAATATTGTAGTAGCTCTTCCCCCTTCTCTAAATCCGCTCACTGGTTCCTAAGTGTGGCAAAGAACTCTACTTTTTATATATCTTCATCAATTACGCCGGGCTGACAATCATAATTGTCATCAAATAAGTTTGACGGCATGAGAAAGGCGTATTTGTTTGCAAGGTCATGAACTTGCTGAAATCTGCCAGCAGGGGGGGGGGTTCAAATTTTTATTTTTGTAAGTTATAAATGTTACATTATAATACAATTTCTTACAATATTTTTTGGACGACAATTAATGCAAAGAAATTTCTGATATTTTTTGCTATGTATGATTAGGTGAAAAGTTTGTCTGATTTATCGGTTCAATAAAATGATGGAAATAATAAATTTGGCACATCTACAACGACTGCTATTTTTGTTTGTAAGGCTTAGCTGACCGAATGTCATTTAAGTTTCTCCAAACCCAAACTATTTCGCCCAGATGGCTGACTCCATCCTTCTGTTCGACACAAATCAGGCCTAACGTGTGCCATTTAAACTCCTAGAATTCAAACCGAAGAAATGCCAACAGTCTGTCGTTTCTATTATAGAATGTCACAAGTCCGATCACAGAACTGATGTCCGATTCATTGATCAGAACGGAAACTCTCAGGACTAGAACTCTGGTGGAATGATGTTTTATTAATTAGTGTTCATCAGTTCTTGCTAATCCATCCACAAAATTTTTAAAATTTACAATTAAAATTTATTTTGGTAATATTTCGGGAGGGGTTGAACCCGTATACCGAAAAAAGACCGTAAAAAGACAGCATTTCCCGTCTCAACCCAGCATCAAATTTCATCCGATAAAATCCGATGCTCCTTGCATGTACCCATTTCAGAGCAGAGTTTTTTTTTAGATTCGTCTACTGCATTGTACACCATCTCGTCTCTGTTCTGAATAAGCAACATTTCAACGATGTGAGCTTGACAGAACTTGCAGATCCATCCGTTTTGATTGAAGATACTTCTGGGCATCATTGACTTCTGGAAAAACAGTTTTCCAAAGGTTCAGAAACGAAAACGCGAATATCGAGTCGAGAATTAAAGATGCATCTGATCTTGCGGTTGTAATTTCTCCTTCTTCCGTGAGCTGTTCCCGGCAATTATTTCTACTTTATAATTTTACGTGCTCCCCCAAAAGGCCTCCCTCACATCCCCCCCCCCCCCCTCTGCCCAGGAGCCTAGGGGTGTTGTTGGATATGAAGCAAATCAAGCAGACTGAATGACAAATATCACATGGAAGAATTTTGAATGAATTTATCGATCTAGGTAAAATGTTATCAACTTTATCAACCGGTTGAAGAAATTGAATGAAATCTGTTCCATTTTTTTTCCTCGACACTTAGTGTTTTAAGTCCTAGCAAGGCAAATTTGAATTGATGGTGGAATGAATCTCTGAGACAATTTCACAATACTATTATAATTATTATTATTATTGCTATTACACATTTAGATTTTCTATCACAAAAAATAACACTGTTGATCTTATTTAATTTGGAGCTCTCCACCTCTTTTTCAGGAATAATAAAATTTTTTAAGCACTCTCCCCATTTTGCGGACATAATTGATGGACAGCCCCTTAGGTCTATCTTGAAGGGAAACAACAATACTGTTAATTGGTCTTCTGCTTGTCAAAGTTTAAAAAGATCTTGGCACCTAGTTTTATTCAACTTTATTTATTTAAAAACTTTAACAACGTAGGATTCGGAGATCTACTGACGAACTTTTGGCTCGGTTTGGAAAACATGTATAAACTTACGACTACAAATCCGGTACTTCGACTTGAAGTACTTGCTGAGGGAATTTGGTTCATCGACATGTACAAGGATTTTAAAGTTTTCTCTGAAGGTCATTAAATATTTAATTAACATTAACGCTAATTCAATTAATTAATAGCCTCATGACAGATGCTAAAGACTGCAACATTTGTCTTGCTCCGGCTTATTATGTCGGCACAGAAGCGTACCCAGGCGCACGTCTCACTAATAAAATATTTAATTGCAATAGCATATCTATTTGATGAATTTCATTTAGCGGATGGATACAAAATACATGTCGGAGGTTATTACGGTAACAATGGTGACGTCATCACGAAGGGTTACAATGCTGGAACTGATATGCAAGATATGAAATTTTCCACTTATGATCGCGATAATGATCCCCTGAAGTCCTTGTCATGTGCAGAAACATCAAACAGTGGATGGTGGTTTCAGAAATGTCATAGCATTAACTTGAATGGACCATATGGGGATGGCAATAATTTTAGGTAAATGACATAATACATTACAACGTTTCCCACGTATCAAGCAAGATTTGTTATTTCAGATATTATTTAGCGCAATCGAAGAGATTGGTTCCAATAACAAACTGCCGCATGATGATTATGATGGACTAAACCAATGTTTGCAATGATCTACAGAAAAGGACACTTAAAAAACCACAAAACATGTTTCGCCATTACCACTTTTGTTAAATTTAAATTAATAATAAACGTTAATAGAGATAGGACTATGTGATGAAAAAAAGAAAGTCTCGAACAGGCACTTTATTTCTCTAGGCGGCCCCGGTTAAATAAGTGTTCTTATTTTCTTTTTAGATTGTTTATTTTGTCAAAAATTGTTTGAAATGAAATGTTCTGAATAGTGGTTGAGTTATGACTCGACCAAGATTGATATTTGATAGCAGTGATGGGCAAATCTCAAATCGAATCTCCATGGTCAAATCTCAAATCATCTGTAAAATGATTCAAATCTCAAATCGAATCTCAAAATTACAAATCAAATCCCAAATCGAATCAAATCTTCAAAAATTTACTGCTGCCGTAGCTTCGCAAATTTTTTCGAGCAAAACACAATCAAATTAACAGCCAACATTCATTTATGACATTTTTATTACCTTTTAAAAAATTCATTAAACCCAGTTTGAGTCAGTTCTATGTTTCCTAAAGAGAAACAGTGACTCCACAGTCGACGCTAACAATCGATTTCTGACTTTATTGAATCCATCATGTGAAGAAGAAGAGATCTTGCCTAATTGGTTGATGAGATTATTAATGTAGGACTTTTCTGTGAGCCACTGTCAGTAAAATGCGAATCAAGCAGCGGGGTGGTACCAAAAGGAACTAGTTTGAAACGACTATCCAACACAGTTGAGACCACATACTCTGGTCTTCTCATAGATTCCTGGAATCTGTTATGAAGAGCCGCACGAAGGTTTTTTTTCAGAGCAATTAACTGAGTTTTACAATTTGCAATTGCTCCATCAATCCCAATTAATGCAGGTATCACTTGAGAAATTGTGACACCATCACCTTGCAGCACCTATGTTGCTTCTTCAAATGTCTCAAGTAAAGAGACAAGCTCAAGCAGAAAAGAACGTGAAACTGTGATTCGAGGGACACCTGCACCTGAGCTGCGTTTGACGACCTTGGCTTTAACTAGAGTTTCATTAACCGCCTTCCATACTGCAGCTTGAGATAATCTTCTTAGCATTATATTTCCTGCTATCTAACTCAGACATATTTAAAAGGCGGTAAAGCTGTAAGTAGAACAAGAAGCATGTAGCCTACAACGGCACCCCGTCATAACAGCCCGGCGACAGAATAGCGCAAGACAAAACAGCCCAGGACGGAAAAATTCCGTCAAAATGGCCCCGTCAAAATAGCCCAGGACAAAACAGCCCTGTCACCAGGGTCGGACTGGCTTAAAAAACCGACCCGGGAAATTTTATTTAACTCCTAGTTTCATCAACTTAAACATAAGAAACACTAGAGTCTAAAATTTCTATTCACTATTAACTATTATAACAGCTTTTTCATCGTTTCACTAGTCGATGCTAAAACATCAATGATTTCATTGTTATTGATTCTTGGAAAAGAGTCTCTCACAAGACATCAGCATGAATGATCGTAGAATTGACTGGTTCAGAAAATTTCTTAATCTGTTCAAAACGTATTTCAATTTTGAAAACTACCTCTCACAAGCAACTTGTGATGAGGATAATGTCAACACAAATTTGTAAGCCAGATAAAAATTTGAATAAGCAAGACTATGCAAGTTAAACTTCTGGATATCAATAATAACAACAAACAATACTCAAAACGGTCAAAGCATTCAAGCCACTAATTTCGAATTAAATTTTGATTCAGTTGCACAACATTTTTTAAAAATACATGGAGTTATCAAGGGGCTATTTTGTCGCCGGGTTGTTTTGTCCTGGGCTATTTTGTCGGGGCTATTTTGACGGGGCCATTTTGACGGGGCTATTTTGACACCGGGCTGGAGTGGACCTGCAGCGGCGAGCTTAAAATAAAATTTCATTATATTTTCTTCTTCATGTAATTCCAAGTACTCATATTTTTCAACAGACCCAACCTGGTAATATCGCAGCTTGTAAACATTTAGCTCGTATGTTGAGCGGTCTTAGCAGGCTTCGTCGTTTTTGTGCTTTGAAGTGAATGCAAATGAATAAAGTTATGGGATCGGAGCACGAGAGAGTCAAGGGCCTCCTCGTTGACACCATCTCTTTGCTCTGCAAAAACCCATTGACCTACGCAAACCAGCTTAAAATTGAAGGGCTTATTGGGATAACAGTTGATGGTTACATGTTCTTGGTTCATATGGATCAACAGTTTGGTCTGAACGATGCTGACAAAATCAATTGATCTCATTTTGCCAGAACAGGTGAAAGGACGCAATGCTGAAATTTTAGCCAATTAATTATTATTACAGTTTTTAATATGTTACCACTATTAGTTATAACACTATTTACTATCAACTCCACTTTTAACTCAAAATTCCACATAAAGAATGAGCCGATAGGCACATCCAACGACCTCTGTGAATTTCCTCAAGGCGGTCCATCAAAACAAAAGGGAGGGTACACAAAATACCTAAAAACCCAAATGTTAACATCAAACTCGAGCCAGGTCGAACAAAACAGGAATCTCAGAATTCATTCTCCGCATCCGTACCGAGGAAAATACGTCGGCAACAGAAGACTCCTCCTCATAGCAACCGACATGGCAAGAGTGAAGAAGGTGCCATATCTCTTGATGATTACGATGAGGAGCAGTTTGCAGGGATGTAGGAGAACTTTGAGGATGTAATGTCCGATCCATCCTATAAAATCCAGGGAGAAAAAATATGTGGTGATTGGCCCTATGAGGCCCAAAAAAAACCAGCCGGGACCAGAGCAAGGGGACAAGGCATCTGTCCGGTCTTCGGAGGAACACATCTTACTATCCGGACGGAACAAGCCTCGTCATCACAGAATCCTCTCAATTCTGCGGCTACCCGGACTGCTTCAAGAGGTTTAAATTCAGACATGATCTTCTCAGGCACCAAACAAAAAAGTGTGGGAGGAAGCCTGCCAGAGCATCCAATTCAACCCCACAGAAGTTTACTATTATGTCGATGACGACAGCGACTTCATATCTGATGGAGTAATGATGGAGAAGGTGACTACGACTACAGTTATCAATAGCTTAAGTAGACCATTTTATTACCATAATGTGAATCTTGATTTCGTGTTTGTTGCCAGTGGGATTCACTGGCTTTATGAGATTTTTTGGGATAAAAAAATCTTTGCTCACTGTCTGATTACTTGTTGAACAAAGTGTTTGCCCTATCAAGACAGGTAAATAGATGCTCGGCTCAATTTTTACGTAATGTGAAATCTACTGTTAAAAATCTTTTGTTGGACATACCAATTTTTGCACTGTGTTGTCGGTCAGCTCATAAAGAGTTTTCTATTAGAAAGTTTGTGTTTTTACGGTTTGCAATGACAATTTCATCTCCAACATAGACAAAAGCATATGAAAAATCATTTATGAATGGCTCAACAACATGCTAATTCACTTTTGCAACTCACATCTGCGCTATTCTTCTCTTTTTCCTGCTAGTTTTGAGGTCAGTTGTACCATGATCACAGGTGACCTCTGGTTTGGGAAGATAACCAACAACATTACCTGTTGACTCTCCAAACCCATTTAGTTTTCCATTCCCACAATTTTATGCCAATGGTTTGTGGTTCTCTGTAGAATCTTTGTAATGTCCCAGTCTCTTGTGATGCTCGACTTCTCTGTCAACATTTGCGACTGCCTTAGGAAGAAGGCTGTCATCAATGAGCATCTTGATTGAGTTTGTTGCCCTCACCTTATTTGACATGGACAGGGAATCTTCGATTAAGGGCAAATGGATCACAATTGGTCGACTCCACTCTGGAATCTTGAGGCCGATCTTTTTAAAGACCTGACCAGAAAGGTATGAATAATCATTTTCAAGCAATTGTGCATTAACCGAAGGTGATTTGTCACATTATTTTGCTAGCTCACTGAGCCTATGAAGAGTGTATTTCCTCTGATTATAAGTCATTATTAAAGAGAAGATCTATTACAATTACATAAAAGTCTCAAATGCTCACCAAAGCCATGACTTCATCCACCTTGGCATGGATCTTCAGATAACACCTTCTATCAAGCCTCATTTTTTGGAGATTGATGATAATCACTTTCCCATAATTTTCCTAGTGAGGAGTGGCTGGAGTGATGTCCCTAGGCAGATGCACAAGTCTGACTGCCTGGAAAATAAATGGTTCTTAAACAATAAGTTGTTCAGAGGCACTCAAAATATGGATTGTAATCTATGCTGTAACGCAATAACATAAACATAATGTATTATAATTAATCATAGCTATCTAATTAAACTGAATCACACATACACATACACTTAAAAGGCATTACGCCCTAGTGAAACAAAGCCTTCCATGCATCATTATGTTGGGATAGATTCACTTGCAGAATTTGTCAGATCTTTGGAGTTCTTTGGCTGGCAACTCATCTTCCCAATCCAAAATCGTGTCCTTCATTCTGCCTCTGAATCAAATGATGATCAATCAACAAATTTAATTTAAAGGTATTCAATGCAACAAGCAGTTCGTGGCTATACCACCTATGGAACCTCTAAAATCTGGAATTCCTACGTGCTCCCGTAATTACAACTATCTTTTTGCTGAATCATTTTCCCTTATGTTCATATGGTAACAAACCAGATGCGTATTTGACGGACATTGCACGATTACACGATTTTAAAAAATCGTAATAAAACCCCTGTGCTTCTAATGCTTGTGCAAGTCTAGGCTTGTTGAGATTAAAAGGTAACCTAAGTTGTAAATGCAATTAGAAATGTATTATTATTTTACTTCTATAATAATTGAATAATTTTAATCCATGCAATCATTTCATATTTAATTTTAAATGTTTTAAAATTTGTATTTAAAAGATATTATTTTTATTTTATTTATATTATTATTAAACTGATTAAAGATCAAACTGTTTTATTTGTAAGTCATGTTAAGTAAATAATAATTATACAAAGTCAGAGCCACATCTGGTGTGAGCCAAACAATATAGGTAGGCCATCCAAATAAATTTTGAACCCTCATGAGAAACTTTCGGTATGTCTGGACATATATCCGGACAACCGCTTGAATGTTTTGTGGTGAGTGGTTAGAACATTTGCACATATTTGTTCGATCGATACACTTATGGCATCAGTTTAAATTATAAAAGTTGCACGAAACTGCGGACCAACATGCTTAATGATATGCAAATAGTGGCAACATGTAATAATGGGAAGGCTTTTAATGATTTTGACTGTAGGAAAGTAGTTTGCATACAGCGATTTTGAGACTTTAATAATCAGGACAAATGTAATTAATTCTAGAATCAAATGGTTATCCACAAGGTGCCATTACTTGACGAGAGAAGAAACCACAAGCTGGAAAGTCAAGATATTTATGTGGCTTTTCGATTAGCTGGTGGAATTGATCAAGACAATTCAAAAAGTCCTCAAGGTTACCCAGACAAGGTCAACCCCACCATCATTATCATGATCATCATCATTATTATTATTATAATAAACAAAAATTGCATCCAATTTAAAATAGATAGCGGGTATCAATGATTCAAGTTAGGTTTCTGCCGTGTGCAACTCCGGGAGGTTACACGGACAGAAGAATGGATCCGGAAAACTGCAGCGTGTCGACTATCAGCAGCTACTCCAGTTTTCTTTCAGTCTTTTCCGACTCCAGTTGTGCCTCTAAGCAGAACATCAACGTCGATGGAAAGGAAAATCTGGACGATTTCCTCAACTTCGATGGACGCCATCTTTATTTTAGAGAGATTTATTAAACAAAAATATTCAAATACTAACATAAGGTTACAAAAATAACCAGCTTACTTACATAGATAGTCATACTTTTGTAAAAAAGGTCAACCTGAAGGGATATACTCCCACTGATGGGCTGCCTGTTCCAACGACAAAAAAAAACCACGAAAAAAATGAGATGATTTTACTTAGTCAGGATATATGATTTATAAGTATATTTGAAAATAGATATGGATTTAGAGGAAGCAATGGTGACAAGAATTGAAGAAAATATGTGAGGGCCAGAGCACTTCAATGAAAATTTTTTGAGAAAATTCAGGTCTATTTTTGATATTTTTATATTTACAGACCGCAAATGATATAAGTGAATATCGGATGAACATTAAAAAAAGTTATTGAATGAATGAGGCAATAGATTGTTTGAATATTTATACACAAAGAAAGCAATCAGAAAGTCATTTATTTGGTAAACGTTTAAAATTGAATTTTCATAGAAGATTGGCTTGGAAGATAACGAAGAAGGAATATTAAAGAATACGAAGAGAGCGTTTTTGAGATATGTGAAGGCATTTTAATCTTGTATAATTTGAAGCCCAAAAGATGCTGCATTATGATCAATATGGACAGATGAAAGTATAATATAACGTAAGTGAAACAGTTTTGTCAATATAAAACCGAATCTTAGATAATATACCGTTATTTTTTGAAATCTTGGATAAGACATAATTTATGTGATCTGACCAAGTCACATGCTCGTCCAACCACACACACACACAAAATTTACATTTTTGTACACGATTAATAACAACATCATTTCAGCATAACGAAACAGAGTGAATGGGTTTGGCGCTAGAATAAAACAGGATGTACTTTTTTAAATTTAGGGAAAGTTTATTAGCACATAACCAGTCAAACAGAAAGCTTAGATTAATATTAATATTTGCTGTCAGCATTTCCAGATCACTGCCAGAACATAGCAAGGTAGCAACTAAAATGAAATCGAAGAACTCAGAAACACGACACAAGTCATTAATATAAATAATGAATAAAAGTGGACCCAGAATGGGGCACGCCACAGGTGACGTGTTGAACCGGTGAAGTTGTGTTCAGAAGGTAAACCTGTTGTGCTCTATCCGACAAGTAGCTCCTGAACCATTCCAAAGCGATGCCTCTGACTCATAGTAGTCTAATTTTCTTAAGAGAATGGCGTGATTGACAGTGTCGGACGCCTTCGCTAAGTCCGGGAATATGCCAATTATTTAAATTTATTTTGGTCAATTGATTCTGCAATTTTTGTGTGAAGATGAATTAGTGCCATAGAAGTTGAGTGACCATTTCTGAAACCTAACTGATCATCTGAGATCATGGAAAATTTACAAAGATATTTGTAGAGCCTCGCGTGCATTACTTTTTCGAAGAACTTTGAGAAGTAGCTTAAGATTGAAATAGGTCTGTGGTTGGAAATTACTCGTGCACTATCAGACTTGTCTATTGGAATTACTTGGAATACACCCGAAGACTAGGAATAATTAATAAGGTCTGACAATACTGAGCTATACAAGAAATTGAGGCATTAACAAGGATCAGATCAATTTCATCAAGGCCAGAACTATCAGTTGTCTTCATTTGACCGGCAATATTCATGATCTCAATAGGCGGAGAAACATTGCAATTCGATTGCAATGAAGGAAATTTTAGGTAGGATTCAAAATTTCGAGAAGGGATGGGGATTTGTTGTGTCAGGTTACTGCCGATGTCTGCAAAAAAACTGTTGAAAGCTTTTGTTATATCCATAGATGAGGTTAGATTTTTGCCTTGATGGAGTTGAAAACATCAATATTATCTTCCGATTTGCGCCTATTCAATAAATGAGTAATCAAGTTCCAAGTTTTTTCATATTGTTCTGATGCAACTTGAGTTTTGACGAATAGAATTCTTTGATGGCCTTTGTTTTCACAGACTTAAATTTGTTTCTGTGTAATACAAATGTTTGCTTATTAGAATCTGTTGGGTTCTTGATATATTTACGGTATAATATATTTTTTCCCGACATGCTGTTAGTAGACCAGCTGTCATCCATTCTTTTTGAGGTCAAAACTAAGCGAAGTTGGAGACGAACGAGGCGAGCTGATGAGAGTTGGTTGGTTGGTTATTTATTAACGTCCATTTCATAACTAGATGATTAGGACGGGGACAACAACAGAAGAGAACAACAGGAAACAACGGACATCGAGGTGCAACCAGTCCGAAAAAATAATTATATATATGAATAAATAAATAAATAAATACATACATACATATATAATAAGTAAACTAAGTGATGACATATGCAAATCAAGTGAGTAATGTCAATCGTCACAGAATAATTATATACAGAGTTTATGTACAGTCAGAGGTTTTCATCAAATCAGGTTTCTTCTCTTTTCATGGACCCACCGGAAGATGAGATCTATGCTAGCGTGATTGCTAAGCATAGTTCTCAAGTCAAGTGTCTGTATCTTGAGCTTCGACCTGATGTTCCGTCTGAGGGGTTCCTGACTAGGACACTCCATGAGGAAATGTTTAGTGGACTCCTCCATCCGAGGACAAGTTTTGCATTTGCCGCTGTTGAGCTTCTTCATTTGGAACAGGTAGCGGTTCAGATGACATCTTCCAAGCCGGAGTCTAGAGATGAGGACCTCCTTGCTTCTGGAGGAGCATTGGAAGATGCTCTTTGTCGTTGACTATCTCTGGACTTCATGATGGTGAGTGCCAGTGAAGGAATCCCACCTGCTCTGCCAGTCCTCTTCGGTCTTCCTGGCGACGAATCTTTTGGCGTCTTTGATAGATGCTGGGATTTGGCAATCTATCTGGCCTTGAGTTGTCGCAAGCTTCGCCAGAGTGTCGGCATTCTCGTTACCTGGAATGCCCACGTGGGCTGGTATCCAGACGAGAGTGACTTGCTGGTCTTGTTCTATGAAATCTGAAATCAAAGATAAAATTCTGTGAATTTCAGGATCGTGGTATGCATTGTTTCGATTTCTTAGGCACTGGATGGCACTAAGAGAATCGCTTAAAATTACAATATTCTTGTCCTCCCCCTGGTAGGAGGTTTTTAGCAGCATCAAGCAGCCCTCGATGGCTGCTAATTTTGTTGCCGAGATGCTGCTGTCGGGTGAAGTTCTGATACTGAGCTCCACTCCTTTCTTGGGGATGAAAATTCCTATCCCTGCCTCGTCCTTCATCTTGGATGCGTCCGTGTAGCAGAGCAGGCTGGAATCACTGATTTCTTAGATCTTCTCCCTAGCGACCAGCATCCTCAGGGGATCGTCGGCCGCTATTGCCAGGGTGGAGGTGTCGAAGTTGGGGTTCTTCAGTGTCCATGGTGCTCTGATAACTTCGGCATCCAATTCTCTTGTGATATCCTTTTGAATGTAGTCAGGCAGGAGACCTGATACCGTTTCAAAAGGGCATGGACGATTGGTCTTTTTCATCTTCCAGTGAAGCTTGCCCTTGATGCTGGAATTCCTGAAATTAGGTGCAAAATAACATTCCCTGATGGGGTTATTAGGAGTGGCCAGTGACCGGATAGCATGATTAGCGGTGATCTTCTTTCGACGAAGGTCTAATGGAAGTTCACCGCATTCAACTTGTAGCGACAGATTTCCACTCCCAGGCATGCTGCCACAGCAAATCTTGAGAGCCTAGAATTGGATGTTGTCATGTACCTTCTTGTTGTGCTTGAAGCTGAGGTCAAAGACTTCACTCCCGTAATCCATCACAGATCTAATGGTGGCTCTGTACAGGTGGATCAAGCGGGACTTGCTGGCTCCCCAGGATTTTCCTGCAACAGCTCTCATCACGTTGAGGCGCTTCCGGCATCTGTTGTTAACAGCGGCCGTTTGGGCGTTCCAGCTCAACTTGTCGTCCAGGATGACTCCTAGGAACGTTGCCGATTGGGTCATTGGGAGTTCCTCCCCAGCTATGCGCAGTGTCGTCCGGGAGGAGACCAGCCTTGACTTGTTCCTGTTAAATAGAACCGAACATGATTTATTAATAGAGATTTTAAAGCCATGGCTGGAAAGAAACTTCTCTGTTTGATTAAGGTGCTGTTGCATCCTGTGCCTCATGGTGGAAAGATCGCTACCGGTCGTCTAGAGGGCTATGTCGTCGGCGTACATAGACACCTTGATCATGTTCACTGGCTGGGGCAGACAGTCGAGCATCACAATGAACAGCAGCGGGCTAAGGACACTGCCTTGGTGTGTGCCATTGTCAAGGGTGAGAGGATTGGAGAAAGTCGCTCCGACTCTGACTTCCATGGTTCGATCTTGTAAGAAGTCGTTTATCCAGTGAAGCATCCTCCATTTGATGCCTAGTTTGGATAACCTTGCGACTATTCCTTCTCTCCACACCATATCAAAGGCTTTTTCCAAATCCAGAAAAACCCCAAGGGTCATCTGCCTCTTCCACAAAGAGCCAGCTATGTCTTGCGTTATTCGGACCAGTTGGTCCGAGCATCCTCCTCCTTTTCTGAAACCGGCTTGGTTTCGGCTGATGAGATCGAAACTCTCTAGGTGCCATCTGAACCTTGCTGCGATCACCCTTTCAAGGAGCTTGCAGAGAGAGGAGGTCAGAGAGATAGGTCTGAAAGAGGCGGGTTTCGAGGTTCCGAAGGAGGTTTTCCCTTCTTCGGGATGGGGATTACCGTCGCTTTCTTCCAAGAGGAGGGAAGACGATCTATCGACCAGGACTGGTTGAATAGGGAGACAATGCTTTCGAGGCACTGTGGGGGGAGTTTCCTAATTATTTCGTAGTGGATGCCATCGGGGCCTGGGGATGAGTTCCCACATTTTCCGAGGGCATCCATTACTTCAGCCGTTTCTATGGGATGGGATAGAGGAGAGCTGTCCCAGCCATCTGGATCGAAATCGAAAGAGAAATTCTGCTTGATCTTTGCGAAGTGCGGGGACAGATTTGTATTGCTGCTCGCGTAGGCAAAGGTTTTTGCAAAGATTTCCGCTTTGCTGAAGTTATCCAGTGGGGATCCATCACCAGAGGAGATCGGGGGGATGCGAGCTCCTTGAGGGTGACCGCTCATGCTCTTGACGGTTCTCCAGAGGGTGCCCAGGTTCGTTGACCTATTGAAGCTGGCACAGAATCTCTCCCAACAGTCTTTCTTGGCTTTCCTGACAGACGGTCGAAGATGTTGGAGTCACTAATTGTTGCGGTGACTGGTTGACATGCATGGTGTGTCACCAATTTGTTGCTATTATGTCCTGAAGAAGGTTGATGTTGATGAGATCTTCAACTGATGATCTTCACTTTACCAATTTGTTGCGGAACTGCAACATAAAACTAACATAGATTTATTAACAAGCACGAAATAGAGTCCGGAGACAAGCGTCGAGAGCCCATCGAGACAAGAGCCGATGCGGCCAAGCGGAAACGAGGAACGAGTCAAAACCAAGCGAAGTTGGAGATGAACGAGGCGAGCTGATGAGAGTTTATTTATTTATTTATTTGATTATAGTCCTTTGCATAACTGAGATGATTTGGACTTTAATTAGTGTTAGTAAGTTAAAAAATGAAAAGTATTAGAATAATGAAATGCATTAATTAATTATAGTAAAGTTGTAAAGGGCTTAGAGTAAACCGCTTCTGTTTTTGCAAATCCACCGATAAATGTTGTCCACACTTGCTGGTTTGCTAAGCATGAATGTCATGTCGGATAGATTCGTATACATTAGGATTTCTCTCCTCAGGGCAGACTGGGCCGGACATTCCATGAGGAAATGCTGCACACTTTCGTTTTCATGAGGGCACGTGGCACATTTCCCATTTGGGTGCCGTTTCAAGAGAAACAAGTGATGATTCAGAGCACACTTTCCAACTTGGAGTCTGGAGATGATAACTTCCTTCTTCCTTGAGACACATTGGAACTTGTTCTTCGTCGACACTTGTTTCTCTATTGCTTTTATAATGTTGGCTTCGCGGGTCTTCGTCCCATCTGGTTTGCCATTGTTGAAGGATGTTGCGGGCCACGGACCTTTTGACATCCTTGATAGACTCCTGGATCCGGTGGTCTATCTGATCCCTTGCAGTAGCTGGGTGATGAGAATCTCCTTCTGTTGCTTAAATAGACTTTTGCTAGGACTTCAAACAAAGGAGTCCACTGCTATGCGCTGAGTCACTGTCCTGCACGCCCGTAGCCTGGAGTTGTGGGGCGATGTTCAGTGTCTGCACTCCACTCCTAGTCTTGCACGCCTGGAGCTTGTGATGATGCAAGTAGGACGAAGTTCAGTGTCCAATATACCTCACTGGTTTATTTTTGAGTTCAATGGTAGGAGAAAGATTTAATGAGAGAAATATTGGAAAATGATCAGATATATCATCTAACACTATTTTACGTAAGGAATGATGAAGCGGGTGGTTGGTGTAGATGTTGTCGATGCAAGATGAATTTACAAGTCCCCTTCTGGTTGGAGTTGATAATACCGGCAGAAGGAAATGTGAAGCCAACATATTGATAAAATCTAATGTATTGACATTTTGACGAGTTATGTTTACATTGAAGTCTCCGATTAAAAAAAATACTTCTGTTCTTGTTGAGTATGGTAAGCATTTGATCTAGCTCTCTGGTGAAAATTTGGATGTCTGTGGTGGGAAGCTTCGTTTATTGTGCGGTGCCCATCTACCGATGGTTCCAGTCAGGGTGGAAATCTCGTCCAGCGAAAGTTTTTGCGATACCATGACTTTGATGCTCACATGGTAGCCGCTGCTTAGATCCAGCTCAGTAGTGCTCAGATGTACGTGAATGTGATTTGCGATTGTGACTGTTAAAGACTCTGCCACCTTGTTATACATGTACACATTGTATATGTATTAGTCGGTTGTCTGTTTCAACAGCCTTTGTTACTGCTCTGCTTTCTGCTCTCTGCTTTCTGCACTCCTATGTTCTTAAAGGCCATCGCATTTCTTTATGACATTCCCGTTGAAAAATATGGGGGTTCCCAATAAGAGGCTTTTTATAGGCTGCAGTGAGTATGTCACTTGAATCACCAGCAGAAGATGATGAAATGCGTTCGCGTCTCAATCAGCAGACTGGGATGGGCCATTTTGATGAATATCGGTCGAATAGATTCCATTTTCCTTTCTGTATTTCTACAGGTTTCTGTTCCGCATCTTTATTTTCTCAAATTGTGTCACTTTTGCAACTCCTTCTTAGTGAGAGCGATCGATTGCTGAAAACTTCTATTCCGATTTTATTGATACCTCTTCTCTCGCCTAGATGTACATAGCACCGACTTTCCGTGTGAGATGATCTTTATGGTAAAAATAGGGGGAAACAGTTGCGCAAAAAGTTGCTAAGTTTAACCATAGAAATAATCAACTAATGATTTACTTATTTTCAATTTAAGTTTAACTATTTTTATTGGTTATAATATTGCCCCTTTCTTAAATCTGTTCGTCCCTTACAGACTTTGCCGTGGTTGGCCAAAATTTCATTTTGATTCTGGGGATGTAGACGGTCCTCGCTGCTACCCTCCATAAGAAATATTTTTGCCTAAACTCGTAGATTCAGACAACCCAATCATGTTCCACCAACACTTTGTCTTTTCAAAACTCCAAAGTTGTAGTTGGAAACCGTTGCCAGTACAGTCCCTGACATCATTATTTTGCAATATAATCGTAATTATTTTTAGTGCACGGTTATATTGAAGTTGCGACCACTAGACACGAAATAAAATTTAAAAATAAATTATTTTGATTAGCAGATTATTAATGTCTTGTTAAAACAATTGTTTGTGGTTTGACCCACCTCATTAAGTACGGCATCGGTTGCTGAGTGATCAAAGCTTTCGCTTTGGTGCGGCTCGGGTAGAATATTCGATATCTAGCACTCTCGCAAAAGCATCTTTCAGATATAATGTTAAATATAATACATTATTATTATTATTATTAAAAATCTTCCAATAGACGATTACATCCAATATTTCTAGCTAATTGTTTATATATGTAGTAGTTGAAGCCGCCTATGTCATTATTGAAATAAACAATATTACAATGTTGTTGTATGATGCGAATGCCAGTAGGAACATTTTATCGACCAGCTGAAAAAGGCCATAATCGGAGAACGTCAGAAGATTTAGAGATGAAACGTTCAGCTTTATTTATTTATTTGATTATAGTCCGTTGCATAACTGAGATGATTTGGACTTGAAACGTTCAGCTAAATGGCTTGCTCTCTTAGTATAACTAATGGCTCGCTTACGATGGTGTAAATTTATTATTATAATTTTATTACGAACAAATACATGAACGAATTACAAAACTTGAGTGACGTAATTTTGGCATTAGTAACACTTTATTAATTCTTAATAATAATTGAAATGATTTCTTCCCTCCCTGATGACAAAAAGAAGTTTTTCTTCTAGAGCCTCCTTACAACTGTACGCTGTAATAAATAAAGTATTTGAGCAGGTAAAGGATACAGGTAGATCATTGTCTGGGTCCCCGTCAGATCCTTTAAGTTTGATAGTGAGTTTTGAATCAAGAGCAGCCAAACCCCCAACAGGTAATCTTGGTGTGGCTGTAACAAATTGTAAAAAATGTGTCTGGTCGCTTGCTGATAATGATGAAAGTATCTCAAACAAATACTGGATAACAGGTGCGTTGACGGAAACACCATCAAGGACGCAATTCTGTCTCAGAATGTCCACTGTCCACAGTTCTTTGGTCAAACCGCATATAGAATCTTCATATTCATATGGATATAGGTATTGCATTGAATTTGGATCTAGAATTCTTTCAAATCCGTATCTCACTTCTTTTATACATTTCTGAGGAGTTTCATACAAAAGCCACCATATGAGTAACTTAAGGTAAGTCTCAATATTTTCAATGCTTAAAAGTGTTTCGCTTCCACCTTCCATCATCTCGATGTCTGGAAAACTTGGAAGTGTAAAGTTCACGCAGAGATCTTCAAAGGAGCATCCATCGCATGTGATATTAGATATGGCTTGATTCTGTTCATTGATCGTTAAAGAATTATCCATCTGTATGCACCTCTTTTCTCTCATGGCATCGACAAGACTTTCAACAAATTTGAAAGTGGACGGCATCACGTCTTTGATGTCGATGAGCGAGAGTTGCTGAGCATCAAGATTTTTCTTGGACAAACATTTGTAGAAGGCATGTGAGAAGTTGATGTCTAAGAAATTTTGATCGACAACAGCCTTCGCCATTATCAAGCCTATAGTATTTAAATAAGACTTTGTCTTTGGATTGCTCATGAATTTTGGATGTGGAAACAATCCAGACTGAGATTTTACGTAAGAAACACCATCAACAACTTCCCCAGCCTCTCCCGACCATAAACCATAGCTATATCTCTGACAATCATGGGAGAATTCCGTGTAAAACTCTTTCCTCGCTCCCGCGCCTTTAGCAGATTCGTCAATAAAGCTAAAATTCCATATTTTGTCAGCTATTTCGACATCATAGTCCAAAATGTTGACCATGTTATCGAGTATATATTTCCTAGGAATATCAATTGGCACTCTTGGTTTCGAATCCATCGAACGGTACTTTAGAAATGCGATCAACATCAAAAAAGGATAATTCTTAGCGTAACTAATCAAAGATTCCGGATAACACAAGACATGGTTAATTTCTTTGTCTTTTGTTCTGTACATAACTTCTTTCAGAACGTCACTGATGAAACAGCTTCTATCAATTAGCCTCTCCGTTGACAAGCTGCAGAACAAGATTCCCCAGTTTTCATTCACTTCGTAGAGGATTGACAACAACCTTAAAGCCCTTACCAGTGGATCCGTCCTCAGCTCCTCTGGCGATTGTGACGATCCAAGTACTCGGTCGAAGGAGGCAGACCTATACAACTCCAACATAATGTTATTTGGACTTTTTGGAACCGGTAGGTCTTCAATGTCACAGAGGTCAGATGTGACCTCAAAGAAATCGTAAAAAATAATTAAGGCGTCAACAGTTTGAACTATAAATGTGACCAGATCCTTAAACTTCCTAATTCCTTCTGAACTCGCAGTCAATTTTCCCTTGCTAAGCGAAATGTCTGGCATATTGAGAATGTTCTTTACCGTTTTACAGAGGTTATTGTATTTGATATTCAAGCTCGTTGTTGATGGCTTCCCTTTGTCAGTAATGGACATAATATGATTTAAGGTGGCATTTATGATTTCAATTCTAGGGATTAATTTTTGCTCATCTATTTGAAAAATAGAAATGGTATCTTCTTTCAGCCAATAAGTAATCATGCGATAAAAAACATCGAAAACTATTTTAAAGCCATCGTGAGGCCATGACGAAATTATTGATTTTTTGACTTTCAAGGATTCGTTGACCCTTTCATTAATTACTTGTTTGAAGTTGCATATACACACAACCCATATAATTGCAAAACCTATGACTATATTGTCCTCTCGAATCGGATTAGTGTCTATCAGATTCTTCGCGTACTTGATAAGTTCCTGAACTTTCACCAAATCTGATAGAATATTCCACCCACAGTAAATTGTTTTTAGAAGTAGAATCTTGTACGAGGTCGGACAATGAGGTTTCTGGCAGATTTTGAACAACCTAGGGACAACGATTTTAAGCGAATTCCTATTTTCTTGATAAGTCACCTGTGATGCATTAGGACCCACGAGTAAAAATTCGTTGGAACTGCTGATGAGGTCATGAAACTTTTGATTATCAACGGCTTTAATGAATCCGGCAATAACATGGACAAGAGTTACAGATTCGTTGGTCTCATTCAAGACATAACTGCTTATCTGCTTTTCAGCTTCATTTGTCACAATAAATGAAAAGATGTCGATGATGCCCATTTCCACAAGTTGGCGTCTTTCCTCATGATAATCCTTGCAGATGATTTGCAGTAATTTCATTGAGTTCATTAGAAGCTGATTTATTTATTTATTTATTTGATTATAGTCCGTTGCATAACTGAGATGATTTGGACTTCATTAGAAGCTGAGCTTCTCTAGTTCTTTTATATCGTTCCAACATGCAAATAATAGCATAGAGAAAGTTTCGAGAAAGTATTCGGATTTATCTTAATATTTTTTTCGGCCCTTTTGAGTGTTGCCGCTAAGATATTCTCACCTGCCCTGTTCACTATAATTTTTATGACTTCATTAGAAGAAGCGAACGAAAAGTCTAAACACCATTTCTTGTCTGCTTCACTGTTTTCGGTCATTATTCGCTTAGAGATGGTCGATGTTTTAAATTAACTACAATGATAACAATAATGGACTTTCATCGTTACCGTAAAATATAGAAGACCATGAATGTTATTTATAAGCATTTTTATAATTTGAATTTTATAATGTTATTGAGCTGGTGTCAATAGAATAATAAATCTAATATCTCAATTAAACTTTTTCTAATAATTTCATTTCTTTTACACTTAAAACAATAACGCAAAATATTGCTTTAAAAAATGATTTAACAAACATCGGCGGGCTATATTATTTCCAAATACTGTTTTCGCCTTGCCTCGAAGCAGATGATTTTTTGACTCGTCTTTGTCTCGATTTCATTTGTCTTGAACCTAGAAGAGATTTATAATTTCCATGCTTTTTACTTTTTTTATATATTACCTTAATTTTTGAATTACAAGTTTTATTATTTTTTTTGATTGGTTGATGATAATTTGAGGTGATAATTACAGACCCTTCCCTTTTTCTTTTAGTAGATTTTATTATAAACAAATCATCTCCCTTCAATATTCTTGAAAGTTAACCATTGGAAAGGGTTCTTGCATTTTCTTTAGTCAAAATAGAGAATTTATTGCAGGAAACAATTAAATGAAATTATTACAAGATGTCATGTTTTCTAGAAAGCATAATTTTGCCAAAAGTTTAAAGAAGCTATATTTGTGGTTCACAGAGTTTATTTGTTTATTTTTGTAAAAGTCATCTTTCATTCTTAGGTACTACTTAACATCTGTAGGTTAATGAGAAACTGAATTTGGCAGGTTTTAGAAGCTTAGAAAAACCTTATTCTGGAATAAATGTTGCTAATGAAAAAATTATCATTGATGGCCTGGCTCCCATTGTGACAATAAATACTGCCAATACGACGAAAGCAGCTAATGGTATGTGCACGATTACTTATGAAACTTTTTTGAGGCGTGATTTAATGATAATAACGATAATGATAAGTTTATTTGTGTAGCGCCATAAGCGTAAGAGTCAGTGCGCTCAACCATTTATATAGCGTCGCATCCAAGGGGCTTTTTTGCGGCGGTGCAAGCTGAGTCGCGAACACGACACGACAAAAGAGGTTGCTTATACCGTCGTTCACAGGCACGCTGCACTCTGAGCCAACGTGCACGCCGAATGATTCAAATCATTACAATAAATAATATTTATTTGAATTTAAATAATAATGACAAATTTATTATTTATTTTTATCTATTACAAAAGACAAATTATGGTAGCTTATCAGTCAAAGTATCATGTATTAAAATTTGGAATTTAATTCTAATTTACGTAACATCTATAAGTTCGGCTCTGCATCTCAAGCACGTAAGAAAAGCTAAAAGCTCTTGCTTCTTACTTACGCCTAATATCCCAGTTTCCCTGCCAAGAATGGTGACGTGGCTTGTGGTAATAAATAAATAAATTATTTATAATTAATTAAGAATGGCTGGAAAAATTTTGCCAAAAATTTACCTTGAAGGATCCCACATTTTTGTCATCAGCCAGGATGGCAGGAGCTATCAATATAACCATTGAAAACATTCAGGATTCTCCAAGGCTGTTATGATGGCAACTAATCCTCCCTTCCAAGAAAAATGTCAGGTTCCAATTTCAAGTTTTCATAAACCTACTTACAACTTTATGATTTAAAAACTGTTTAACCGGCAGGGTTAACACTAACGTAGGTCTTCATTTATTTTATTGCTTAAATTTCAAATAGTTAAAATCTTGGTGGGCATGGATTTTTTTAATTACACTAATTGAAATTTAATTTTTTTTTTACATTTATTTATTTATTTTATTAAGTGGGTAGAGGACCGAAGCCTCTTACCTGCCCACTATCAAACAGCAAAGAGGTTCAATCAGTAATAGACGAGTAAAGGAGACAAGTCATATTCATTGAGAAGGGAGGTAAAGCGACTATAGGTGCTAGCTGAGACTAAGCTATTAGGTAGTTTATTCCAAATGTTAATAATTCGATTTGTGAAAATATTTGATGTTGTCTATTGCGCAAAAATATGACCTTAGTTTAAATTGATGACCTCTAGTTGATGAGTAGCTTGCAAAATGAATATGGTTTTTAAGGTGAGTTGATGTTAAATTATTGATGATCCTGTATAATAAGCAGAGGTCAGCTATTAAACGGCGATGTTCAAGCGATTTAAGTTGTAGAGCCTTGAGCCGGTCATGGTACTTTAGCTGTCCAGCAGCATGGCCTTGGTAAATTTCTTTTGGATGTTTTCAATGTTCTCGATCAGGTATTTATAGTGAGGGTTCCAGACCTGACTGCTGAACTCTAGGATTATTTAGTGGATGGATACAAAATACATGTCGGAGGTTATTACCTTAACAACGGTGACGTCATCACTAAGGGCTACAATGCTGTAACTCAGTGGCGCAACCAGGGGGGGGGGGGGCAGGGGGCTCCAAGGCCTAATAGGAGGGACCCTGCAATTTTTCCAAATCCGATGGAAGGCAGCTCAACACAAGCTCGAGGAATATTATGAAATTCTTGATCTGGTAAATCATCAGATAACCAGTCGTTTTGACAACCCTGCCTTGGCTGCTCCTGATGTTTTGCAGACTGGCACAATGACTCCCGGGCTTTCGGAATTCTGCAACCTTCATGGAAAAGATGATGAAAATGTGCAAAGACAGCTCCAATTCACATCGACATTCAGCCCGAGTTGCATTATATGCTCGATGTTGCTTTTACTCTGCCAGGTACGTCATCAGATGCAGAAAGGGCATTTTCTAAACTTCGCCTTATTAGAAGTCATCTCAGGACGACTATGTCTGCCTGTCGTTTGCAAAGTTTATTGAGAATATCTGCGAACAAAACTATTGCACTTCTTCCAGTAAATGAAATGGTGAACAGATTTTCACAGACCGATCGAAAAATTATTTTGTAACTGCAAACACATCAAAATGTAATTTAGACTACAACATTTCAAAATTGTGTTAGACTGTTTAGGATCTTAACTTTGTACATAATTTAGAATAAGTAAAATGTATAGGATATCAATCATATCATATTACAATTTTAAACATATCATAAACTTTTTTTACATTTGCTTTAACTGGTTTGAAACTTCGAGTTTGACTATCTTCAGTCTGCCGTCTTTTTTTTGTATATTTAATAATTTATTAATGATGATAGTCAAACTCATAATAATAATATGTTCTATCTTTAATTCTTTATTAATTATAATTGGTAGTTTTGATTTGAACCGTTTCAAAAAATTTTCGACTGCGTCGGGCTTTCGTCTCTTTTCTAAACTTGAGCACCCCTCAGCATTTTTCGCTGGTTGTGCCACTGCTGTAACTGATATGCAAGATATGAAATTTTCCACTTTTGATCGCAATAATGATCCCCTGAAATCCTTGTCATGTGCAGAAACATCAAGCAGTGGTTGGTGGTTTCAGAAATGTCATAGCATTAACTTGAATGGACCATATGGGGATTGCTATAATTTTAAGTAAATGACATAAAACATTACAACGCTTCCCACTTATCAAGCAAGATTTGTTATTTCAGATATTATTTAGCGCAATCGAAGAGATTGGTTCCCATAACAAACTGCCGCATGATGATTATGATGGACTAAATCAATGTTTGCAATGATCTACAGAAAAGGCACTTAAAAAAACCACAAAACATGTTTTGCCATTACCACTTTTGTTAAATATAAATTAATAATAAACGATAATATAGAAATCACTTAGTGTCAGCATCTCTTTATAAAAGATTTAATATATATAATGTAATTATATTAGATATAATGACTGGAAATAAAGTATAGACAAATAATTCTAAGCACGCTCATTATTTTCTCTTTCCAAAGTCCACCTTCATAAGCAATATTTGTTAAGTTAGAAAAGCACCATAAAGACAAAAGCTTTGATCACATAAATTTAATCATTTATCTTATGGACTGGTATGGAATTGTTTAGAGATGAGTCAAATTAAGATCACTTCACAGTGTGGGAAGACCTGGAAGCTATCCACTCAGAAATGTCCTTCAATGCTTCAATTTTAGTTTCATCCAATTCATGATGTACTTGATGGTAAGCTCCCTGGTAAATCTAATGGGAGTTCAAATACACTAATATGTCAATGGTTCTACCTTTAGTAATGAAATACGTTTAGTGAAAATATGAATTAAACAAATGTGAAATTAGAAAAGCATAAAAATTGAATGAAAATGTTAAATTTTCATGAAGAAAACACAAATAGATAATAACATTAACAATGAACCATAACATTGATAGAGTGGCACATGCTCCATTCGAACTTCAAGAATGTCATGAGACAATAAAATAAAATGATTACTTTAGTACAAACATAAAAACATCCCGGTTTTAGACAGATTATCAAAAGGACCGATTGTGTTGCCTAAGGTGCTTCACAAATACATCTAAGGATACATAAATTCATATCACTATTATTTTGTAATTTATTAATAAATAATAACAGAACAAGTCTTTCCTAAACCTTCAATGTCTTGTCACTACTTGAAGACTTTTCATGCATAAGTGCAGATCCACGAAGTTGACAGATTTTATCTTCTGAACCATGTAGCAGAAGGAAAGGAAATCTAATCTTTTCTAAATTGTTCTGGATGTAGTTCATTGAGTCAAGCACACAACAACCCCATCTGTATAAAGCAAAATGCCTGTGTTCATTAAGAATTGGAATACTGACAAGAATCACAAAAAAGCTATGAAATTTTAATTAAACAGTTCAAGAGACCTTTGCAATGCTTCTATGAGTATTTAAACATTCTGATTCATAGGATACACCTTCAATTGTGATAGGAGATTAGACATTTTGCATTTTATGTCTTTATTGCATTACATTACTCTACAATGAACCAATAAATTGTGAACTTGTACGAAGCAATGCTTTGTCGGCCAAATTTAAGAAAACTATTTAGTTTATTTCATATAAACCCATGCTTCAATAATTTTGTAACTATTTAAATAGGTATTTTTACATATAAACTTGAGGATTGCATGCATCCTTGTTTTTATTTACTTATATATAGAAAGTGCTTCATAAAGCCATCACCTAGAGGGATATAAATAACCTAAGAAAAACATTTGAACTGGTTATTCCGAATTTATATTTCATATGCTTTAGTTGTGTTAGTGTCTGGCTCAATAAAAATTGTTTCTAGTTGTCATTAGAATCTGGTACCTATTTTATTTTTTAAAAGGCATCACCTAATACATCTTCTAGCCAATCATTAAGGGTTATACCAATTCAAAGAAAACCAAATGCCATTACATTTGGATAAAATACCCAAAATTCTTAAATGAAGTTTAAGAAGCCCTACCAAGCCCAATTAACATCATTAACAACTTGATTGCTCATTTTCATGACTAGATGAGCATGAGCTTATTCAAAAAAAACTTTGGGTATTTAAGAGAGAATTCATCTTTGCTTGTTGTTTTGCCATGTTGATTTTATCTGCTTCGAATATCCTCCTAATCTTCCTCATACTTATGTTTATTAATGCTTAAGTTTTGGTCATTTATAACTGATTTGTAAATTTTAGAAATGATTGTCTAAAAAATGTTTTGGGAACCAATCATAAAGCAGTAACATAGAAGAGCAAATGAATGGCAATAAACCTTGCTTTTAATCCTCCATGCCAGACTAGTGGATCCTCCACATATTTTCTGCACTTTATTATATTTTTTAACATTTGTATAAAATTAATGAGTGTCATTGACCAATTACATTTACTCAAACATTATTCTTGTGATTTTTCAATATCATAATTTAACAAATTATTTTTAAAAGAATCCCTTACTACTTCAGCATCTCTCGATAACCACTCGGGTAAAATCGAACCAATTGGCAGGTTGGGCAAAATTTTTCCAGCCATCCTTGCCAGAAAAATCTAGAAAGAAAATATCATTCTTTTATGTAGTTTAACTGATACTTAAGTTAATTTAAATGCACAAAATTGTACAAAATCTAAACTAATTAAAGTAAAGTTCAAAGATATTGGTCAGTATTTTTTTAACTTCGATTCAAATGTAAAAAAAATTAACTATATTTAGGTTTTACTTAAGTAAAGCTAATTGAATACTATATTTTAATAAATTGAAAATCAAATAAAGAATGCAACATTTGCAAACATTATTTCTTCAGCCAAGATCAATCAAAAAATCAGTATTTAAAATGGATTTACCTTGAATGATCCCACATTTTTGTCATCAGCCAGGATGGCAGGAGCTATCAATATAACCCCTGAAAACAAGTCAGGATTCTCCAAAGCTGTTATGATGGCGACTAATCCTCCCTTCCAAGAAAAATGTCAGGTTCCAATTTGAAGTTTATATAAACCTTCTTACAACTTTAAAAACTGTGTTTAACTGGTATGGCATTAAAGGTACTCATTTATGTTATTGCTTAAATTTCAAACAGTTAAAGGCATGGATTTCTGAATTACACTAATTTATGAAAAATTTAGGGCAATCCAAAATAACACGTTTAAAACTTTAAGAAATTACTTATTTATTCACATATATGTTACCATAGAATGTCCAATGATGAAGCAGGGTAAATTCGCATGTCTTTCTTTAATTTTCTTGACATGGGCAACAACATCATCACAATAAAATGAAAAATTATCGATATGAACTCTGGTCCCCTCACTCTCACCATGTCCAACTGCAAATAATTTTGCTTGGTAAATGCGCAAAATTATTTACAAAATTATTCAAAATTCTAGATCTTAAAATGTAAATTATAAATCAGACCATGGTCATGCGAAAACACTATACATCCTTCTTCAGCCAGTGCTTTTGCCACATCATTGTAACACATTGAATGTTCTCCCGCACCATGAGAAATAAAAACTAAACATCTAACAAATGATCAGTTCACCGTTAATATTCCATGAGTCTTTCGCGTAAATTGCAAGAGTAAATGTGACTCAGATTCACCTTGGTTGTTGGCTAAAAGTATTCCAATATATACAGTTTAACTTTTGACCACGAGTATTCTCAAAAACGGCAGCCTCTGAACACCTCCTTTGACCGGTTAGCTGGTCGTCCATGTCTCGTCACCTGATAACCTAAACCCCTATAACTATAGCCGATGTAACAGCATAATATGCACCCGCGAACTTAAAAAAAGTGTTTTATACAAATTAGCTTTCAATCAAACCTTTTTGATAAAAAAATAGAATAAAAATAAATATTTTTATGATAACATAAACCACAACAAAATAAAAGAGACAGGCTGATGAGCTAAATGACGAACTTTATACCCCATCCATCAGCGCAAGATTATAAAACCGATCACTGCACACTCTACAATTTCCATTGGTTTCGCATTTTTCAAAAAATAGATACAAAATTTCTACTCATTTTCAAGTCTCATAGGTCACACACCGTCATATCTGTCTTTCACCCACACAGCACATATACCTGGTAGGGGCAAGCTTAGATCAGCAACCTGAAGCTCCCTCAAATCATCTGATTGACGTGCGACACAGGTTGGCAGATCTGTAGATGTTGTTGCCCGCAGATCGAGTAACCCTTCTATCACCTATATTGACCCAAGCGGTTTCACACTTCTCTAATCAGAGATGAGGGTGCCCTCAACGTTGAATTGGTCTTGAAATTCTGTTTTGGACACAAGCCACTATATTCAGACTCGTTTTCATTATCGGCGTGTGTTCTGAGTTTTGAAAAAGAGATCTCCGAAATGCAGTTGCTGATCCCTGAACTTGTTTCTATATTCTGAATAGGACTGGCACAGTGACCTACGGGCCCCCACCCGGGTAAATCTGGCGCTGCGACAAGATCGTTCGAAATTCTGACGCACAAAAATAGGTAAAATACAGTAGAAAGCATTATCACCATCATCCTATATATTATGTGTTAAAGTGGTTTAGCTAAGTATAAGTTGCGATGCTTGACTGAGGAGAGATAAAAGAAGTGATGGCTAATGACTGAATTGAAAAAGTATTCGAAGCACAGAAAACTATGATTTCCTCGTGAGAAAATATTCCTCTGTCATTCAAATTTATAATGACTTGCGGTTACAAATTGTATAATCCTCTCTCTCGCAAACCTAGCTTGCATTGTGAGTTTCTTTAAACGCTAGTAACTTTTCAATGAAGGTTCCGATAGAGCTCACCTGAATCTTTAAAAAAAGAAATGACGCATGATTACTTAGTGTGAACACAAAATTTGATATTACAAGCTTTTGTAAAACTGATCAACCGATATTGACTTTTTTAAATTCAAATATTGGATTCAAATATTTACTAGAACCAGGTACTTTAAATTGATTAAGTGAATGCCTAATGTTTTTAAAATAAATCTTATTTTCTGAGAAATAAAATAAAAGTACGTAACTAAGAAGCTTTGTGGAGCGAAACGGGTGGTAATGCTGTGTATTACTCTACATTTAAATTATTTTTATTTCACAAGTTAAAAATTTCAAACAATTGGAAAAATCAATTAATTGGAAATTCTAGACTCATTTCAACATCCTCATTCTATTTATATTGAAGGATTTGCCGCGTACATTGATGTTTTTGAATTGATTTTGGGGCGAGGGACTTTCAAGTCGGCGATTTATTATTGGGCATAGTTTTTTAATTTAATTACAATATCAATAATTTAATGTAAGCCAACAAAACTGGGAAAATGTCAGATACCGGAGATGGATATAATAGGCTCAGTGCCGAAGAGATGGATGAAAAAAGAAAAGAGCAAGTTGCCTATGAGTATTTGTGTCGACTTGAAGAAGCCAAAACGTGATTATCTATTTTAGTCATTTATCTTCATTGCCTTGCCTTGCTTACATTTGATTTTAAATTTTCATTTATTTTGGTGATTTTTCAGAATTAATTGAATGACGTTACCTTAGAATAAACGATGTTGTTTGATGATGCCCATTACATTACAGTTTCATAATATGCAGTCCAATATCAGCCTTTATTTAACTATAATTGATTTTTCTGAAAATTAAGATGGATTGAGGCATGCATCGGAGAACATATTTCTCCAACTATTGAGCTGGAAGAGAGCCTTCAAAATGGAGTAGTTTTAGCCAAGCTAGGACATTTTATCTCTCCTGAGCTAGTTCCATTGAAGAAAATTTATGATCCTGATCTTGTCAGATATGGGGCAAGTATACATTGTTGTGATGTAGCAGTTTCACAGATAATTATATGTTTGACAGTTCTTTTTATGGATTGTTGAAAATCAAATCATTTTCAATGTTTAATATAATGACATGCATCTAATTTATTCAGTAAGAAGTTGTAGATAAAATGAGAGGATTTTGGAATTTCATGTTTTGATGTTTTTAATAAAGGCTAGGGGATTGCACTTCCGACACACTGACAACATCAACCATTGGTTGAAATCGCTTAAAGATGTCGGGTTGCCCGAGGTGAGCATTATTAATAGTAGTTTTATGGTTTTACTTTCATGCTTTTAGGATATTTACTTTTTATGTCAAATATTTATGCTAGGAATTTTTAACTTTGAACAGAACTTCTACCCAGAAACTACAGATATTTATGACAGAAAAAATATTCCTAGACTTATCTATTGTCTTCATGCTCTCAGGTGATTTTCTGTTGGTGCATGTAGAATAAGAAGTGCGTATTTGAAGTGAATAAATATATTTTAGTTGAAATTGATCAAAAAATCTGTAAGAATTTTATTAAGACAATTTTTAAAGCAAAACTTTACTTTGATTTCATGTTCTAGTCTGTACTTGTTCAAGATTGGCAAGGCACCACAGATTCAAGATCTTTATGGAAAAATTATGTTTACAGGTTTTGAAAATTTGTATTACTCTTATTTAGTATTGTACCACTTCACTTCTACAAACAATAGAATTCTAACTTCACTATGAGTAATCTTATTGTTAAAAGTATAAGAGCCAAGGCTAAATTATTTTAGCCACAGTTTGTTATTTGTACTTTTGAATCGTTTGATGAATGTTTCTTGATTCAGATGAAGAAATAAATAACATGAAAAAGGAACTTGACAAATATGGAATCACCATGCCTGCTTTTTCAAAGATAGGTGGCATGCTTGCTAATGAGGTACATTGAATTTCTATGAAATGCCTGGAAAGGCAAATGAGTAATACATTGTGTTAATATGGGTTGTACTATGTCAAACTTATTTTTTGCAGATGCCCGTTGATGAAGCAGCTTGTAAGTTTAATAATATTTAACCAGCTTTCATGTATTATGTATTTAATGATTACTAATTAATAATTAATATTTATTTGAGAGATTGACCTGCAGAATGTTTTCTGACCTTATCGTGTGAAATTGTCTCCTTTCAGTGCATGCTGCCATAATCGCCATCAACTCTGCCATCGACAAGGGAGAGCCAGGACAAACCTTGGATGCCCTCGCGAATCCGGCAGCATATCTAAACAATCTTAATCAGGAACTCATAGAAGAATACCAGAATGCCCTTCAAAATGCAAAAACTGTCAAGGCAGAGAATTGCAAAAATAAGGCAAGTCAATGCCTTCAATTACTGTTGATTATTAAGTGTTCATTTACTTAACTGCTCATGCACTACTTTACTTAACTGCAAGCATTATTATTATTATTATTATTATATTATTATTATTATATTATTATTATTATCATCATTATCAGTATTAGATTTTTCAATTAAAGAAGAATCAAATTTAGATTTGAACCTGCCTTAAGTTAAAAGTCATCATATCATATAAGATAATTAATATCTGTTCTCAGGACATTTCCAGAGCGTAACATCTTTACTTTACGTAGAACTGATAATGCAGTAGATATGGCTAATGTCGATTATGTAATATGGATGGTAACAGCAATAATGATTAAATGATATTAACAGTCTTTCAATATGGATAATTTGCCTGATGTCTATGATGAACTCCTAACTCAAGCAGAAATTCAAGGTCACATAAGTGGAATCAACAGTGAGTCATAAATAAATAACATCTTTAAAAAATATAAATTTATGTGGACATAAAATAAAATGGGCTCGATTGGATGAAAACATAATTAGTCACCATTAGCCATCAAGTATATTGACTCTTCGATTTCTTACTGCCTAAAACTAATATTGTAAAATGTCATAATCTACAAAACATTGTTTTGTTAAAGTCATTTGCTGCCTGGCAATGGTGGATGAGACACTGACAACTGGAGACATTCCAACTCTCATCATGTTGCTCCAAAGGAAAGAAATGGGATTCAAGAATGTGAAAGATGATTTGGGTCTTTATTATCTCAAGGAGTTGAGGAAGGCTAGGGAAATGAAGAAGGTGTGTTTAGGAATGATTATTTTTGCTGTTAAAAGTTCAATTGGAGTTGACCAAGTAATGGTTGTGTTTACCAGAATTTATTTATTTATTTATCATTATCAACTCGATGATCATCGATTGACTTAATCTTTTAAATGCCAATTTATTTTAACATTTATATGTTTAAATTCATAATATGAAATTTACTTATTAAATATATTGCTTGAATTCTTTTCGTCATCATTGTAGAATATTTCTGGTGCTGAGAAACTGTCCAAAGAAGAAATTCAAATGGGTGTTGGTGCTGCCAATGAAAAGGCTCACAATCTGGCCAAGTGTTAGCAACTCTGAATTTTGTAATGTCACAACTTTTAAATCTTAAATTATCATTAGTCAATATCACAAATGATCTTTGATTTCATCCAATTTAAAAAGTTTAATTTTTTATGCTTTTCCTAATTCCCATTTGAAATGCTAAGATCTTCTGCAAAAGCATATTAATTTATTTTGATATTCATGCAGTGGGTCAGGCCATGGTAGCTTTGAATGTGGCTCTGGAAGGAGATAACCCCGACTCCACCCTTCAACAGCTTCTTAATCCTGTTCTCAACCTCGCATCTGTCAACCCATCTTCAAGGTGTTTATATCACGAAGAACTCCAGTCCTTGAAAGAAGGGGCAAGTTTTTACATTCACTTTTAATTTCTTTCTGCTAATATTTTGTTGTTGAATGTTTTATTAATTGATATTTATGTGAAGTTGATCGTGTTCAATGACGTGATTGCAATTGTTTAATTTTTATTTGTTAGGGCGACCTCGAGTATATGGACGTTTGCAAAGCAATTAAAAGTAAGCGCTTTTGTTGTCACAATGATTTTAATTAAAGCGACCTTTTGTGATATGCAATGGCATTAAAATGAGGATGAAATAATTTCATGAGTTACAAATAAGTTATCGATAAAATTGACAAACATTGAAATGAGACTTGATAACCGTTTCTTTTGATATGTGTGATTCCAGTACTGAATGCGGTCTCACGAGTCGACAGTGCAGTTGATGCGGGTAATTCTAGTTACCTTCTGGAGGCTCTTCTTGATAACGATGCTCACATAGATGGGGTTTACTCCCATTCTGCCGAGAAGTACCTTGAGTATCTAGTGAGGTTAAAAGAGGAAAAGTCTGATGTGAGCAGAAAATGTTTCCTTGTCTTTGTTTCCAAGTGATGAGCACTTATTTGAGGACACGTTTTGGATCAAGAACTTATATGTTCGATCACGATTGTCTAATGTTCTTTCTTTTTCAGTGCTTCTGTCGAATGCTCACACATCACGATATTCAGTCGGGCGTGAATCGTATCAACAGTGAATTGGAGTCGGAGCAAGAGAGTTAGGATGTTCACTTGTTTATCCATTATTAAATCTCATGGTCTCATTTCAATCTTATGAATTATCCATTAAGAAAACAAATGAGGCATGATTAACATTTTGCATTGAGTAAGATTTTATAAATTTGAGGTTATTCTGATTGGTTGGTTCTTATTGATTGGCGACATTGTTAGTATTTTTGTAATGTCTGTTTTTTGAATTCTTAAAGGAATTGAAGCAGTGACCAGGATTAATGAACTCATCGATCAGGACGACTGGAATATCTTGTTTCAGTTTTTCTCTCGTGCCGGTGTTGGAAATGCTTCCGAGGAACTGGCTGTTCACTACCACCAACTTTTGAGACAGGCCAAAAAATCTAAGGCTAAGGTGGCTTAGGATTTTACATCATTAATGTGGTATTTCAATATTTTGCAATCAAAAGTAAAATTGAACTGGATATCTTTGAGTCCTGATAGACTGAATTTGAATTAAGTGATGAATTATGAGTTATTGGAATTGTGGAATTTGAATTAAGTGACGAATTATGAATAATTGGAATTGTGTAATTTTATTTTAGAATTCAGGAGATCCATCATCCATTCTGTGGTTTGAAGAAATTCAAGACACCATCATCGAAGCCAACGAGGACTCAGAGGAGAGCAGAGAGTGTTTGTGATGTTTTGAAAATTTTTTTTGTCTCTTTAAGTACATTTCAATACTGTTTATTCTGTATGAGATTTTATTGTGGTAATGACAAGAAGAATAAGAAAGACATGTTACATATTCAAGTGTATTACATATCAAATCCAAAATGTTTCAGTGTCAGCTTGTGTGGCCGCCGTAAACATTTCCGTTGAAGACGAGGAAGTTGAGAACTTGACCAGTTGCCTGAAACATCCAATCTTGCGCCTCAAAAGTGTGAACACACAACTTGCTGAAACTTACCTCAGTACCTTAAAAGAATGCAGGCTTCAAAAGTGTCTTCAAGGTCTGCCTTGTTTAATTATAACATTTTAAAATCACTGTTTTTGTTATTAAGCTTAATATTTAATTGGATTATTGAATAAAACATTCAATTGCATTAATCATTTGCTAGATTATGTTCTGTTCTATGTTGTTTTGCAATATAAGTTTTTTCTCTGTATATTTATTTCAGCTTACAGATAAATCTGAACATTTTGACAAACATCCATTATTTTATATTTTTATCAAGCTGCAAAAATGTTTTATTAATGTCCGTTGCATATCTAGATGATTAGGACGGTATCAAGCTGCATTAATATGGTGTAAATTGTATGTTTAGGAGGGTGTGGATCAGGGTGGATGATGAACAGATTGAAGAATGGTTCCAAGTTCTTTTTCAATGTTGAAACCATGGAAGGAAGTTGGACCAAGGACGACGAAATTGAGAAAGATTTTTCTCTTTTGACGAGAGATGACATAGAAGTATGTAGTGTAGCATTCCAAGTAATTTTTTGTCACAGTTTTTTAACAATTTATAGTGTGGCTTCCAACAAATGACAGACAGACGAGATTGAATTGTTAAAATGAATCTAATGTTTCTTGCTGCAGAGGTGCGTAACAGAGGCGAACAAAACCAGTGCTCGACACTCGTTGTTCTTGGCCCACAAAGATTTCATAACAAAGTTACAGGCTTTGGCAAGGGGGATGCTGGCAAGAAAGTTGTTTCAGAGAAGAAGGGAAAATCTCTTGTCAATGACTCCTGCTGCTGAAACCATTCAGGTGCAGATGAACAGAACATTAAATACTTTCATAATTTTTCAATAATAATTGTTCAAATTTTTCCCATTGCTAGCTTAATTTATTAACAATGTGTAAATATTTTGCGATCCAAATCCCGATTGCTTTCAAAGTATTGACTTCATGTCATGACAGAAATGGTGGAGGATGATGATGAACAAGAGAATGGTGGAACAGAGGATGAGAGTTTACGTGGAAAACGAACATTCCGTTATTAAGGTAAACAAAATACTCACCATAGTCATCATTGTTTACAATATATTTTTCTTTAATTTAGATCCAATCACTCATCAGAGGATATTTGGCCAGGAAGGCATATTTGGATAGGGTTAACTTTTTCAAGGAAAATGTGAGTAATTGATGTCTTTCCTTATGACATTTACATACAAATGATTTGGAGGATGGCTTTATTAGATTCACGAGTTTCGATTTTTAATAAGTGTATTTATGGTTATTTAATTGTGAACTTAGTTTGCTGGCAATTGTAAACATCATCAATGCTTTTTATTTACAAATCATCTTTACTGCTGACCAGGAAGCGGCCATTGTAAAAATACAAGCTTTCATGAGGTCTGCTCGTGCCAAACAGGACTACAATGCGCTGAGTAAGTTTAAACCTTAAATACTTACAACTTTAACAAGAAGAACATTCAGTTTCCATGTTTTATTTTTTTTTAGTGCATGGAGACAATGTTCCCATTTCTGTCATCAGGAAGTTTGTGCATATTTTAGAAATAACAGATCAGGATTATGAAGAGGAAATTGGTACAAATTTCAATGCATTAATATTTTTTAAGTCTCCATTCAAACACAAGTTACAAGGGATTTTAGAGAGCAGAGTGGTACATGAGGTTGTAATAAAGTGCTTATAAAGTTGTTGTCATTCTGTTTTAGAACTTGACAAGTTAAAGCAGCAGGTGGTCCAAGATATCAGAAGCAATAAAACATTGGATCATGACTTAATTCAAATGGATATCAAGATAGGACTGCTTGTGAAAAACAGAATCTCATTACAGGTTTGACTGCATGAATAAAATGTTGAAAGACGAATCTCTGACTGCACAAGGGGAATTCATTCTATGACTTTGTTTAATTTTTATATTTTTCTGAAAATTTTCAGATATATTATAATTTTAAGGATAAGGAATATTTGAATAACCATATCTTATGATATTATAACAAAAACACATGTCCTTTAAGTCAAATTATTTTAATCCTAATAACCTGATAAAGCAATGGTAGGTTTTCAGTGATGCATTTGAAGTCATCTAAATCATCTGGTCTCTTCTAAACAGGATGTCATCTCTCAGAACAAGTTTCTGAGGCAACACCACTCTTCTTCTAGCATATCCTCCACATCAACCATGGGTCCTGGGGGTAATCTCCCACCAGGGGGCATAAGGGGCCTCAGCAAGGCAAGCCACGACAAGCTTCAGGCTTATCAGCATCTCTTTTACCTCCTTCAGACTCAGCCAAACTATTTGGCCAAGTTGATGTTTGAACTTCCTCAGAGCAAAACAACAAAATTCATGGAATCTGCCATCCTTTCTCTCTTCAATTATGCTTCCAACCAGAGGGATGAATACATGCTCATCGGACTTTTCAAGACTGCACTTGAAGAGGAGATTAAGTGAGTGAACGGATTTTACAAATTAGGGATAATTAATTTTGTCTTGTGTTATTAACTGGTAATTAAATTAAATTGGCAGATATTGTTAAAATTGGAGTCTTTAAAATCTTTTTGATCAAAATCGTTGTTACTTAATTTATTATACTTTGAAGCCATTAACCTATTACGTTACTTTTAATAATTTGAGCTTCAGTAAACTTATGGGGTCATTTAAGAAACTTTCAGTTAAATTCTTTATAGTATTTTAATCTCAGTTTATTATAACAATTGTTGCTACGTGTGTTTCGTTATTTCTTTTACACGAACAAAATAAGATATATTGCCAATAAATGGTAATATTTTATCATTTTACTTAAAATTTCCATGAAACTTTTCATTCAGGTCAAAGGTGACTGCCCCCTCCGACATCATCACCGGGAACCCGATGGTTGTCAAAATGATTGTCAGCTTCAACAGGTCTTCACTTGCTTTGATTTCCAAGACAGCTTATGATTACTAATTATGATAAAATAAAAGATAACTATTTTATTTTATGAAATAAAAAATAATAATTTGTTAACCGTCGTTTTTCACTTAACAGAAGCTCCAGAGGACAGGGTTTGTTGCGCGAGTTGTTGAATCCGCTGGTGAAGAGTGTCATTGAAGACAAGAAGTTGCACATCAACACCAACGTTGTTGAGGTCTACAAGCAGTGGATCAACCAAGTCGAGGCAGAAACGGGAAAACCAAGGTTTGATGATGATGATAGTAGTGTTGAAGATAAGGCCTGTTACTAGATTTCAGTTGTTTTGCATTAATTGTTTGTTGTATGATCATGATATCAATTTAATGACTTTATTAAGTTACTTTGCATTATCCATTGTCTGAAAACTTTCTTAAGTAACACTGCATTCCATTGCAGCCTCTTGCCATACGAAGTATCGATGGAACAGGCACTATCACACAAGGAGGTCGACAAAATACTAAAGGATACAGTTTCTGTGCTTCAGGAGTGGACCGAGAAGTTCCTCGATGCGATACTTTCTTCCATCGATAAAATACCGTGAGAGTTCTAAATCAATTCAACTCACATTAATGCATCCATGCAATTCAGCTATTTTTAATTGATGAACATCATTTATTATTGGATTTGATTGCCATCTTTTACAAAGGTATGGAATGAGATACATGGCTCAAGTAATGAAGAAAGCACTCCAAGACAGATTCCCATCCTGTCAAGAAAAGGAAATCTTGAAGGTTGATTTTTAAGCCTCTTAGTTAATTAATAAACCTCTCCATGTACTGAAGTAATTGTATTCTAATGTTTTAATCTATCAGATCATTGGCAACCTGATCTACTATCGTTACATAAACTCGGCCATCGTTGCACCGGATGCCTTCGACATAATCGAAGTTGCTGCAAGCAATGGGCTGACCAGCGAACAGAGGAGAAATCTTGGTTCAATTGCAAAAATTCTTCAATTTGCAGCATCGAACAAAGGGGTGAGTATTTTTACTGACGCTTTGAGATATCAATACAAACAACAAGGTGATACGATGTGATTGTAATCTTTTAATAATTTTTTTTTAATTTAAATGTAATTACTGCAATCTTCCCCATGACTGTCCTCTATAAAAAGTTATAATCTGTAAGTGGCCAAAATGAATGTTTCTCTTGCAGTTCAGTTCCGACTCCCCTCATCTCGTATCTTTGAACAGCTACATAGTTGAGGCACATTCTCGTTTCAAGTGAGTTGCTTCTAATGAAATTAGACTTTGATAATGCTTATCATTATTTGAAATTACTTTTATCCATAAATAATTAAATTACTTATAAGACTACTCCTTAAATACTTTCGTACAAGACACAAAAAATTCTAATCAGAGCATATTGCACTTATGTCCGACCTATCCTCGAATATTGTTCCCCAATATGGAGCCCACATAGCAAGCAGCAAGATAGCTATTTATTTTTAAAGATATTTTACAAGAACCATACCCGGATTTAGATCTCTGCCCTACCATATCAGATTATGGCTACTGAGACTCAATACTCTTGAACATAGACGGCTTATCAGCGACCTATGCTTCTGCTATAAAATAGTTCACGGGCTTGTTCAGTGCACAATTCCGGAATTCCCTTCGTTTCTTACTTCAAGAACTCGCGGTCATCTCCTTCGTCTACGACAAGAACAATGTTCCACCAAACACAGGCAACACTTCTTCATCAACCGAGTCGTCAAACCCTGGAACTCTCTACCCCCTGACATCATTAATTCCTCAACATTTTCTCGCTTCAAATCCTGCCTGTCACTCATTAACCTCAATAATTACCTCCTAATTAAGTGATCACTTAACCTTCTTATCGTTGCACTCTGTTCTCGCGAACATCTAAAACCATTGTATATAATTGCTTAATAGGTCATAGATGACCCTGCAATTTGTTTTGAAATAAAATAAAAAAATAAAAAAACTTTGTATAGTTATGATGATCTCTGAATTTCAAATGAAGAGTAATTTTTTTAATATGAAATGTTATTATCAGGAAGTATTTTGCTGACATCTGTGAAGTTGAAGAACCAGAAAGTGTCTTCAATGTTGACAAGTATTCAGATGTTGCTAGAATCACTAAGCCTATTATATACATTTCAGTGGGAGAGATTATTGACATGCACAAGGTTATTATTTTGTTTATTAAATTTGTTAATACAACAAAAATTTGTAACTGATTTGTTGGATTTAATATTTTTAAGAGTAAGAAAACAGTTTAATTTATTTTTATGTTTATTTGTATAGCGCCATAAGCGTCAGGGGCACTCATCCACTTGTATAGTGCTGCATGCTGTTGCTTTCATCGTTGTTCACAGGCACGCTACCCTCTGAGCCAACTTACATGCCAAATAATGATTATTTAAGTGGTTGTGTCAAGTAGTTTGAACTGATTGATTGCAGCTCTTGTTGAACCACCAAAATGTGATTGCTCCTGATCCTCGTGACCCTCTCCACGAACTGTTAGATGACCTCGGAGATGTTTGCGACGTCGGTGCACTTCTAGGTGAGCTCAATGTGATGCTGATAATTCAGTCGCTGGAATTGTATTTAAACGATGGCATAGTTATAAATATTAGCTATTATAAAGTGATGTTAGATTCTTAGGATAAGAAACTTTGAAGATTGAAATGAGCTGCATTCTTTCAGGCGATTCAAATGAAGATGAGGTCAGCAGGGTGCAAATGATGAAGAATGAAATCTCGTTGACCTTGTCGAATAAATTTGAAATCCCTGACAACGACCAAATAAACACTCAGAGTCTCCTGCTGAGGTTCATCTTTAATTTCATTATTTGTTTGCTTCGTGGTTGTTTTCAATTTCTTGTATATTATCTTTAATGTTGTTACTGACTATCTGATATCAGTTTTTATTTCATTTACCAAAAGAACCAAGCAAATGATTATCGACATCCTGAGGTGCCAGAAATCCGGGGATTCTCTGATGGATATTTTGAAGTCACAGTCCAGTGAAGATGAGGTAGGAGGCTCTTAAACTGTTTTTAATGAAATTCCTTTCGAAATTTAAATGGTTCGTTCGGCAATGTTTTCATCAGGAAAGTGTTCATAAAGCCCTAATGAAGGAGAGAGAAAGGTTTGACACCAGAACCACAAAGTCGAACCTTGTGCGACAGCCTTCAGTCTCCACGCCTGCCAAGTTAGTGATTTGATGAAAAACATTTGATGACAACCTCATTGCACAATGTAAACATCTATTAAAATTGATGTCTTTGTGCACATCAAGTGAACAGTAAATTTTAGAAAGTTGTAAGTGTTAGTATTTTTATCAAATCTATGAGGGTGCATTTTCTCCCCTTGTGGATGATTATGGTAATGGTAATATGTTGTTATGTGTTAAGATAATTTATTTGAATTACATAAATTGAAGTTGTTTGAATAAGGACTAAGTGCCTATTGTTATTGCTACTAGGTTATCCCTCAAGGGTTGGTATGTGTTAAGCTAATTTCTTCGAATTACTTGAATTTGAATACAACTCAATTGTTTGAATAAGGACTAAGTGCCTATGATATTGTTATTGGCACCAGGTTATCCCTGAACAGCATGAAGAAGGTTGTCATCTCCAATTTGTCTTCCCTTGAGCAAGCAGGTCTGATATCCAAATCTGGTGGTTATGAGAGCCTTGTCACTGCCATCGTGAGAGTAAGGAACATTTTATTTATGCATTAAATGCTGAGATGTTTATATTTCATTACTTAAGCACTGCAACTAATTTATAGTCATTTTGGTCTTTGTTCTTTTGTGCTGTTTGTGGCTCTTTGTTACTTACAATACTTTTGCTATCATTATTATGCGGTTGTCTTTGAGAAATTAAAGAGTTTACAAACAATCCTCCTGCTTCTTGTAAAGGACATCAGGAATCAGAGACTTCATAGGCAGAGACGAAAAGTTGAAATGACCAAACTCAAAACAACACTCAAAAGCTTGTCCCAGAAACGGACCTTCTTTGAAGAACAGATTAATTATTACAACCAATATGTCAAGACTTGCCTCGACAAGCAGGCTGCCAAAACCAAGTATTCAATTATTCAAATTTTCAAAAATGTAAAATCATTGGAAAAATTATGATGAAAGTTAGAAATCTTGAATTGATCTTACATTGTATTCAATGCTTATTATTATTATAGTTGACATCTGACCTTCCTTTCAGCAAGTACAGGTCTTCGAAGAGCTCTGTGAAATACAGTGCTTCCAGACTGCACGAGAAGGGAGTACTTTTAGGCATCGACAACCTCCACGAGAATCAGTTTGTACAATTTCCATCGTTTTATTAATGACTTCTGCTATTATTATTTCCATTGCATTGTGTTGCATAAAAGCAGAACATAGATTTTAATTTAGTATTTAGTAACATCAGTGTCTGACATGCACTTTAGGTTGTCGTTGAATGAGGTTGCTTTTTTTAACAGGTTTAAAAATATCCTCTTTGAAATTTCCTCAACCAATGACCCAGGAATATTTATTGTCAATGCAAAGTTTATGGGGGTCAATATGGAGAAGGTGGAACTGAGATTTCAAGTGGGTCTTAATTTTATTATAAACACGTTGATGAAAATATAATAGTCGTGCTAAGGTCAAACTGAATGGTTTACAGATTTATCATAATATCATTTTAAAATATTTAGTTCCTTATAGTCTTATTCATGAAATTATGTTCCATCATCAACTGGGTATTAATGTTTTACCCAATATTCATGATTGAAAATCAACCATAATTTTTAACTATTAGTTAATTAATTTTAATTGTTTATTAGTTTGACTTAATTTATTCCCATTGTATTGCCAATTATTTGAAATTTTAGGATCTCTTGGAACTCCAGTATGAGGGTGTTTCTGTCATGAAGATGTTTGACAAAGCTCGGGTGAACGTCAACCTTCTAATATACCTCCTCAATCACAAATTCTATGGCAAAAAATAGGATTCCAGCTTGTTGCCCTTTTTTAGCTGTAGTTTTTAACAGGTTAACTGTTGGTTGTACATGTAATGCGATCATCGTGATACCATTGTTCTTAGAAGCTTACAGAACTGTGGATATGTTTTATTATTCCAATCATTGTGCTTTTTCATCTTAATAATACATTAGATCAAGTGGTAGTTTATCAGCTTTATAGATTTTTACGATTTTTTTTTTTTTGAATTTGCCTTTTTTGTGCCACTGCTGTTTATTTCCTTCAGAAATGCTTCAAAACTGTCTTCCAGTTGAAACTAATCTGTAGATTTTAGTTCAGAGTTTTCTGGCTTCCTATGTGATCTCTTATTAGAGGTCAATGCTTTGAGTTATGTGATTCGTTTCTCTACTTTTCTTGATCTAGTTTTAATAACATATCGATGATCTGATTATGCCAGGATCACGTTTTTATCATACGTCCTTCGGCGATAGAGCCTTCAATTCGCATCGTTTCCCCGCTGGTACTATCTCTTAATAGCGCACGAAACTCTGGTTGTTTTGCTTTTCTATGTGGAAATTGCCATTTTCTAGAATAAAAGATGTGGACATTGGTCCCGCGCACTGTTGGTTCAAGACTCGTAGAGGTTTATTTACTCGAGGGCTGTCAAAGTTAGAATGTGGCTGCGAACTCAGACTAGACAGCGAGATCATAAAATTCGTCCCTGTCACGCAGCTATATTTTAGAGCCGGGGAGAGAGGTTCGCATAGATTACATTTGACACCCTCACAGAGTGCTCTGCTATGAAACAATTGCTTCGTAAAGGCGCCTCCGCGTGCATGAAGCGTGTTGTCTGCCTGCAACATGCTAAATACAATGCTTTCGGCTGCGAGCAGTACACCGCTTGCTTGATTGTAAATCATCGGTAGATGTCACAAACGTGAGAAAAATGGCGAGTGGTGTCGAAGCGAGATGGCTCTCAGAAAAATTATCTTTGCGGAGCGGCAAGTTGTCATTCGGAGAGATGATATAATAAAGATGAATCAGAAAGTAATGAGTCTTAAAATGGTCTTCCTCGAAAGTTCATGCGCCTGCATGATCGCTATACCGTTTCTTAAATAGATTCAATTACAATTAACCGAAATCAATTTGAATAAGTAAGACACCACGAATAAACGAATCATAAGCCGTTAGTCGGGATGAATAATTTGTGAAGAGACGTGCTGGCTCGACAGGTTTTTATTGTTTATTTACGCCTTGTCGGTGAAAAAACGCTATCGCCGTTCGTCTCTCGGAGCGTCCGCGATGTTGATTGATTGATCGATTGGTGCTCTTTTCACGTTAATAATAATAATGAAACAAAGCTTCGATTTTTGTGGGTCAGCCAAGATTGCACATTTAAAATGAGAACAAGTTCAAACTCATGCGTCTTTCGTTCACCTGGTTAAGAGTTGTGAGCAGATTTGCGCAACGGTCGCATGCCGAGTTTATAAGTTTTGTGTTTTTGAGTTCTGATCTTTTATAATCTGACATTTCTAGAGAATTCCTAATTAAAAATAAAAATAAAAACAACGCGATGATACCGAAATTTAAAAGATAAAAAAGATTTGATGTTATTCACTTTATAAAGATTCAAGAATGAACGTCAACGAAACTTCTCAGGCCTTGTGAGTGTTTGTTAAAAATAGCTTCAAATTGGGATGTTTTGCATGTCATTTACTTTTTATGCTAGCCTTCCTTCATGTGGGAACTACGATGCTCAGTTTTGGCCTGGATGGAGGCAAGAGGCTTGCTATCCACCATACTATGCAAATGGAAGTGAAAATCCATTTCCATGCAACTCAACTTCAACTTTCATGACTCCTCAAAGATTTGATTTTCCTCTTATACCTCATCATCCACCATTTGAACTATCTCAAGCTATGCAGCACCCTGAAGCACTCAGGCATCCTCATCCTGCAATATCATCATCTATATCATCTTCATCCTCCTCTTCATCAGCTGAACCAAGCTCTTCGACACCAAATGTTCGTCAGAACTCAGAGCAGATAAATTCATCAGTTAATTCCTCAGACAACCAGCCAACTAGCAGCACCAAGCCTACCTCAGATTGCTCTTCAGAGATTGATTCCACAAAAGAAAGGTTTGTGAAATTCAGGAAAAAATTTATCCATGAAGTGTTTTTTGATGTTCACGTACACATTTATATTTCCTATAGACTTGGAAATAGACTTACAGACTTTTAGTTGAAATGTTTGATTCATTATGCAGTGTCCATTATCTCAAGAGATCTTTATGACATATTTTGGTGTGGATCTAAATCTACGAACATTTGATCCATTATTTGAACTATGATAATTTCAGAATGCAAGAACATTTGATCAGAAATAATTCCAGAATAAAATTTTAAACAAGCTGATTAAATACTGATTGCATTGCATGCGAATGTTGTTAGTAATTCTTAGAAGATATTGGCATAGAGAACAATTATTTGTAAATGTAAATGTAGTTCATTTATATAGTGCTGAATGCATTGGAGGTGCTTCCTATGAATGCTTCCATTTATGCAGCACTCCTTCCCAAAGGCGCTTGAGGCAGTGCAGGCTGGGTTTTGAACACGGCACATTGCGACTGTTGCTGTTACTGCTGTGTGCAGGAATGCAACCCATTCGGCCAACTCACTTTTTAATTAAACATCTCTGAATATTTATGACAGTTTTTCTTTAATCCCATTTATTAATATGGGGAAAGTGAGCTTAAAGTGGATATTCCCTGAAAAATAATAATTTTTAATAATCACATTGTAGGATATTATTTGTTTGCCACTCAAAAATGATCAATAATAATGAATAAATCAATATTTATATGTATGAGCTTAAGATGTGTTATTTGTCATGGTTTATTGAATTTTCACATATTTAAAATAATTTAATAATCCATTTGAGAAGGACCCATAATTTTTAAGGTTTAAAGATTTAAAGTTGTTCAATGCTGTTTTTATCACGAAAACTGCAACTAGTTTTCACTTTTATGAAATACAAAATTATCTTCTAGTGATTAAGAGAAAGTATGTTAATTATATTATTAATTAATTAATATATTTCAACCACATAAAATAATACGTTTCAAAATTATTCCACGATGTATTTGTTATACGTACTTCTGAACATATATATGTCAATTCCTCTTGTGTTTAACCAGGAAATATGATTGAAATATTGCAACCCAAACAAATGTGCTTTAGACGTGGCTTTTGTTTTCGAGTAATAATAATAAAAAAACTGAATACTTTTAACTCCTGCCAGTGCAAGTTCGGCTCTGAAGGAAGAACTATTATCAGAACCATCTCACATCAAGCAGGAGGCGACCTCGTCCGACTGCACGAGCAGCAAGAAGAAGAGGGACAGATTCAATGGTTTGACTGAAGAGGATGTTCTCAAGAGGACTGTTCCTGATCTCCTCGCCCACAATTTGGACATAATTATAGTAAATTATAATTGCTTTAATTATAGTAAATTATAGTAATTGCTTTAATTATAGTAAATTATGATTGCTTTAATTCTACACATTTCTAATTTAATGGCACTTCGTTGGCTTGATCTAAGTAAAGATCACTTTATAATTTGTAAGTTTTGCTATTGGTAGATTGTGCTATAACCAATAATGCCTCTGTAGCAGAGTAGTGATGAACGTAATGACGAATGTAGTTAACGATGAACATTGACATTGTGGATGCTATATTGATCCATTTTAAATAATAACAGAATAGAGTACTTATGCACAAGTTACCAAACTACATTGTCAATGTTTTAAGCCAATTAATTTTTCATTTATGGGTTATGGGAATAGGTCTCTTGCTTTCTTTGCATGCTTTATTACATATCTTCTTAGCTCTATCATTTTGAAGTTAATATGCTCCATTAGTTCATGTTATTTTATTAATTTATGTATTAAGTACTAGCAAGAATATTATTGATCTATTCGCATTTTGATGGAAGGATGCGATTTTGATTTGTTGGTTTTTATAGAATGACATGAAAATTTGCATTGTCAAGATGAATGAACACATGAGGAGATTAAGGAGGTTGAATATAAATGAGAATATTGATGTTTTTGTTTTTATTAGATAGGAAGTTGTCCTGGTTTGACAGCTGCTTACCTCGGCCATCACTATGCAGGTCCTGGTAATCATTTTTGTAAGTCACGAAGTAATTTTTTTTTGGTGTGTTTTATGTATTGTCGTGAAATAACATGACGTTGCACTTCAACAGGGAAGTGTTTGTACCTCTCTCGTCTCATTCCCGAACCAATGAATGCCAGTGATGATTTCAAACTCAAGCAGTTTGGCATTGGATTCACAAACTTTGTGGCTCGATGCACAAAAGGAAGTGTTGAGTTTTCTAGGTAACTATAAGTTCTTTGTAAAGTTTCTTGTAATTGTGATGTAAATATGTGTATCATTAAAATATTTAATTGTATGAAAAAATATGGAAGTAAGTTTCCTTGTTATTATAATGTAAACACATGCATCATTAAAATATTTAACTGCATGAAAACAATTATGGAGGAGTAGTTTCTATTAATATGCAGAATTTTATGTTAAAATTTTCAATTCGACATTTCGGTGGGCGTTGCACGTTGCTTGCTACTAATGCATCTTTGGTTCTTAAAGCATTAATAGGATGGAAATTATGATGGCATTGATTTGTCATTTCATTTGTGCCTCTGTAAGATTTAAAAGGCTGCTGATTATCACTGACATTCAGCTAATTAAACATTCCATTATTTCATAATTATTAGTCATTTGTGGTCTGATATTTCTATGCTTTGGATGTGCACTTGCATGGATTTTGTAAATCCTCACTCTGATCATTTTTCTATGTTAGACCATGACTTGATGATGTAAAATTTATGCGCGAGTTTCTTGCCTTCCTTATTTATTCTTTCCATTAAATTGCTTATAATTTAAAGGAGGGAAATTAAAGAAGGCATTGAAAGTCTCACAGAAAAGATTCAAATGTTCAAGCCAAAGATTGCTGTTTTTAATGGCAAAGGTTTGTCCTGGTTACATCTTGTTGATTTGGAGTTTCTATGCTGTGTTTAAGGAAAGTTCATGAAAGCTTATAAATTTAGCAATTCTTGTTGACATGCAAATATCAGAAACTGGGGATTTAACAGATTTGTATTTGCTTTGAAAAATAAAGTGATGTTAAGAGTGCTTCTTTGGTAAATTTAAAATATTAAAATCGTTAATCATTTCCAAATGAATTATTTGCAGGTATTTATGAAGTCTTCTGCAACCATAAAAACTTTTACATTGGAAAGCAGCCGGAATCATTTCCTGGAACAAACACTGTTAGAGCACATTGTTGTTGTTGTTGTTTGAAAATATCATGCCGGATGGTTTTATGACCAAGATGCTTTCAAGAGACAACAATTAAGCCACTATAATGGAAAATCACCTAAAAGCTTTGAGAGCTTAAAAGGTTGTGATTGTCCCACCAACCATGAGTCCAGTTTATAATCGTGAAATGCTTAGCTTTGTCAAATATATTAATCTTATCACTTATCTGTATCCGATGCTTTTGTCAGGTTGTATACGTCATGCCCTCTTCCAGTGCCAGGTGCTCTCAACTCCCGCGCGCCAGCGACAAAGTTCCTTTCTTTGTCGCTCTGAGGAAACTTCGTGACCATCTCATGGGCAGCCTTCCTCACTTGGATGAATCTGAAGTTGTCTTCCCTGATCTGGATCTCAAGGTTGAACCGAGAAAAGATAGAAGGTCATCTGATGATGTTGCTGGGGCAGTGCATTCACAAGGCCAGGTGATAGTCTTGTCTCAACGTTTTTTTTTCAACAATCTATTTTGATTGACACATGAGAGAAAATTTCATATAATGGGACGTTGTTTTTAAATTGCAACGCAAGCAATGTTTATTTTTAAGCAACAACAGTCTCAAGGCAGGCCAAGTTCTAGAGAGGACCGAAAGAGGAAGATTGTAGATTCATCCTCTGCTGGTTTTGGGGATGTCGTAGCAGCTCAGAGGATGATGTACAGAGGATTTGTGCCACATCAAGACTTTAATGGATGGGGTTCGGCCGGTTGCTTTCCTGGTTGGCCTCATCCTTCCCTGGCCTTGCCTCCGTCTCATCCTCACCAATATCCGAACTATGATGCTGCCTTCGCTTCCATGACCAATGTTCCGGCTGCAGATCCGTGCGGCTTCTTCAGAAACATACATCCTTCTCCATTTTATCCTGGTTGGTCAGGTGATGCCCAACATCCTCACCACAGATGGGCCATGTCTCACTCTCCATTTCCAGGAACCTCTTCTGTGCCTGATCCCCGATACAACATTCCTCCATATTTTCAGGTGACCAAATGTCTTTCTTGATATATTAGGAATTAACGCATTGTTGAATAATCAATGCATAATATTCCTCCTGTCATTTGTAACATTCGTTTTAATGTCTGCTTTCCACAGCGGCACTGGTGAAAGAACCCAGGAAAGACATCTTCCCCTCTTAACCTCTGCCATCCCCGTCTTCATGCCGTCCCGGACCTATTCAACCATCTACCCATTCCCTTGCGATGGCCGTTCATCAGAATGCAGTTTGAAATGACCGTGTTTTTCCGACGACCGTCCCCTGCTGCGACTTCCAGTTGCGATCATTGAAGTCGTTAAGCCAGTCCTTTGTTCCTCTTTTAATCCATATCACATAACTCTCTTCATAACTCATTTGATTCACTGAAAATGTTCTTCATTGTTCTGTGCTAGCAGGCTTGCATCCCTTGCTGATGTTTTGTTGTCGATTATTTATTCCTTGTTGATATTAACCTCGCTTCCTTCTGGGTTTCTTTTCATTTGTTTTCTATGCTGTGTCGCTGACTGTTTCATTTCATACAGAGATTGTTTCTTAATTTTGTTTCTTAACTTTTCATAAGTCATATGAAGGTTAAAATCTTATTCCTGTTCATGCACTTACAACAACTCTTCACCTTCCTTGTTAAAATCTTCTGTTCAAATTTAATACTTGCACCGTTTGCATTTCGTATATATTGTTGTTTTTTGGACATCAAACCTGTCTTACTGAGTACTCTTTCATTGAGTTTGTTTTTGCAATTGAAGAGTGGATTTACTGGATTTATAAAAATTTAAAAAAATCTTTTTGATGTCACAGGATGTTAAGTTAACAATTATTTCGTGTCTCTCCGTTTGCATAGACTTAGGTTTTAATTCTGTCTTTTTATGAAGCCGTTTAAAATCCTTTTTTAATATTTTTACTTGTCCGATGTTTTCATGACAAAAACATTCCACTTCCTGCTTTTGTTTTTATCAATTGTTTTTGAATTTGTTGATGTTTTTAATGTTTTACATTCTTGTGGAAGATATTTCCAACTTAAAGCTTCTCAAAAGATAACTTTGTATGATGTTCTATGCAATGACATTCTCCCATTTGTAAGAGTTCATCAAATGTGCTCAAATGAATTTTTGTTCTCATGTTAATTTATCCCAAATTCATGTTCTTTATTAGCAATGCTTCCCTGGCATTTTTTTAAGTACACCACTTCATATGATTAACTTATTTTCTCAAGTTAATAATGAACTCAATATAAGATTCTGATCTTCAACAAGTTCCATAGAATCTCTAGTCACAATTGATGTAAACCCCTTTATAAGATGATTTAAAATCCTTAAGATTCTGGCATCAATGATGATATCAATGAGCTTGCTATGTGTCAATGTAATTCCAATTGCACGTACATGTCATTTTGTTTCTTTTTGACTAATTCTTAGTTTTTAGCCTTTCCTTGAGAAGATTCCTTAAACACAAATGTGACTTTTCTTAGAGTTGTTAAGCCAAATTGCCAGACTCTGATGTCATGTTGGATTTTATTGGATTTGACTTTTTATGATCATTTTTTAAATTTGAATAACATGACAACAGTTTCTCATTGGGGAAATGTATGTTTATGAGGTTTTAATGTCACACTGTTTAATGTAATGGCATTTTCTAAAGATGGTTGGCAAGTTATCTGTACATATGCAAGACTTGTATGCCCTTCCACGTTGTTGTTAATTTTGCCTGCTAACCGCTGATCTTGATGATGATTACCTATGTGTTAATTAAGTTTTAATTTTTTAACAACATGCAACGCTTACTATACTCAAACTCATTGGTTTGTTTTGAATTCAAGTGTTAACTGATCCCTCTATGCAGTTGTCGTCATGTCTTTGTTATCATTTTGTTTCTGTCAGTGTTTGTTAGTTATTGTTGTGACAACCAAACTAATTATTATTTCAAAATCCACTAATTCTATATTGTTATTGTTTTTGCACGTTGTCATCGTCGTCACAATTACCAACTACTTGTTGTGCCACTGGTATTTTAAAGCTTCAAATGCGTTGTTGGCTCATTCCCAGACATGTGTTTCGTCATCAGTTGTTTCACAGTTGTTTTATTTGAATGAATCAGCAATAACACTTCTCCATTTTTATGCTTTGGGACACGTTTTTCATAAATTAAAGGATTTTTTTGAAACTTTTGGATATCAAAGATGACTCATGTCTAAACTTAAATTTAAAACTAAAATCAAGTTCAATCGTAATGGTTAGGAGGGTTGTCAGGGACGCCGTAATTAGATGAATGACTTTAGTTGAGATGATTTCATTCATTAAGAAGCTGCCTGTGATCTTTAGGCAGAAATCACATTAATTATAATTTATCTTTACTGTTATTTAATTCTTTCGAGTGTAAATTAGTGTAGTATTAAACGCATTAACGTTTTTTATTCCCATTTCAAAAATCTGAACAATCTGAGGGTTATTTATCGAACGCTTTCAATTGGATATTTTTATGCCAGAGGAGCTCCAGCTAAAATCGAAGATCTTCCTTGACTCTCGTATCCTCGACCCAAACTATTATAGGAAAACCCTTTATAATTCCACGGCTCTGGCCTGATCTTCTAACTCTACTTTTTTTTTTGAAGACCTCGGGAATTTTTTTGATGACTATTTGTTATCAAATTTGGATCGTATTTGCATGAATATCCTGAAATCTGTTGACCTTACCAACATGCCAGTAATGGACAGCAACCATGCCACATGCAATGGTAGATTCGAAATAAGCTTCGAAAACCACATGAAATTGTGAGTATGTAATAAAATAGTTTTATTAACGTAGTTGCCTAGCCAGATGATTAGGACGGTGCTCCCGCAGCGGGGTTCGAATCCGCGCCGCCATCGTGAGAGGCGCAGCCTTAACCATTAGGCTATTGTGAGTGAGGTAAAGAATTTTTCTTAAGTAACCCCTTTTACCCCATGTTCCCTTATAATGCACGCAATAAATAAATGCTAACATTTTATTCTAAAAATTATTCTAAAATCAATTATTTTAAAAATTAAATAATTTATTTAAGAAACGTGATAATTAAGATTTTTCTTGCTTACCTGGACAATAAGGAGCATCTGAAAATTCAGTTTTAAGCAACTTTACGCTCAAACATTTCTTAATTCTATTGCGCGTTTTTGTTAGAACAAGGAAATGGACTTGGAGGCAACACTCAAAGAAATCCACGTGAACGCCGATGAACCTTTGAAAAGTTTGGAGCAGATTTTCGGGGATTCCTCCCTCGAAACATGGTTAAAGTTTGGATTTGCTGATGCACTATATAAATGCCTTTTCGATGAAGAAAAGGAGCCTGTAATAATTAGCGAGTCAATTTTTGCAAAGTTCCTGCCTATTTTAAGTGCAATTATTCCTTCCATGCCAATCTTCTTGGAAGATGAGTTTGAAATGAATGCCAAATTTCCTGAATATTGTTTTGATCCAGCTCTGGTCGATAATTTAATATCAAAGATTATCAATCCTTTTATTAAAATGTGTCTACGGCAAAGATTCACTAAACCATTACTTCGCAATGTTTTTCTCAGAATCATTTGGCATGCTAGAGAATCAACTATAAACGACAACGTTGAATGTTTTCTTTCAGAGAGCTTTCGTATATCAATGTTTTGGTATTTCCAACCTTGTTGTTCTTTTGAATCTCACACATTTATGGCCGTACTCATCTTACTAGGCCGGAAAATGCCAGAACATTGGTTTCTACAATTCTTGAATCCCGACACTTCTAACACTTTGAGACTTTTAATAACGAGAAATGTCGAGAAAAAATGTCATTATGTGGATAATCTAAAAATATTGTACAAGGATTTGGATCTCGAGAATAAACTTGAGAAAATTGTCCCGATATGGATTTCGGTGCACCAAACTGATCAAATGTTACATGAACCAGATTTCACAAATGTTTTGCAAAATATTTCGCAATACATCTATGAGGAAATGAGCTACCGACAATTTATTCAGAGTGAAGTTTTACATAAATTTGAATCTCTACTAAATAGTCCTTCTGAATCATTCATTAAATCGTTTCTCGAAGTTTTTATAGAATTCAGAATGGATCCTGGAGATCAGTACAAATGGAATAGTAACCGGTTTGAAAAGTTGGTTAAGTTCATTGCGAATGCTATAGGTTATTTATCTATTATTTTGGATAAGATACAGTGCGGATGTCATGAAAAAGTTGCGTCATTACGCTCCATCGAACTCTTTGACAAGGACGCTCTAGCAGCTCTGAACATACTTCAGTCTCTTCATGTTTTGAACAGCAGTTGGTACCAATGGTTTGACATTTTAGAGGAACGGAAGTTAATTAATGATGAATTATTTATTTCTCACCCGTTTAACATACTTTTGAAACGTGAGCTAGACGACGAATCTATGTTGTTAAATTATTTCACAAAAATGGCACAAATATGTCCTGTGATGGTTTTTAGCAACTTGAGACAAAAATTATTTAAGAAATCACTGCCAGAATTACGCAAATTTTATCCAAAGAACTTTAAGATATCAAGGAATAATGTGCTAAGAGATGTCATGGACATAACCCAAAGAAGACCACCCCCGTGTTCTCCTTGGAACTTTGGTTTCAAAGATGAAATTGGTCATGGGTCAACTAAAGAGGTTTATTCCATTTTGTCTCGTGAATTGCAAAGATATGATATCAATCTTTGGCAATCTCGGGAACCTGCAAATCTTTCAGGAAAAGAGTTGACGTATGTCAATTCGCTTACAGGTCTTTTCCCCAAAAAACGCGACAAATTCGAGGATCTATCATCATTTAGGATATTTGGAAATCTTATAGCAAAAGCATTCTTGGATGGTTATAAACTTGATATTCATTTAAATAAGGAATTTTTCAAACATCTGAGTACATTGGAACATCCTCATTTAACTAAGAAATACTTCCAGTTGACACAAGAATTCCCGCTACTAAAATCTATTTTCAAGCAACTGCTCCAAGTCAAAAGAAAAATAGAAACCATTCAATCTGATACTTCTCTTTCTCAAAGTCAGAAAAATGAATTGATTGGAAATTTGCCTTTCGAGGATGAAAGTTCATTTGATGATTTGCATCTCAATTTTACTGTTCCAGGGACTGATATCGAACTTATTGAGGGTGGACGTGATATTATACTCTCTCCTTATAATATCGATTTGTATCTAGAGAGGTTATGTGCATATAAAGTTCAGCTTGACCCCGTTTATGAATTTGTCGTCATCAGAGTTTCAATTGATAACATTGTGTCGTGCGGAACATTAGATTTGATTCTTCCAGAAGAAATTGAAAAATTGCTTTGTGGTGAACAATTTCAAAAATGGACTATGGAGGACTTGTATAAGAATTGCGTCTATGAATTTTCGATGTCGACACAATTTCTATTCCAATGTCTAAACTCACTCGATGTTAAAGAGCAGAGGTTGTTTTTGAAATTTGCAACCGGCAAAACTAATTTACCTTTTGAAGGTTTGTCTAACTTAAGTCCTCCACTAACCATCTCAAAAATACAAAGCGATAGTCCCGATTCATTCTTACCGAGTTCCTCAACTTGTTCAAACTGTGTCTACTTGCCGGATTACAGCTCCCTGAAAGTAACCAGAGAAAATGTTTTGTATGCCATCCGTGAAGACCACGATGCCTACCTATTAGTCTGATGATTAGTCTCTATCATGCTATCTAATGTAGTTTCCAGCGTCAGAATTTAATAAATTTCAATTCTGGTTCTTTCACCATGTGATAAATTATTAAAGAAATTGCTTCCAGCATTTATTACGACTGATTTTATATTTAAAATCGTATTAATCTAGTATAAAACTAGTTTATTAACAAAATTTATTATCTGGTTGTTGTATTTGTAAGTTGAATTTGAAAACAGGCAACTCGCAACCAAACAAGACAGATAAACTTTAAATATAACGGAAAAGAAACGCAAAACTCCATTCGAAATCGGAACAACACAGAAAAAGTAAAACAGGCCAAAGTTCAGAAGCTTAAATGGTCTGCCAAGTGTACGTACGGAAATAACACTAGTAATGGAATGGATGGTTAATTTAATATTGAACATCAATGAATATCTAAACTTTTAGAGGACTAAGTGAGGTGACTGTTCATACAACATAATAAGGACAATATTATGCTTAATAATAATCATTGGTATAATAACTATTTTCACTGTAACCAATGGGATTGAAATGAATCACAAAAAAATTTTACAGTATAAATGTAAACTCATTCTAAGCTAATTGGAAGCTATCCACCAACTAATTCAGCATCCTTTCCTGTGTTGTTCTCCTTTCACTCATGGTTATGAACACTCTTTTTGATCATATGCTGCAATGCTGCAAAAAGACAAGTGCGAAATTTTTCTAAAGGTTTCCACACCATACCTGCAAGCGGCCTTACCTTTAATACTGTTAGCGATTTGAGAAAGTGATGTAATTGAATCGTCGAGAGGTTGATAATGATGTTGGTAAAGAGATCTATATCGGTTGACATTACCAGCGGCAGCAATTACTCGATATAGTAACGCAATTATGATTTGCTATCTTAATTGTTGGAGTGGCGCATTAATTAAGCTTCTTATAATATACTAATATTTAGTGGCGCAACTAGGGGGGGGGGGGGGGAGAGGGGGCTTGCGCCCAATAGGAGAGACCCTGCAATTTTTCCAAATCCGATGAGTTTTTTTGGTGGGGGTGTATTTATCTAGTTTATGCTCCATATCAGAAGTAATTTTTAATAACTTGGTGTTATGTTATTTTAAAAAATTTATTATAGATTGCACAGTCAAATGAAGGAGAAATGGAAGAATTAGACCATTTACTTGAAAACGCTGAACCTCAAAAAAAGGAAGAAAAGGGAACAGAGTATAGCAGGCTGTTGTCAATCAGCGGTACTCGATTTATTGCCAGGACTCGAAATCTTCGTATATTTCACAAAAAATTAACATGTATTAAAGATGCTTCATATAAGATGGGATTGGAATCGATTTCAGAAACACTGGATGCAAAATTTCAGGCCACAGTATCTACTCTCTACGCAATATTATGTCCTATATCAGAATGGACCGCCACCTATCTGAAAATTACGTAATGTGGACCCCGGCCAAAAAAGTTTGAGTACCCCTGGCGTAGAGGGTTGCGTGCCTGCGAACGACGGTGAAAGCAACAGTCGTTACGTGTCGTGTTCGCAACCCAGCTCGCACCGCCAGGGAGCGCCCTGGGGTAGGGGAACTTAATCGACCTACCATTTATATGTAATGAGGGCACTTTGCAGATATAATGAAACAGCAACCATGGGACCAAATTTCCCATGAAATTGATATTTTCAAGCAGAAAAAATCGCTTATTAGAATCGTTTATTAATATAACACAAATGATGTAGCCACACTAATCACGAGATAAGCAATTTCACAAATGCAATGAAACTGTTCCTCTTGTGAACCATGAATAATCAACTATTAAACAAAATAATTCCACTACCATTAATTAATGGGACAGAATCAAAAGGTGTAGGCACTAAAGCAACACTCTGCATGATCTTCTAAATTTCACAACAATGGCCAAGTTTATGGGAGGAATGACAAAAAAGCAACAACATTTGGCAGTAGCTTGGTTATCATCACTAGAACAAGCAGTTAACTCTTAAAGCAGCTGCTCCTTCAATTTAATACTTTGTTGGCAACCACTATTTATTGCACGCATTTAGAAACTTTGTTGAATTTGAAAAATTTTCTTAATTAACAGACAAGATAATTGTGCCAAAATGTCAATAATCCCAACAGCCTTCAATTCAAATTTCAACCCCTTCTTTCTGAAGGAACCACAAACAGACAGACAAGTAATCAACTTCATGAAATTTAGCAAGTTCCTCCATCTTCTCATTATCAAGATGTCTGACACCACTCTTGTAGAGATCTTCAAATGATTCTTTAAATTTCTTTTGTGCACTCTTGATCTCTACTTTGGATTCTGAAAAATGAGTTTGAGTTTCCATCGCATATTAGTGCAATTCTGATGAATTCTCTGAATTAACATTTCTGCAGTTAAACAGCTAAATAAATGACTTAATGATCTAACCCTTTTTATATTTTTTTCTATGGAGATGCATAGATTCAAAATTTTCAACCTGTATTAAAATAAAAAGATTTTAAAGCTCTTCTTCATATAATCTTAATGCAAGCTAGCACATTCCAGAAGAGATGGGAGCTTCATAAGTAAGACTTTTAAGAACAAAATTCAATTCAATTGTACTACTAGTAAGCCAGCCACACAACATCAAGCCTAAAGTTGAATCAAGATCACTTAACAAACCTTGGAATATCCTAATTTCTCCAACAGTCGATTTGCTGCTGCAGCAGCATAACTGTTTATAACATAACCTGGAAAGGTCTGGCCCAACAGACTCCTTTCCCAATAGGAGTGTATCTCAACAGCCTCTTGAACCAGGCTATGAACTATGGACTCCTCAGGTTTGTCGCAGTAAGTGAAAAGTTCACAGGTAAATTCAACACTGAAATCCTGCATTGAAATTCAAACATTGTATCAATACCAATGGAGGTTCAGACAAACACATTACTAAATAGTGCACCAAAATATTGTTGTGAATCATTATTAATTACATTAACTACATATTAATATATGTAATACTATTAATTACATTATTTTGTGATGAAATAAAACAAATCCCACAATATTAGGAGTTAAATTCAATTAAAAATATAGAATCATTATCATAATTATAAACTTTCATAATCTGTTATTATAAAGTTAGTAATATAAACCATAGAAGCAACTCGATCACATGACATCTGCAATCATCACAAACACAATGGAAAATAAAACATGGCGACAATATAGAAATGACAAGAGAATAAAACCTGTATATGTACCTTGTCCCTAGAAATCAGTTCAAAGCTGTTCCTTAACCCTTTCAAGACATTTCTTTCTTCACAAGCATCCTTGACAACAGATAAGATAGAAGTAAAAATTTCTTCTGAAACAGCCAGGGCCACAAGGCGGAGATTCATTGGCAATTTTTCATTTTGGACCCACTCCCACGACCAAGCTGGTAGATCAATTGCCCCACGAGAGTATTATACATCGTTTATCTCCCTTAAAAAGCAATGATGTGACATTCGAAACACAAATAAGCAAACAACATGAAAATTTCCCAATTATAAATTTATTTGCAAGAACATGAGAATCTTTTATAAAGATAACAGTCACCACAGTCATTTGTCACATGATTTCCTCAACCTTTAAACACCACTTAAAGTACTTTTCCAATGCACAAAATGTGTAATGATAATATGGTCTTGACAAGATGATAATTTAATACTAACGGTTCATTGGGATCGTCAAATGCATCAATGAGGCGACTGTACATCTCAAGGTGGATGTTCTTCATGGCAGCTTTATGGCAGAAAAAAAACCTCGTTTCATGAGAGTTGACATCCTTGAGAAAATCATGAAATTGCATTAACATTGTTTTCATTATACAACTATTTTTTAGACCACAACATCCTTTGCCAAAAGTAATGGCCTACAACAAATCATTCCAACATTGACTTGGGCATAATTTAAACCTAGAAATAAATAATTCTGGCCAATCAATAAATTAATAAATCAATAATCTCCGGACAATATAATAAATCTCATTTTCTATTATGGAAAGTTATACAAGAAAATGAAACAATACTTTGACCAACCAAATCTCCTTTGAGAACTTTTTCATTGGTTGTAAGGAATGCAATTGTTTTTAAAACAATTGTCTTTAGTGCCTGATCAAGATGATTCCAATCAGATGAGTCACCTGCTACGTTGACCATATCTGGAATCCAATAAGCACTTGTTGCTCTCTTGTAGATTCCCCACAGTAGCGGAACAGAAGACACTTTCGAGATTTTGAGGAGAAACTAACAATAAAACACATTAATGAATAAGAGCAAATTGCAAGAGGGTAATTTGAAGAGGCTACAAATTATTTTAATAACAAATTACTACTTTAAAATGCCTAAAACTTAACTAATTTATGAAGTATCAATTATCAAGAACGGCAAAGTGCTGCTTTAACAACAGTGGCATGACCCTGCACTTATTGAACATAAACTGTTAAAACACCTCAATCTAGATAATTATTATTAGTATTATCATTATTATAACATCATACCGCTTGTGCGTCATCTTCACGATCTGGAAGATTCAATTCCATATTAACAAACCCACAACTCGTCTAGACAGCAAAAGTGCCAACTCACAAGACGCCAAAATGGTTGAGTCATCCGAGATGAGTACGAAAACAAAAAGTAATTTTAAATTTAATGAATAAAATAAAATAATTATATATTATAAAGTATGAAAATGTTGTGTATATACATTTATATCAAATGGCATACAAAATAAATTTATTCACAGTGTGAGTTCTTTTGTTTACCACAAAATTCGTTATACAGAAAATAGCCACTAATTCTAAACTTTATCAGATTACAGGACCATGTGCCCAGATTCAAAACTCTGATGAAATGCACATCATTTTTATTGTTATTATCTCATCAATTGAACCACTAACGGGTCATGGAGAATTTATCGCCGGAACATTTATCTTGGAAAATTCTGCTAGACTTCGGACAAAAGAAATTTCAAAAGTGCCTGAGGCAAAGAATGTTCATAATCGATTACACTGTTAACCTAAATGGTTGTTTTGATATCTAATCATCCAAGTTTTAAATAAATGGTATCAATCAAGTATTAAAGGAGAATGTACGCACCTACTAAGGAGAAACATCTTGTATTTACTCACAAGATTGAAACCAGTACCGGGACCGATCCTGTGCATTTTGTAGCCCTAAGCAGAATTATTTGCGAACCTCACTTGCTATGGTAATAGTAAAGTGGGGGAAATGGGGTAAAACGGGCCGCTTAAGGAAAAATTTGTTTTACAACATGTGAAGATTAAAAAATTGTAAAATGTGGACTTGTACAGTGGAAAAGTATAGTGCAGACTAACATGCGTTTAGTGTTATTATCAAACAAGTAACTACAAGCGCTGCGAACAAATAGAGCAATTTTATCGATTTACCTGTAACGACGATTACGACAAAAAGTATGTAAACAAATTTAATTATCGAGTCAACTATTATTTATTTTCACAATCGACCATCAGCTCATTAGTCTCAAGCTGGTTTCAGGTTGTTCGCTTTTTAATGTGTTTTTACCAATTGCCCATTTTATCCGAATAGCTCGTTTTATCCCATTTTCCTTTATCATCCCAAACCTTAAGCTGAGTACAAACTAACAATTTCATGTTTTTATTGTTTACCTAGCGTAGCGCGACGGCACAAGCCTAAGGGGCGCAAAATTGACATTAGGAGAGGGTGCTAAATTATCAAAATTGAATACCAAATTATTAATGCTAAAATGGGGGCGCCAAATTATCAGTTTCGCCTCGAGCGATGAAACTCTTAGCTTATCTGTGTACTTTTCAATATAATAACCCAAATATTCTCATATGCTAAACATAATAACAGTTTAAAAATTAAAATTTCTACAAAAGATACTAGGCTGAATTTACATGTGTTTATAAGTTTTAAAAAAATCCAGAATATGGTCCTAGAAGAAAGAACCACCTCAAATTAATTAGATAACTGAATAAACTGTATATTATGCTTATTTCAGTTAGGACGTTTCAGCTAGAGTTTGAGTTGCAGTCAGTGCTTTCCACTTATATTTAACTCAATTGTCTTTCCAGTTACAGCTACTGAACACGACTTTTCCTTTTTACAATCGTTTAGTTATGTGGTTACTTTATCAACCATAATATACAGTCGGTGGCTTCGAATGGCAGACCCATGCAAGAAAATCAAAATGGGCCCCTTCAAGTATATATGTACAATATTGTGTTACAATTCATACAGGGGCCCGTGGCTACTGTGTATGGGAGCCTGAAATTTCAGTCGGCGACCCTGGCTATAGATGCCGTCTGCGCAACTTTCTTGCAATTCTGATTCATTTAATTTATTATTTTATCTTTCTCTAGAGTCCACTACAATTTTCTACAAATTTGTTGCTTTTGAGGTTTCCGTTAAATATTAAAAACTTATAATTTTGATTTGATCAACGCAAAGTATTAAATAAATAAAAATTAAAATGTAAATTTCTAATTTTTCAGGTTTTGACTCTATGTCCCCGCAGTTGCCCCAGTCACGCCATTTTAGATTTTGCTGAAATTTGTCATAGTTATTAACATAGATGTACATAGTACATTAAAAAAAATTAAGTTTTAGACTTTTTGGTCAATTTGCATCAGAAATATGGGTCGCTGAACTTTGATAAAATGTCAACAACTCGCGATGTTTGAGAGGCTGTTAAGTTTGGTTCTAGAGCATGCGTTATTAAAAAGTTATCAGTCGTTATGAGTCGTGTTCGCAACCCAGCCTGCACCGCCAGGTACCCTCGGCTGAGTAAGAGAAAATTCGCCATTACAAAATAGTGAGGGGGAAAGAGCTGATTCAATATACACGACTTAGCATTGAGATTGAAAATCTTGAATTAGAATTGAGTGCATGAGAGTAAGACTGAGCCAATACACGTTGCACTGACGAATTCTAGAGAGGCGAAGACTAGGTCTTGAAGCAAGAGATATGAAATCGCCGATTTTGGAACCCAAGGTTTTTTGATAGATTTTTGGATAGGCAAATAGGCCATTATTAGGGTAACATGAATAAAGGTTATTGTGAGCATAATTTGATAAAGTAATGTTCTCACAACACACTTTTATAAGTTTTCATAGATATCACTTTTAGATTAACATAATGCGAGTAGTTATAAGGATTCTTGTTTGGTTCGAGTTCTTTTAAATGTTGGGTTTTAGTTAGGTTCTTTCGAATTGGGTTCCGGTTCTTTCCAATCTCTACTTGTACTTATTCCTTCCGATGTTTAAAAAAAAAATATTTAGTAGAGAAAACTCCAGAGTCGAAAATGTAAATGATAAGGGACTTTTTATTATATTATATTAAATTATTTTTTAATTCTGTAATTTTTGAACGTTTAAAGATAATTAGAGGAATCTGTTGTCGGAGGGTTTTTTTTCCTTGAGAATCACATGAAAAAGGTGACGATTGAAAGGGAAGCAACGGTTCCTGGAGCAGACGATTTTATCAACAGTGACCTTTCGGTCGTAAATTACTTAAGATTCATAATTCACTTGGAAGCGATTATTATTTGTCAACCTCTGTGATTGCTTCACGAATTGGATAAATTATCGGCTCACTTGAGTTGTTAATTTGTTGATTGTTATTTATTGCTGTTTATGTGCAAATGATAGGATTATTTGTTTAACCGACTGCTTATTATTGTAGTTATTTTAAACCAAAAGTAATTAAATCAACAAAACCAATATTATTATTGCTATTAAAAGCAAATGATGTTTGATTTAATTATATAATTATTATTATTTTGTTGAGATAAATAATTTGTTTGTTTATAAGTAGGCTATTAATTTTCATTACGAAATAATTATGACAAGTAATGAATAATTACAGGCACTAATTAATTAAACCGACCTATTGTGACATTAAGAGAGAATGTTGCTTGAAAGAAACATCGACTTCATAAACACAACGAGAGTTTCTTCTTTTTTCTGAAACTGTTTCACGAATATTTCTGCAATTGTTTTATTGCCCCTATAGAAATGATCTATTCACTTTTAAGCTCTCAGAGCAGAACAATGAGCGAAAAATATTTTCGCGTGCCAGGAAAAATAACATTTCCAGCATTTTATTGGGTGCCGAGTGATTTAAAATAATTAGTTTAATTACCTTGTTATTATTTAAAAGAATTGACTAGATTATTTTTAACTCTGTTGTGTGACATGTTACCTAATTATTTAAAAGTGTTTTTAAAAGTTATCTTCTATAGCTGACGATTAACAACTTTCTTGGAACGACGTTTATCAAATCATACACAACAATGTTTCAGCTGTTATAAAGTGCCTAGATTTGAAAAGTTAGAGATAGCGCTTTGGCGATCACATTTTTTGCAGCAGAGGCAATAATAATAATTAATTATAATAATAATAATAATGATGATGATAATAATATTAATGATAATAATAATAATTATAATAATAATAATAATGATGATAATAGTAATAATGATGATAATAATAATAATAACAATAACAACATCAACAAAAACAACAACAATAAAAATAATATAATAATAATAATAATAATAACAATAATAATAATAATAATAATAATATTTAAGGATGATAGATTGCGATGGTGATAAAGACAATAATCAAAAAGAGTTGATAATAGCCCTCCAGTGCAAGATGAAAGTTGATAAATTCATATTATGTAACCACTATTCTAGCACCGCACATTGGTTTAGCTTTAAAATGTTGATAAAAACTGCCACATAGTCCAACAGCTATCTTTGAGAACAGAGAAGTTAAATAATTCATGACGAGTTGTCACTATTGTGATTATTCATTCTTTATTTAATAATTATATTGTCATCATTATCATCACCGTCATAGCCGTCGTCATCGTCATCATAATCATCGTAATCTTCACATTCATCATTATTCTGACGACGACGACGACGATGATGATGATGGTGATGATCAAAATTCAATTTTGATGGTGATTCAGAGTTATCGAATTGTTTGAAAATCACGCAATTGGAAATCTTTTTCACTCCTTGGAAGGAGTTTTTCAGATAAAAAAGCCATCAATAGAACTGAGCATTTGTGTTTTCTCTGTTTTTTTCATCGACCTGTCACAATTGCCTCGTGACCAATTCATCATGCAATATGCTCAATACATCATCTCATATTAGTAATACATGACTCTGTGTCACACATGGTCATGAAACATCACGTCAGAGTCACATCATAAGCAGCTACATCATATGAAGCGACATTATTTTCTTGTCAACGAACGAAGTCTCCAAGGAGATTATAAAATTAATTCTTAATAATTCCTATTCTAAAATAATAAAACATTTGCCCTCAATCTGCTCAATTTGCTTTTATTTCTCATTTAATCTCTCGCAAGTTAATCTTGAAACTTGAAGTCACTGGCTCGTGTCTGAGTTAAGTTCAAAGTGTACGAAGAATAACGAAGGCTCGTATCACGTGTGCTCATCATTCACTTCCTAAGGTTATTTCTCTTTGCCCGTCAATGCCAGTTCATTCCTTTATTCACCATTCCTCATTTCACTCCTGAGAACTCTCGAACCGTTCGTCTGCTCATGAATTTTCAATCCTTTCAATTTTCATCCCCAGCAACCATCCACCATTCATTTCCACTCACCTCCGTCCATCTCTTCCATTCATTCCATGTTTAGTTTATAAACTATCTCTTCATAGGGACTTTCCACTTTCACCGTTAAAGATTCTGAACATTTTTGAAGTAAAGATTTGAACGTAGATGGGATTGATAAAGTTGCCAAGTCGGATTGACGAGGTGAATTTGGATTTGAATCACTGATCACGGAAATATGAAAACAACTTTAACTTCCTGGTTAGAATTTATTTGAGCAGTTTATCGAAAACGATTATTTAATAATTTATTTTGACTAATCTTAAACTTTTTTTTCCTTTTTATTATTGAAACACAAAACAAGACATTAAACTTAATGAGTATTATTAAATTTTAGATTTGATAACGTTTTTTAATGTGTTCTAATGTTTGGCGTTCAAATTGCTGTTAAATATTGTTAATGTTACGTTATTAATATTATTGATACAAAAGTTATAATTAATACTACTTTAAAATTATACATTATTATAAACATTATGGGGCATTCACAATTTCTTCATGCTGTGATTTCAATTAAAAAGACTAAAAATTTGTGTTCACAAATAGAAAATAATGTTCAAATATCGATGTTATTCACATTTTAAAAATTTGATTGTCCTAAAATTGTCCGAAATTTTTATTTAAAAAATTCACTTCCTAGAAAAGGCTTCACGGTTTGAGACCTCATTTAGGTACCACTTCCGCACAGATTTCTCAAGAGAGTCAGCTGGATTTCAATGAAATTATTTAAATGCTAACTTGTCGCTCGACTTATTGCAAATTAACGGCTGACTAAAATATGTCACCAAATATGTATGTGTCAACGTGTTATTGACTTTGCGATGTTTGCAACACAAGATTAACTTAAACCTAAAGCAATCTAATATTATGTTTTTTCTTAATCAATCGAAAATCAGCCTCTAGCGACATTTGACTTTCAAATCGATGCCTGAGTCGTGGGAAACCTTTCCCATTTCCTTTCATGAAACACTCGAGTTGCAGCTTTGACGTCTTCAGACAGAGTTCAGATGTTTGAAGAGAATTCAAGGCTACAACCCTGTCATAACCATGCTCGATGCTATTGTTAACAGCTCCGTTACAGTAACAAAAAAAAAAAGAATTGAATGAAAGTACAAATTAGGGTAACTGGAACGTGCTCCGAATAAACTTTTGAACGTTATCGATGATTTTTTTAAACTAATCGCCCGTATGGATGTTGCCTTCTCATTCATTGTGCATCATCACCAAGATTCATACATCTGCAGTTACAGAACTGTTATCATTACTTCTAAATAAACATATCTGTTGCGACAACCTCGATCCTTCGACATGTTTCCAGGTAAAGACAGGTTTCGGATTCTGAGACTTTCTGGAAATGAGTTCTCGTGTGGAATTTTATTCCCGCTTCGTTGTTTGTTTATTCAAGTGTGCAGAGCTTCGTAACCGCTGTCAGGATTTCCAGTTTAATTGTTTTCCTAGACTCAGGGACAAAAGTTTATTGTCTGCAGTTAAACGCCGGTGACTTTTTGTGAGGCAAAATCGTTCGAGTTTAACAAGCTTTAGTTTCGAATAATATTTCAAGGCAATTAAAATGATAATTCACAAAATATTTATGAAAAGCTGAACAAAAAGGCAGCTTTTGAAATTTTTTTCTCAAAATTTCCTTTGAGCCAGGTATTTAGAAGCATTAGAGATTTAAGACTTTTATATTCAAAATCATGTAATTACTTTATGTGCTTTGTGTAGAAGTCTTATCATGAAATGTTACACATTTAACGACAGAATAATAAATTTTCCAGACATATCTCAGAGAATGCTGAAAGGATGGCTTCAGTGAGTAAACAGTGTCAGGCAATATTATTTTTCATTTTATCGTCTGCTCTGCGTGCAGAAGGTGCGTTTTCATTCCGTTTCGATATTATTTTGTGATTTAAATAATTAAAATGCGAAGCGCATCTAAAGCAATTAAATTATTTAAAAAATATTGATTACAATTTATGTTTCTAACAATATTACAAACAAATTAAATTTTAAATTTCCAACGATTTCACTGGTAAAATAATGCATTGCATTGCTCTCAAATGTTATAATGGTACAGCAATAATAACAATAATAATAATAGTAATAACTTCTGAATGTATAATATTTACAAATAATACTATAAAACCAAAGACAACACTTCAAAAGTGAACGGTGATTTCTTAATCTTTGATGCCATCTAAAAGCAGCCAATAATTTTGTCGTTGTTATAGTAACGGAGAATCACCTGGATGAGATGGTTTTCATTCCTGGAGAACTCATCTCCATCCCCTGTGAAGTCGACATCCGAGTGGATTATCTGTGAGTTTTTTGAAGTCATTTGATGCTGGATAGTTTGCGTGGAGTAGCAGAAATTATTTTTTTTTAAACCACGTGTTTTCCAGCGAGTGCATTCTGATGAACTCCGCCTTCTTTCCACTTCTGACGGACGAAACGCGAAGGTTGCCATAGAAACGACGCTGTGAAGCATAAACGCTTCTTATATTTTCTTCTGGTTTTCCTCATTTAACTTTGAATTAAGGTCCTCCTCTGTTGTGGTTCAAATCTTGACAAAGTTATTGAGAGTTATATGAATGTCGATAAGAAGTAAAGGTTTCCACCTCTCTGCACAAACATTCTCATCACTTAATTCTTGAACTTCCAACTTGTTTTAATATAACGGCAAACATAAACACTCAATATATCTCTCAACATAACGTCCACAATTTGTCTTAAAACGTTTTGTTTAGTTATTTCACCTGGACGAAGGATGACAAAATGATCTCAGTCGATCAGAAAATGTCCGTGGAGTCTCGAACAGGATCACTGATCATAAACTCTCCCACAAGGGCGGATGAGGGAAGATATCGTTGTTTTGCCAACAGTTCCTTCGGCATCTCTATGTCTGGAGAGATGAAATTATTCCACGCATGTTATTATTTTCATTTAATCTTTTACTTGCCAATGTCTCGAGTACGGGGGGATAAAATATTGAATTACCATTATTTATTTCCACGCGAGAAATTTTTTAATCTTTCAATGCTGTTCAACCTTCGAATGAATTTCAACCTAGTTCTGAGTTATTTTCAGATGCACTAAATAAACTTCACTTTTTTGCAGGGAGAATCTCAATATTTGTGATATTTTTTTTTCTTTGTCACTTTAAAATTTAGAGCAAATATTCTGGAATTTATGATATTTTAAATTTAAAAAACAAACTAAAATAATATAAATTTGACGTTGCGAATGTTATAAAACAAATGAAATGGTCTTATAAAATCGCTGCAGTCCACCTTAACTTCAAAAGGAGTGGCTCATCGGAAACTTATATCCCGGAAGTTGGCTCGGCATTCATCATTTCTTGTCAACCACCCTCCAGCCATCCCCCCTCAAGGATTTATTGGGCGCTTGAATCTGACAGACTCCCAGAAGAATTCCTGGATGGTGAAAGAATTGATATTGACTTTCAAGGTTGTATAGTATTATAAATATTAATTTCCAAGTAATAATAATATTAGAAACATGAATTTCCAAATAATATTAATATGCTTAAATAAACGTAGCATTTACAGATTAAATTAATATCATGGATTTTCAGGAAATTTGTACTTGAGTAACGTGGAGTTGAGAGATGGAAAAAGCTTGAAGTACTTCTGCATGAGCCACAATCAACTCCTCGGATCTCACAATGCTGATGATGGCAGATATCTCTCTCCTCTGCCTAGGTCTTACGGTCAGGGTCAGGGTTTAATAAGCAGAGTACTAGCCATAATAATTTCAACGACTGCAACGTTATTTTAAATAATTTAATTATTATTAATAATAGTAATATTACATAATATTAAAAGTAGTCAGTATTATTTGAAAATAATGTCAGTAATGATATAAAATTCCTTTTCTGAACTTTCAGAACAACTATTTTTTTCTAATTTCCAAAAGTTTCCTTGAAAGCACCAACACTGATGTGGTCTTCCCCAGTTAATGACACTGCAATTATTGGATCAAAAAAGACATTAAAATGCATATTTGGAGGAATGTAAGTTGGCAATGAACAGGTCGTACCTGACTTGGAAAATATTGTAAATGCTGTCATATTTAGTGAGAGTAAAAATTCTTTAACTAATTATAACACATTACCTAAATTATATTTATAGTACATTATTAATATCACGCTATACTTAATTTTTCAATGATAACACATATTATTGTACGAGTACTTGTTATTGATGTTATTATGGCAATTATTGTATCGAGTATCTAAATTGTCCAAAAAATTAAACAACATCTAAAAATGTAGAAATTAATATTCACATATTCAAATCTATTTAAATCCAGGCCAACCCCCGTTGTGACATGGAGCGACGCATCGAAGCAACTCGCACATGTTGTCATCTCTCGAGGGAACGAATTCAGCATCCCTCATGTCGATTCGGGCGATGAAGGAACTTACGAGTGTCGTGCTCAGAACAGGGCAGGACAAGCGTCGATGTTCATCAACCTGCGAGTCCAAAGTATTTATTTTTATTTACACGTATCTACACGTAAATGTTCGACTGAATAATGGATTTCATCAATCAAATCAAAGATTTCAAGTGATAGGGAATTAATAAAGATCACCCATTGCATTAACATAGGACATCGAGTCTATTCTTATTAAATAATTTGTGAGCTCTTTACAAGAATTTGTGGCATTGTTGTAATAGCGTTTTTAACATTCCAGTGAAACCCACGTGGAGCAGCTTAGGAAAACCTCCTTCTTTTATTGAAATAGACGTTGATTCCAACATCACCATCAACTGCGACGTCACCGCTTTACCATTTCCTACCTTTCAATGGTTCGTCAATGGAACTCCTCTAAAACAGGGTAAGTTTATATCTTTGTGTGTGCGTGTATGTATGTGAGTGTGTGTGTGTGCACATCATCGCCAAGCCGCATTATTGTATAAAATTATAGAATCAATATGTTTATGAAACAAATTTGCAGAATTTCCATACTTTTGCCCTATTTAACGAATATTTGCGTTCTTCGGTTCTTTTGATAATGAAGTGCCAAACTATTTTTACTATCATTATTACTGTTTAAAACATTAGCTAAAACTTGACAAATTAAGGTTGTAATATTTCTTCTATTCCTCGGCAGATGGTAGCACGAGGATAAAAGTTGAGGAAGGTAGTCTGACGATTCACAAGGCCATGTTGAGAGACTCTGCAACGTTCCAATGTCTGACGTCGAACGAACATGGAAGCATATTAGCCAATATTGTTGTTCTTGTTAAAGGTTATTTTTAAGCGGTTAACAGGTATTTGTAAATATGATTTGTCTTTTGAAGTAATTTATTATCCCTAAATAGTATTAAATCATATTTATTGTAATTAGTAGCAACAACTTTGGCAATTTTGAAATTAATATTCAGAATAATAAAACATTTATTATTATTATTATTATTATTATTATTATTATTATTATTATTATTATTATTATTATTATTATTATTATTATTATTATATTATTATTATTATTATTATTATTATTATTATTATTATTATTATTATTATTATTATTATTATTATTATTATTATTATTATATTATTATTATTATTATTATTATTATTATTATATTATTATTATTATTATTATTATATTATATTATTATTATTATTATTATTATTATATTGTTATTATTATTATATTATTATTATTATTATTATTATTATTATTATTATTATTATTATTATTATTATTATTATTATTATTATTATTATTATTATTATTATTATTATTATTATTATTATTAAAAGTAGATAATCAACCCAAAATTTACAGGGTGTCCCTAAAAATTCGACATCATTTGAGGTGTCATTATGGAATGAATAATGGAGTGAATATTTGTTGAAAAGAAATGAGGCTTACAAGCATGATTGTAAGCAAAACACGTTTATTGCGTTTCTTCGCAAAACATTTGACGGTTTGCTTGTCACCCTGCTTTAAAGCATGCAACTTGTGGAGATGGTCGCAAACTTTTTCTCACGACACGCAAAACTCTAAACAAACCATGTTGACTGAGGGATCAAGCTTTTCTTGGACTACGACCGAACACTTCGCGAACTTAGTTATCCATCCGTTCTGGAACTACTAACCGTCCAGATTTTTTTTCTTTCAAAAGCATCCTTCCTCTAGTTATGTAAAAAGGTATTGAATTCTTGGCATAATGCTAACATTTGAGACAATTTGATGGAACTTTGTTCAGACTTTTAGGTTATGAAGTGATGTAAAATTTATTATTATTACGGGACCTCTATATATTAGAAAATATTACAAAATATACAGGCTACACAGCTAAGCAAAAATTCCCAACAAGTGAACTTTCGAACAAAAATAATAAAGGTTTGCATGCTTAAGTAATTGTTAGGTCATTCTTAAGAATTTTGTTTTACATTAATTTTTAAGTGATTTTACATTTTGAATCAGACGCAAAAATCGTAAAGGATGCTAATGGAATTCATAATAATTGCTTAAATCATTTAAAATGCAGTCTGACAATTGCAGAAAGCCAGCCGTATTTTGAGGAATATCCCCAAGACGAGAAAGCCCTTCTCAGTTTCAATGTCACCTTTAAGTGCAAGGTCAGAGGGGCACCTAAACCAGAGATCAGTTGGTACAAAGGAAACATTAAATCCAAAATCATCAGCGATTTCAGACACGTTCTCCAACCGACTGGAAGTCTACAAATCTTGGTTTTTTCATTATTTCATTATTGGTTTTAGTTATTTATTTTCGATACATTTCTTTAATCAATCCCAAGGATCAATAACAATCTAATTTGTCTGTTTACGATCAAGATGTGATGGTCAACGATAAAGGAATTTAGATTCGTTATGCCAAGAGGCATAGAGAAAAATAAAACTAATCAAGCCGAGAAAAAACATTTCTGTTACTTTTTAAAAACTAGTGACGAATTTCAAAACAACAATCTATCACAAAGAAATGTCAAACATTTTCTAAATTTAAGCAACATAGCCTCAGAAATATGGAAAAGTTCTATTTAAATAATGAATGTTCTTTTTCTCCAACAAATCAAATCAGAACGTTCAAAAGACTGACGAAGCGGAGTATTTCTGTGTGGCAAGAAACAAGTTTAAAGAAATACAAACCTCTGCTGCGCTCCTTGTTCGAGGTACTTTGAGTGGCATTTTGTCAGTCATTCTTGGATGGCTCGTTCAAATCATGACAATGAAAACTCATGATTATTACATAATATATAATTGTGACAGGAAATAAAGACATCCTGCTTAAACTTGTGATTAATTATTGTTTGCAGAAGCTCCAACGATCAGCGATGAAGCTCAGTTCATTGTCGCCTCAAACAAAGAAAATATTTCTCTTTCTTGTGGAATTTCGTTCGATCCCAGGGAAGATACAGAACTGATTTGGTTTCACGAAGAAAATATAATCGATTTAAAAAGTCCGAAATTTAAAGTATTAGGAAAGGATCTGCATATTAATGACGTGGAAAGCAGCGATGCAGGTGACTACAGATGCGTCCTCAGATGGGCAGGAAAAGAAATTGCTTATTTTAAGGACATCAAGGTCTCCATGGCAGGTAATCCATCGTTGTAATATTTACATTATTATCTAGTCTTGCGTCCTGTGAACTGTTTCATCGCAGTTTTCAATGCGATAAACATTCGAGCGCAATAACTTCATTTTCAAATTTAAAATTTATAAAAAGATTCTAATGACACTATAGTAATCGAATTACATTTATTTATATAGGAGTACCTAATACTCCAACAAATCTTTCCATCGAAGATTGTTCCTCCAATCCTTTTCTTGTGAAAATTTCTTGGCTGGTTGGGCCCAGTAACCACAGAGACATCTCAACTTGTCATATTCATAGGATGACTCTTTCTAGAAGTTCTCAAAATAATTTACCTAATTCTGAGAAGATTCTTCAGACAGTAATCATTGAGAGGAGAAAGAATTACAGGCCCTTTGACGTTGTCCACGAATCTCTTCAAGTGCTGCCGTGGACAGAATACTCTTTTAAGGTACAAAACAAAATCAATAAGAAATAACATTATTGAAATATTAATTTTGTTCGTTTAATATGAATGATTATCTTTAAATATCCTGCAGGTGGCATGTTCGAACAAATTGGGATCGAGTGGACTTACAACAGCAGCTGCTTGCAGAACCCAAGCAACCATTCCTTCGAGAAATCCTTCAAATATTTGCGTAAAACTCTTAGTCAGCAATCAGCTCGTTGTGGTTTGGGAGGTGTGCTTTTCAAATCTTCTGAATCTTATTAATAATATTTTATCATTTATTTGTGCCATTATTTCACTCTTTACTAACTTTTTAATTTTTCCGCGATAAAGGAAACTTTCTTCACAATGAGATTTATCTGTAAAATACTATAAACTATTTATTTAATTATTTGTTGCCTCTTAATTGACCTAATTAACTTGCCGATTGAATGAAAGCCACTTAATGAGGATGAATTGAACGGGGACAATTTCAATTACATCGTCTCATACCGACCACTGCATCTCAATGTTCCCTTTGCGAAGATCTCCATCAACAACTTTAAGCTATCACAAGTTGTTATTCCGAACGTGGAAGCATTCACACCATTTCTCATAAGCGTCCAGTCAGCAAATCAACAGGGACATGTGAATGTCCTGCAGAATGAATATATCTTCGGATATTCAGGTGAAAAAGGTTAGCGAGAAATTTTTGAATTTCAAAAATATATATGAATACTTTGTTGCAAAAATAAAAAAACTTTTAAAATATTAAAATAATCATACTACATTAGTTATTAAGTAAGCTAAAATTACTTAAGCAGTAAGTCATTTTGATGAAACGATCTGTGTAATATTGGCAGGCTTTCAAGGTATTTTTATTGACTAATAAAATTAAATAACGGCAGAACCTACGCTGTTTCCGACGCACTTCAAAGTGGATTGGACAAACGCGACCAGCATAAAATTTAGTTGGAAATCTCATGGCGAAGAACAACTCGGTGCCTTTGTAAGAGGGTTTCAGGTAATAATGAGGCAACTTGTAAATTCCTATTATTACAACGTGTTCTGCTTTTATTATCTTATTTTCAATATCAGAATAACTGACCTGCTAATAATTTAAAGCTAATTTTGTTAATTTGAAAAGACATTTGGTTCGCTTTTCCAGAAATTGATTTTTATTGGTTTTAACAGGAAAATAGGGTTTAACCCTATTTCAAATAATTTTTCAAGAGATATTCTCTTGATTTTTTTCTACGGATCACCACAATTTGAGTACCTTAAACTTGATCGAATTACCTCTTTAAAAGCATTACAAATAAAAATTATTATATCAGATTTTATCTAAAGTTTAGGAGAATTTCTAATGAGTTTGGATCCAACGTTTAATTTAATAAATGAAATGGTCTGCATTCATCTGATTATTGCAAATTATGTTATAATCATAAATTCTGAAAAAAAAACTAATTCTTAATTTTGATTTTTAAAAGATAAAAATCTGGAAAAATGTGAAAGCGAAAGAATTTATTCTGCAAAATATCACGTTAAGTCAAAAGTCAGACGAATGTGGGTCTTTTATGAAGCTCAACCTTTCCCAGTTGAACAAGGAATTCGAGGTTTTTTTAGTATTTATCTGTAAAAAAAAATATATTAGCTTTTTTTCTGCAAATTTATTATTCATCAAAATAAAAGAAACAAAGCAAACAACAAAACCAACAGGCGGATTACTAAAGAACTCATGGATCAGGCTTAAGGAAGCGCAAGCTTCCGCTGGCAAGCTGACCCAGAAATATAAATTAATTGAAAGAATAATAATAAACCTGTCAAATAAACAATTAATCAAGAATACCATATATGCTGGTATAGTCTAGGTTCGTATCATGTTATTGAAAAGAGCTTGAGAGTGGTTTTGGAAAAAGATGGACTATATTTATGGGTATGACGGAGGGAGTACTCAAGGTTTGGTTGACATTTGCAGACATAAGACCTAAAAATTTATCTGGAATGTCATTCATATTATAAGAGATCATAAAAGGGCAGTTTGAAGACTGTATTTTTTGAAAATTTAATAAATTGTTATTGATAAAAGTCGAATTTGTGTGAGATGAAATTGGCAGTAGAAATGTTACACGAATGAAAAGCTTTTCAAGTATTTATCAAGTATAATACTAAGATAACGAAAGTTAGTTAAGATCAATATTATTTATGGAAGGGGAGAATCATAAAATATGGCCTTTTTGGAGAATGAAAAATAATGAAATTGGATTTGGCTATGTTAAGTGAAAGTTGATTAGCAATGACCAAGTTATTGATGTTGTAGAGTTGTTTAAAGATTGAATAAGAGTATTAATGTTGTCACCAGACAATGTCATCAGCATATAATAATATGCTTCTAAGACCATAATATTCAAGTTTAGAAAATAGAATATGGTGATTCACAGAATCAAAAGCCTTTTTTAGATCAAGGAAAGAGGCAATGAGAACTTCTCCAGAATCTATAGCATTAGAAATATCAGACTGGAGTATGTAAAAGAGTCATATAGATAGAATGATTCTTCCTAAAACCCAATTGTGATTAAAAAGATTAAATTAATGAAGATACTCGTATAGCCTATTATGTACAATTTTTTCAATGAGTTTGGAAAAATAGGGTAAGATGGAAATTGGCCTATAATTATTGAAATGACTATAATCTCCAGATTCTCAATGACTTTTAGCAGATTTCAATTCTAGAGGAACAAGACTAGTGCAAAAAGAACACAAAAGAAATACTAATGATAAGCTTAATTATTCATAGAGCTTAATAACGTCAGATGAGCTTAGATATTTGCAGAGTCCATTTGTGTGATGTAAGGCGCTTTTTGTTGTTTTGTAGTTACTCTTCCTTTAAATGCACATTCAGGGACACAATCTTTTGAACTGACTATAATGTTAAATTATTGAGATGTTGACTATCTTCAGTTACATCAATTCGATAAAAACATTATTTATTTCAATAGATGGATGCTGTTATTGATCTTAAATGGTCCAATGAAGAAATATTTGCCGGCATTCGTTATATCACCAGCAACCATAAGGGCCCTCTTAGTGAAGCTATTTCAGTCATTTCAAGAGAAATTAGTAAGCTCAATATCTTTCAAAAACATATCTACGAAAATGCTTTGTTTCGTCATTGTTCTTTTAATTTCAATGCCCTTTGTATTTTCCATTTTGTTTTTTCCCACTATCAATATTTCTCATCTCAGTACTTTATCCTAATTCTTTCTAAATTTAAAAAATATATAAATAAACTGATTTCCAGGTCAACATTCTACTTTGAGTGTGGAACAAATTGGAACAAATCATGTTTTCATCAGAATGAGCTGCATGTCCCTCCTTCCGAATGAAAAATATTCGCACAGAATCAGCCTGAATGCAGGTTAATTATGTATTCTTTCTTTACTTGCAATCTTTATTTCATCTTTACTTTTTGTTGAATAACGTTAAAAATTGTGTTGTTCCTAAAATGTTGGACTTAAACTTTTAAATGAGTTAAATATATTATGCACAAATTCTACCAACGAAATATTTGATATTTTAATAGATTTCTTTTCCGTAAGATTGCTAGGTTGCATATTTCTAGCTGACAAGTCTGTTCCACTCCAGCTGTCCTACATCAGATCAAATCGAATGTGCAATCATTTAATCAAAGTGAAAAACCTTTACCCAGATAAGAAATACTTTGTCAACCTCACCTTAGTCGGTAATAATGCTTCCGAGAAAGGCGATCAGGAATACATAGAGATCAATACTAAGCCATTTTATGGTGGGTGGAATAATGGGACCTTTATTTAGAAATTAATTTGTCTTAGAATATTTTATTTTAGGAATTTTATTTTCACGAATAATCTTTCTTTAAACATTTTGAAACCGTCAAACAATGTCCTCAGTTCCAGATGAACCAATCATAGAAAATATTGAATTCGTTGACGAAGGTAGAATAGATGTCGTTCTTTCCTCAACAAATAATCCTCCATCGGATTACTGCATCCAGTTTAAAAGCGAAGGTGACGATGTTTTAAGAGATTATGTATTAGTATGTATATATTTAATGAATTACAGTTTAATCTAAGTATTTAAAACATATGCTAGACTGTCAAAAAATATATATATATATAAAATGTATAGCGCCATTCACCTGTAAAAAAAAACAAAAAATTAAATAAGATCATTCATTTGCATTGCAGACAGCGAAGAGCGGGACTGGACAGACGACGAACACTGCAAAGTTTCGCAATACAACTGCACCCAACTAAAAAGCAGTGTGCTTTCACCAAACAGCTATTTTGAGATTTACGATTTCAAAGGGGACCAATTAAGAAAGCTGACACTAGACATCCCCTTGCAAACGACTCTCGTGAGGGTAATATCCTTCAACCTGTTCAACAATTGCTCTCTTGCTCAGGTCACATCTGCGGCTTTTGAACTCCTAGCCAGATCAAATAAAGGTTCAGATTGATATATTTACAAGGAGCACAAACCAGTAATTCAGCTACAAAATAGATTAGTTATAGACATAGGAATACATTTACATGTTTTAATAATCAAACTTTTAAAATCTACGAAACGGGATGAATGTATTTAATTGAATTAATTGAATAATTTCATTTCCTTCCATATAGAGTCCATGCTTCACCAAGGAGAGAACAAGAGAAAAGACAAAAGCATAATATGGTTCATCGTTGTTGCTGTCATAATAGTCCTTTGTCTCGTCATTTTTGCAGCAGTTTTTCTTTGCATAACCTCTTGGAAGGGGCAGGTGTATTCGGGTCAGTTAACTTCTAAATTCATACTTTATTTATTTATGACTTTGTCTCATTCTATCTCTAACTCCATGCCTGTAATAACTTAAAATACACAAGTCATCAACACAATAATGCACAATTATTGTAAGCGTTAATTGCTTTAAAATGATTTGAACGACATCAGTTAATCATTTATCATAATTTATCTTCCAATCTATTTAAATAAACTGAAAAATTAAATGCTTTCAGTTCGAAGGACAGAAAGAAGTGGAGAGCAGCAGACTAAATGCAACGCAGCGAATGGCTGCCATGCCCATCCGTGAGAATTAATTTGTTATTAATTTGAAAATTCCTGCAGATGATAACAAGATTATTAAAATTAGTTTAACAATTGCATAATCAAAAGATAAAGCGCAACCAAATGTTACTTTCAGTGATTTGTTTCCGACTGTTAACAGAAAGCCATCCAAGATTAATTATGAAAATAAACAGTTCGATTCGACACTCGATAATTTTACAAAGTTAGAAACTTTATGGATTGGCGAATTGGTGACAAACGCTTACAACGGTTTCTTGGACGGAGAAGCCATTTGTAGGACTCCTTCTGTGGCCAACACGCTTGTTTGATTTATTCGTTCGACAGAAATTTTTTCAAATTTGCTTTCATGGAATGTTATTGTGTGCCCTTAACCAAAATTGGCCTTGTGAGACGTTATTGTACTGCGTTTTAGTCTCTTTGTTGAGGATGCGTTTTGCTATATTGTTTTATTGACGAATGAATGTTTCTTTGTAAATAATGTAAGTGTTTTGAATCAATGCAGTTCATACTTTCAATGGTCAATAGTTAACAGTTTAACTCTTAAGTTACTTTTGAAATTGTGATTAAAAATATTTTTCCGTGACCGGACAATTCGTCGCAAAAGAACTCCTAACATCATACTTGATGTACGTGTTCGTGATATGGAGCGTGTGGATTGCCGTTAAAGATGGCTGAGGGACATATCACTTGAGCTTCGAGAGAGTTCTAGAAAGTTCTAGAAAGGTTCAGAGGGTTCTAAAAAGTTCTAGAGAATCTTGAAATTTCCAGGAGTTCGGGATAGTATATATATGTCGATGCCGTGCTGATTTTTTTGAGTTAATTTAGTACTGCTTCAGATTGTCTCTTGGACATTCGTGTTGTTTAATTACTGATTATTCTCAAGTGAGGACTTTATCCGTAGCTGTCCTGCGATGAATTGTTCTAGCAGCCATTTTTCTGACTAATATATAGTTCAATTCAGGTTTTTTTTCAAGGAAATGGAACTTGTTATTGAAAGTAAAGTTTCTCATATCAGAATAACATCAAGCTATAAATTTCGTTCAACATGTGCTTATGGACAAGCAGACGGCAATAACGAATTAACTGCATGTTAGCATTGCTTACGATAAGTCCCAGATAAATTAACTTTAGAAATCAGCACATATTTCTTAGGAGGTCCTCATATTTTTTTAAAACTTCCAAAAGTACTTAAAAAGTAAAGAGAAATAATATCCTCTAGAAACTAGAATAAAACTATAACTGAGACAGCTGGTTTGTATAACGGTATCTTGTTGTAAAAAAATAAAAAAGATGGTGGGCTAGCTACCTGGCCTTGAAACAACTCATCAAAACAAAAGCAAGTATTTGCCGAAGGAAAGTTCAAACTTTATGGCCCGGCTACCAAATAATTTAAATGTAAATGCATTTGGCATCTTCACAATGCTTTAAGATGGAATGATTTTTTCGGAAAAAAACAACCCATAGCAAATAATTTTATTTACAACTAGTTGTGCCATTCTGTCAAAAAAGAGAAATTGAGTCCTAAATTTATTTGATCGTAAGATCTACATCGTGTATATCGGCATTAATTGCAAGTAAATCAAATCAATCGCTCATACCAGAGAATACGCTCAACATCATTTTTCTATTTTATTCTTTTAGCGATTTCAAATGAAAGTCAAATTAAAAACTACCACCGTCAACTGAATAATGTGTTCGAATTTTACTAAGTTACACTAAATTAATAATTATATTAGTTAATTATGCCAAAAATATTGTTTAATTGGTAAATGAATAAATGCAGGCATGTTGGAGCTTAAGGTTGCATCTTCCTTAATCTGCGTTTTTCAAATTCCTACGCAAGGATTCTATCAATTTTGACTTTTGAAGATTGTTTGGAATTCCAATGAACGAGGGAATTGTTCCAGACCGAATTATCTGCAGGTTTGTAAAGATAAGCAGGTTCTTAATTAGAGCTTCAAACTGGCTAAAACTGCGCCACAATCTCGTTATTACTACAGTCATTTATTATGAAATAAATATTTGTAACACCAACACCCCAATGACAAATAATATCATAATAATGTTAGAATTTATAACTTTAGTAAATATATGCGAGTTGAATCTCGAGGTTCAAATCTAGTTATTTCTGCCGGTTAATATCTGAAGCGTCAAACCGATTTCCCTGTTTCCAGAATAAGCAGCGGAATGCAGGAATGCCAAACAGGTGATTCACTTAAACTTCGTATGTTTCGGGGTTCTCCAGCAATTAGTTTGGCCCGCGTAATCCAAAAATAGCCGAAGCATGAATATTTATAAGCAACAATCAAATGGAAGATTTTGGGTGAGAAACTGAAAAGTGGCCCGTAATGGAATGGCCTCAGTCGTAAACAAAACCATCACTCGTCACTATAACAAACTTCGTCGCAAAAGGCATTTAGCATCACGCGTGACAAAGTAACAACATTCTTAAGTTGAGCGTGGATACCTGATAACAAGTGATCCTTTCTTCAGCATAAATAGCTGCAGAGGATTCATTGCTGCTGTTGCATCAAAAATTTCCAAAGTTTGTTTCTCCGCTGTGTTGTGTTGGTTTTAAGTTAGTTGAACGAGTTGTGTGGATAACTCTCTTCTCATTTTGTTATTTAGCAAGGTTTGAATTTGCATTCATTTATTATTTGTTCTAAGAATATCAAATTGCTTTAATTCAACTATAACCTTAATCCCTTTTATCTCCAACTTATTATTGCATTGTAATTTTTCTTGATTTTTTTGTGATAACCGCTGAAAGAAGTTGCATTTGTAGTTTGGTGATAACGGTGGATTCATATCTATGCGGCGTAAAGATCAAATGAATACTTGTGATTTTAATTACTTTCACTTTAAATCATAACCATAATTCATCGTCATAATGCAGCATTTTAATTATTCCAACGGACGATGCAAACTTTTTAATATTTAACAACATTTAATCATTTCAATATAATGTATAGCGCACAAATTCTGAATTGTATAGTTAATCAAACAATAGTGATGATAAAATGTCAAGCAATTAACAGATAATAGTTCAATACAATAATCGACATTCATTTTTGTTATTTCGTAAAGATGCTAGGAACGGAATTCGAAAGCAAGCAGCAGTGTCCTTCATCCCAGATACCAAATGCCACGTCACCTCCTGCACTTTGGGAAGCCTACAGACTCCAGCAGATGAAGATCCAACAAGAACCTGTCAACAGACAGGAACCCGTGGAAAAGGTTCAAGCTCCAGAAACTGCCAAAAATATGAGGAGTCTTTTTGAAAGCGGAAACATACCAGACCTTCATGGGGTGGTGAAGACTGTGGATGTGGAACGCGATCTTCAAATTCCAGGATCAGGGGTAGAGACATTAGTCCTTATTAACTGATCATGCGATACATACTTTTGACCCTCACGAAATAAGCTCAGGACAGCTATTGTTAATTTCTGCGGAAGTCGAGCACAGTCATTCCGCTCGTTTGATTTTTATATTTTATCTTTTAATTAAGATTATAATTTTAAATAAGAATTATTTCGATGGAAGTTTTTTTATTATTCAGTCTTTCAATAGTATTAAATATCATTAAAATCATAAAACGCGAATAAAAAGAGGAAATGATATAAACACAAAAATTCGCAGGTTTTTGAAAACACTCCAACTCGATTGGAGGGGGTTGTGAGATCCGACGAAGTTTACGTTCAAGAAGGAGAAGAGGTCATGAGTGGATCAACTAAAAGTAGATTGGATGATTATCTGGAGAAAAGCAAGAATAAGTTCGTCATCAACAGAAAACCGGTTCATGTGGCAGAAGACGAAGGAAAGGTAACTAGGCGTTTTATGATGTAAAAACTACCAATTTTTAAATGACTACTTTTAAATGCGAATTACTTCTAAATGATTTTAAATACAAAAAATTTATCAGTAAGTTTGTTATTTGACAGGTCTTGGAAAACACTCCAATCAAAAGAGATGATGTGATCAGAGAAGGCGATATTCTGGAACCTGTGGAGTCCCTTCCAAAAGAAGGACAGGCAACAATATTGAAACATCAGTGGGCAAACATGAAGGAAGAATTTGTCAAGGACAACAAACCCATCCAACTGGTTGAAAGAGAGAACGAACAACGTGAGATGTCATATTCATGCCGTAATTTATGTTCACCTTCTAATTTTCTTAGTTTTTTTTTAAATATTTCGAAAATTCAGAAAATAAATTACATTTTTGACGGAAAATGTTGTATATTACAGACGTTTTTGAAAACCAGCCGGAAAGACGGCAAGATGTTTTAAGAGAGGAAGATTTACTTGAGGACGGCGGTTTGAAGATTGGATTGACAAGTAACATGAAGAATTACTGGGTGAACTACAAAGATACGGAAATTTATGCTAGGGACAGACCTATTGATCTTCCTGGACCCGAAGCTCCGACCGGAATCCTCGAGAATGAACCTATCAGATTGGAAGGTGTCGTCAGAGAAGAAGATTCGACCGATGAGATAGCTGCAATCGAGAAAGGAAAGGCAAAAAATCTTGTCAATAGGTAAGTGACCATTCCCTAAATATGATGAAATAAAATTTTCAGTCGATGATTTTTAATAATGCTTAAATTTTTCAATAGGTGGCAGAGCATCGACGAACGTTTCCAGGGAAAAGGTGCGTTTGATCTTCAGAATGAACTGGCAGCAGGCAAAGAAGCCGGAGTGTTCGAAAACCAACCAGATGTCCTTCGTGAGGGAGTTATTAAATGCGATGAGGCAGTTCAAGAAGTGATGACAAAAGAAGGTGTGGCCAAGCAGATGAACGAGAGATTCCATGACACGGAATTCTGGAACCCAAAAATCCAAAAGGGAGCTCCTGTAATGGATCTTGCAGAAGGACCGGGGGTGCACGAGAATATACCTTCGGCATTGAATCCTGAAGTCATAAGATGTAGCGTCGATTCTGAATTGATTTCCGAAATAAGACGACAACAATCTGGCGCCACTGCCAATCTCGTCGGGAAGTGGGTCCGAAATGACGTCGAGGGAGCAGACCTCCTAATGCCTGACAAATCATACTTTCACGATCCAAGGTCTTTTCGATTTTCTAAGCCTCACTTTTTGAGAGTTTCTTCACAATACTTATTTGTAATTTAATTAAATCATCCATTTCCAGTTAGTTGTCTAAACTGCCCAAATGGCAATAAATTGAAAGTCAAAATGTTTAACAGAATACTCTTGGAAAAGGAAAAGGCAAAAGATGCAGGAATTTATGAGAACAAGCCAGACGTAAGGAGAGATGTTTACAGGGAAGACGATGATCAACTTGAAATGATTCCAGCCCAGAAGGCCAAAAGCCTCAAGCAACTCTGGATGAAGATGGGAGAGGAAACTCCAAAGGAAACAGGAGTACCTAAGGTTCTTATGTTTGCAAATAATATGAGATATTTCATTAAGTTCACCAATTTGTTACAACTCTCTTTTCGATGGTTTCATTGCAATCAAGTTTCAGTAACTAACGATAAGTTGGTGATGCTTAGCGTATACAAGGCACCAATAAAGCAAAACTGTAAAAAAACTAAATTAAAAAAAAAAATCAGTTTTTAATTTTAAAAAAATTCAGTTTGTTTTTAAACACTGCAGCTTTTAAACCGTTTAAAAAATTAATTAAAGTTATAAATTACTAAATATAAAAATGCGATCAATTTGTATTCTCCAGCAAATTAGATTCACTCCACCTAGAGAGAAATCTCCACCTGGAATGGATAATGGTTTCACATCTGTTGAGCACATCAACTTGAATCAATATTGATTAACAATTATTATAGTTAAACTCAATATTAATCGTTTGAATAATTAATCATAATGGGTTGCCATTTATCATGTTTGTGCTTTTGCAATCAATCTGTTTTATCATGTGGTCTTCATGGTTAGGAAAGTTTAACTATGATATTCTGGTGATGATATTATTTTTGTTGGTAATAATTTTATTTAAATCTTGTATGTATTCAAAATCGTCCAGTACATTGTGCTCGTGATGAAATACGTGCTACAGATATCTTTTAGGGTACTTTATACCTTTTTGATGAATATTACTCATAATTTTTAAACATGCTATTTATTACCAAAATGAATTTATCGGTCTAACTTGTTAATTGTAATAAAATTTATTCCCTAAAAGTAGTCGTTATGTTCAAAAGCAGAGATTCAATTTTGAACTTTAAAGAGCACGGAATTTTAGAAACGTCGAAATGCCACAATGAAACAAATGAAAAATTCCTTTCGGGTTTCATCAAGGTGCAATCGTGCCACTTATGTTCATTTATAAAGTAATTTCACAATAAACTATATTTAAGATAAACAGATATTACGTAAAGCATAAACAAAGATAAGAAGTATAAACCTCTTAAACAAAGTTCAATACACCTGAGAGATCAGGCACTTTCAAGTTAATTAATAAAACTAAGACAAACATGGAAGCATGTGCGTCGAAACTTTGTCGATTCTTGAGTAACAAACAAACAAGTAACCGATTAAATGAAAGACATCATCATCATCATCATCATCTGGTATTAAAAACCAGAGTCGTCATGATTAACGAGATTAAAAACCTGAATTATACTGCATTTTACGCCCACAACAACTTAGCATTGATTTTGCAGGTACCAACAAGATAATTTGTTCATATTTTAACGTCTGAATTAATTCCACTGGGTCATCAGGATGTGTCTAACCGATGTCGAAATAGTTGTTACCTGGTAACACTTTTAAAATGGAATCATTTGTACGGCTTCATATCCAGGAAAGCTTCCCATGGCATCTCTGAAGTGGTTTCGCTGATCTACATCAGACATGCTCCTTCTGACAGTTTGACCAGTCAACTTTTCATAGCTGGCATAATCAAACCCCGCGTAATAATCCTGTGGGAAACGAGTCGAAAAGGAAATGCCGTTTTGGTCTGATTCTGGAGATCTTTCATAGGAAGAAGCGACTTGATTGACTTTTAATTCTATTTGAAAGAGATTTCACTCAATTCAATTTCATAATGCATATGTAATAATGTATATACGTGCCAACCTTTCACGGCTGCATTTTAAAACCCGAACATGCTTACAGTAACAAATAAGAAATCTTAAATTATAATAAATACTGTGAGCCTAACAATGCAAAACATTCAGACTAATATTATTCACAGTGTCAGCATGGGTTATTGATGGCTAACTTGTTTACCTTGATCTGAGCAATCGTCGTTTTCCAACATCCTCTTCTTCAACATTTCCTTGTATTCGGAGTATCTCATCTTCTTTCCGTCAACAACAAAAATCCTTTTCTGCTTCGGTCTGAAATATCATATTTGAATTGATTTTTTTACCAACTATTTTTTTCAAGAAAAAGCATTCAAACTTGTATCTGTAGCCAGGATTGTTTTCCATGTGCAGTCGACTTAATCTCAATTGTTCGGCAAAGAATGGTTGCTTTTCCTCCTTAGACATTCTCTTCCACTTCATTCCTATCGTCATTAAAGGCTTTATTAATAAGGTCAACATGAATACAATATTGTCATAACCGTGGAAAAAGTGCTTTTTTTGCTCATTAGGTGGTTACCAAAGATGTATAAGTTGTAGAGTGTCATCAGTGTCACGTCATCAAGTATTCATATTCAGGTGTGCATACGATTGAAGAAATAAAATGTGATACTTGAAGTACTATACTTTTGTTTTTTAATAAACATTGTACATTATTTAAAGATTTTGATTTAGAGGTTATTCCATCTAACACTTAATTATAAATATTTATTATTATTATTATTCGTTAAATTCGGCCGCATAACTGACCTAGTATCTTGCTAATGTTAGAATTGTGCATTTCGGGACAGGCCTGAAGGATTTTCTTCCTTTCTTGTTTCGCCCATACCATGAAAGCATTCATCGGACGTTTGACGTGGGGCTGGACTTGTGCAGACGATGTAGTAGAACCCATTTTCTCGTTGTCGTTCGGATAGCATTTGAGGAATAGTTCTTCATGGAATAATTGGGTGCAATTAGATGAGAAGTCAAACGTCACATGGTTAAGTTATGCAACTTAAAATAATTATGGTAACAGTGCATTGGATCGCTGTAATAAGAAATGAGCTACATGCACATGGTTAATAAATGTGACTGCTGGCTGTTGAGGTTATCTACCTTCGTAGTCGCGCTCAGTCTTTGGAGTTTTCATAAGTTTCCTGAAATTCACTGGAATCTGAACAAAGAAATTTTTTTAAAATAACTCTATTTTAACAAAATAATATAAAATCCAAATCATTTGTGGATTTGAGTAACACTGCGTTCGAATAAACTCCAAGTCGATAAACTCCATTATCCGGAATTGTATCAAAGTCGAATATCTAATACTCACTTTAAGCCAATAATAACTTAATCCTAGTTACTATAGATTATACGTTACGTATAATTACAGACATATTGATTAACAGAAATCGAAAATCAAGCAACCTTATCGTTTTCATCAGAATCATTTTCTAAGTAATTTATCGTTATCGGCCTGATAAGTCTAGGGGGCTGTTTTGCAGAAGTAGTTCCGTTTAAGTTGATTTCCCTTCGTCCCTTCTTACTCGACAAATCAACAGGATAATCGCCATTAAGAAAGAACGATGTCGAGTCAGGACTCATTTTACTTCGACCATTCATTCCTGAATTAGCTGGGATCTCTGTTTCACTGCTTTGAGAAATGGAATTGTTGGAGAAAGATTCTTTAAATTGATTATCTTCGAGGATTTCTGATATCTGATGATCAATACATTTTTTATTTGATTTTATTTATTTAAAAACAATGAAAATTGTCGCAGGTAATTGCTAAGCTTTTAGTGTATTTTGTTTTCATCTACTAGTGACGATGGCTATCAGTTTTTCCTCATGCTATATTAGAAAGCAACAACAACAAAAAATTATTCCCACCGCATGTGGATATTCTGTTTTCAAGAAACTCCTGATGAGAGCAGCCGTTTTTCTCAATTTGTTTTCTGGAGTCCATCCACTGTTTTTGGAAGTTTCTGTCCAAATCTGAAGAAAGCTCTGAACGTCGCCATCCTCGTCGTCTTCAATTCTTGATCCGCTCAAAACGTTCATCAAATCCATTCGAAAATTAAGTCGAAATGTCGTCAACTATGCTAACAAACGGGAATGTCCTCGTCTCACCTTCCTTTTTGAAAACTAAATTGAATACAAATTATTTACCGACTTCTTTATTACTCCGACAAGTTTATCACTAAATGCTTTTAGAGAGCTAGGCTGTTCAACAGACCGTAACTTAAAGAAACAATGAGGCATTCTTGAAGAAAAATAACCAGGGCCTCTATTGAGACTTGTGAGAATGAATTGTCGAACAATGAAAGTGCCGCCTCTATTGTAATGTTGCTAAGCCAGCATTTACTTTGTGTAAGACCAAGATGGCAATAACCTTATCAGCACAAATGATCACAGGCGTAGCCACGAAAGGTAAGGGAAAGAAAGGAAGAAATCTATATAATTTATAAAAAAAATGATCCATAATAAATGTATGTATCACAATAAAGCTCTTTTAAATTAGAAAATCATAATCAGGCATCAATATTTATTACATATTTTAAGTTCAGACTAAAATAATAGCTCCTTTCCTTTTGAAATTAGTTGCTTCCGTTGATCCATCATAGTTACAAGTTACTGTATATTTGTTATTTATATCCAAAGTAGCAGGTGATAGCCTAACTGCTAGCAATCATTAGTTAGTCAAATAATCAGTCGAAATAATCTCGTTATTCAACGAACATTAATGTACTACCACATCCCCTTTCTTGTCTCGACTAATTTTAAAATCTTGGCTATACCACTGCAAATAATAACAGATTACTTTGCGATAACATGGAGACCGTGCATCCTGGATATTGAAATAAATTCAAAAGTGAAAGGTTTATTTATATTTAATAACAGTAAGGGTCGGGAAAAATTCTTATGAACTCTATTTATAAAATTTCTCAAAAAAAGGTGGCATGGCACATTTTAAAATTCTTTGTGGATGTACAAAGCAACATGAATGACATTCAAAACCGTTTCAATGTATACCTGCATTTGCACCTGTAAATTTAATCACAGTTGTTGTAGGAAGTTAAATAAGATACTAAATGTGAAAACGTCCATTGTTAGAGTAAGCTGGCTTTCTCAAACAAAATCATAGACCCATTAAGATTTTTGGACACTTTGAATTTTTACGAGAATGTTCATCTTTATGTTTGTTTTCATTCTTTCCAAAATCCCATCAAGCTTTCCTATTGGAAAACATTCATAAACTTTGAAGAGAAAGTACTCCTCAAAGGAAAGGGAAATGTTATTAAAAGGGACAGAGGACGCTTCAGAATAACAGCAAATTATAATTATAATTCACAATTATTTATAACTATAATTATAATCTATTATCTCTAGTCAAGGTTGCTTTTCTGAGAATGTTTGTAGCAAGTTTGTTATATTTTGTTAAACGCACCATGTGTTTAAGTCTAGATAAACCAAAGTCACAGTTAAATGTTAACATAATATCAACTGTTGGTCAAATTTAAAGAGTAATTCGAACGATTTATTCAGTTAAGTTTTATTCATTGTAGCAATTCAAAAATGTTTCTGCAGAAACGTATGACTAAATTGAAGCTTTCAGTAAAACTAGCTGTTTACACGAAAAGTGGGCGTCAGAGCAGACAATGAAATGTTCTGAAAAGAACTCACCTAATCATTTCAGAAGAACTCATACATTGTTTTCTTAGCTAGGATCGAAACCAGGACTTGTTGATGCAATATGCTAGCAATGTATTGTTTTTTTATTTGTTTTTTTTTATAAAGAAGTAGGATCGCTTATTTCTTCTCACGGTGTTCCAGTCGATGATGATTCAAGCTAAGCACCGCTTATAAAACTCAGGACATTTTATGTGTCTCTGAGATAAGATGAGAAACATTCGAGAGTACAATCGAAGAATTGTTGATTATCTTATCATTTAATATGGCAGTTTGAAGAAAAGCCCATGTAAAATATCAAGTGGCTTGCTTAGTGAAGTCAATATCATTGTGGGCCGGGCCCGTAGTCCTAAATAAATTTGGAAGAAATTTCGATTTCAAAAGCCTAGATTGAGCCTATTAAAAATCAACCTATTTGTGCATTTCGTTCCAATAGATTATACACATTTCAGTGAGAATACACAAAAATGTTAGTCAAATGACAGGCAACAGAGTAACATGAGTTAACACCGGGACTTCTAATGCTAATTCTAAACCAAAATCCAACCCTAACTCAAACTATAACCCCAAACCTGTAAAATACAAAATATTGGTTAGATATGACCGATATTTTAGAAGATATTGCAATTTTTACATGGTCACCCTACTTTTCGAATTTTGATTTTTTCGAACATCGGTCACACATAGCCAATGGGTGGTGACCCGTCAAAATAGCCCAGCGACAAAATAGCCCCGTCAAAACATCCCCGTCAATGTATCTTTATAAAAAAAATATTTATATGAGTTGATACATTAACCTATAACTTATTTCAAATTTGATTAAATGAAATGAGTTTTATGTTTTGATGGTGCTATTTTGACGGGGCTATTTTGTCGCCGGGCTATTATGACGGGGTGCCATATCAAAATTTAAAAAAGTACTTTGCGCCTTAATAAAATAAACTGAATTAGAAAAACGTTGATTTTTAGAAAGTCAGAGAAACTTATTGCATTATAAATGTTGTTGTAAATGTGGAAAAGCAATAATATTTGGTAGATTTGTTTATCTAATTAAAATCTATTAAATAAAATTAAATGTTTTGTGATTTACTATTTTTGAGGAATGTGGCTCAGAAATTGTGAAATTTTTCAAAAAATTCAACTTTTTTAAATTAAATATTTTGAAAACTAAGCATATATAATTAATAAAAATTTGTGAATTTATTCAGACTACCAATGTATTCAATTTCTGATATGTTTTAAATCTATATTAGAACTATGAAAAACGATTTAATCTAATTTCCTATTTTGATAGGATATTTGATAATTTCCATGGCTACTGAACGTCACATCCCAAATTCTGTTTTTAGGTCAGAATGCGGATTACTACATTTTTCCGATTTTGTTTCCTGTATTTCAGTTTTTCAGTACCATGGCAGCTTTACAACAGAAATTTTTTTGTATTAACTTTTTATGATATTATTTATAATAACAATTTTATATAAATTTATTCATAATTTGTAAAGTTTGGGGTGGCGATCCTTTTCTTGCAATTTGTTTTTGGCGCTTTTTTTTCTGGAAAACTTTAAATGTGTACTTCAACTAAATCCGTATATTTATACCTTAATATTAGGTTATTAGAATATTTATGTATAATTTTCCAATATGCAAAAAATATCCAGAAGGTCATAGCTGAGAAACGGACTTTCGTAGTGCACATTAATGCGCTGAAGTCCAAATTCAACAGCTATATCTATGTTTTTAGTTTTCTTTTAGTTGTTGATGGTATGCCCCCAGAAATGTGAAATTACGAAATTTCCTGCTAGCGATGTTCCCTCTAAGCTCCGTAGGCAAGTTTTTTAAGAGTCAGCCTGTTGGAGCTCCTCCGAATAAAAAGGAAGATATCTTCAAAAAAGAATGGCTGAGTAATTTTCAAGTCAACACTCATAAGCCATGGATCGTATATGGATCGGGTATTCAAGACGTCCAGTTAGGTGGGATTAGAGATTAAAGAAATTTTAACCGGTTAAAATGTTTAACGATTAATCGTCGAATTAATTGATTAAATCCGCAGACCTAATAAAAACCACAATGAGAAATCGATTAGATGTGGAGCACCTGGAAAACATAATGATGATCAAGTTGCATTTGTCTGAAAATGGGGTGGATATTGGATTAGTTTATAATCTATGGAAGTCGGAAAAGGGAAAAAGAGATTATTTGTCAAGCTAATTTCCTTGTTGCACTAAATAAAAATATTGAAATTTAACCTCTGTTAAATGGTCGTTGTAAAATTATATTAATTATAACATTTGCGCAATCATGGCTCAAATTTCGCCGGACCTGTTAGTTTGGCTCACGATCTCAAATTTTTGTACACAAGGTTTTCATCTTTAGAGGGAACGTTGCCTGTTAGCATGTAGGATGCTGACGGCGAATGTATATCTTTGTAACTATTTACTTGTAATCATTAATTAAAGTTTTTTAAACTTGATATTTTTATTCATTACAGTATATTCTCAAGTAGGTAATAAGCTTCAGTCAAATCGCTCATTATTGTTGTCAAACATCATTTTTCAAACATCTCTGAGTGACTAATAGCAAATTGGGATAGTGAAGGAGACGAATAGGATCGCCAAATAGCAATAACACATGGAAATTACATTGAAGGACAACCAATAAAATACAATTAAGAAACGTTTATGTTAATTGCTCAAATTTCTCACAACGTTAAAGAACAGTTGCTGCCAAACACAAACAGCAGCTTTCAAATAGTTCGGCAATTCCTTTAAATTTAACTAACGAATCTAATAAACTCTCACAAAAGTAGTATCAAATATAATATTTAATATTTAATGCATCAATGCAAATGCAACGTCTAAAAATCTTTTTCCGGAAATTCACCCAACTGAACCACGCCCAGGACATCGCCTTGACTGTCATGTAAGATCAAATCATTGTTTTGGTAGAATTCTATCAGTTGTACCAAAGTGGAAAACTTCTGCAGATATAAACTGAAGTTGTCTAGCAAATTCATTATAATATTCATTACAGTTGTATCTTAAAATTGTTCTTTCTCTATTCACCTCAAAATGTAACAATATTTAAATTTATTTTAAATTCTTGTGATGAAGTCCAACCTTTTCTCCGAACTTGTATTTACCGATGGCCATCTTTCCATCATCTCTTTTTCTCACCAGTACGTGGAATATCTCACCGTTGTGGACTACAGAAATAGCATAAGGGTTTTCGGCACCTCCCCTTTTGCTTTCCCTCACAATAAAGCTTCCCTCCTGAACGAATAATCCGTCTTGTTTACCTCAGATAATATTATTAAAGCATGAAATTACAATGTAGCGTTTTTTCACTACAATAAAGTGACATTACGCAGGTTGCTCAGGAGGTTCCTATATGCGACAGTAATCAAGTAATTGGTCTTAAGACAGTGTTTGCAACCCAGCCTGCATCGCCAGTGAGCGACTTGCTTAAGCGTCACTGTGGAACTGATTATCACATATATTGAAGTGATTAATATTCTAATATAATATAAATCAATACAACCTCTGATTTTTCTGAAATTTGACACACACTCAGAAATAGAAATTGAACATAATAAAAATATAAAAGAGTAAAACATACCCGATCAAGCGAAACGTTCAACACTTCTTCGACTTTGGTCCTCTCCACGCCTCCCCAAAACCATGGATTCTGAAGTAAACACAAATTGGGGAACTTTAATGCAAACGTTTGTTATGCATTCATATCAGTAGTATTAATTCGTCGTCGGCGTCGTCATCATCACTGTCGTCGTCATGATGATGATGATCATCATTATCATTATTGTTGTTATCACAATTATTTAGTAACCGTTAATGATATTTTTCTCCGTCAATTAAAAATAAAATGGTAAAAACAAAAGTAATTGAACATCAAAAAATAATGTGGAACGTGGGCAAATGAGAATCTGAACACTAAAGCCTCACATCAAAGGTCTGCCGTTTTTCGCTTGAGTCAAACTCTTTTTTAACTTCCACGTAAATGTCACCTTCAGTCTCCTCCGCACTGTTGGAAACAGTTTCTGTTTCCACCGCTGAATAGATATCCTGGTCATAACTTGATTCGTTTACTTCTTCCCGAATTTTCTCCTCTACGCACTTGGCTCCAAGCGTTTTATCAAACTGCCCATCATCTTTGTCTTCGTCATAGGCTACTTCTTTTGGTCTGTCATCCCCATCCAAATTAACTTTTCTAGCAGTTTTGTAGTGCTCCTCCTGACCCATACCATCTTTGTTTGCAAATTCTTCCAAAAAAGGTTCATTCAAATTTAAATTAATCTTCCTGGCATTCTTGTAGTAATCTTTAATTGTTTCGGTTTTGTTTCTTGCTTCAGCTAGCGATTGAACATCAACATCTTCATAGTAGTTCTCGTTGCCTTCATTTTCATCTTGAAGAGGGTCTTCTCTGGTGAAGTTCTGAGAAATCAGAATAGTGAGTTGAATAGGGTTGCTATTGAGACATAAAAAATTTATGTTTCTGTCAAAGACTGTTATCTTTCTTTAATGATCTTTTCAAAGAAATCAATAAAATTGTATGAGATCAATTTTATATTAAAATCAGGAGACAAATTATGTTCAAATGACCTAAAACATTAGCCTAAACTATAAATCGAGCTCTTACTGATGCGGGATTTACGTCTATAAGATCCTTATTTAGAACTATATTTTTTCTCTCAAAAAAATCAACTATTGCAAGTACTTGTTCTGATTCATGATCTAGTTTTGGTTTGGCTGAGGAGAAAAAGTTTAAATGAGAAATAATTTAATTAAACAAACAGTAGAATTACATGACCTAACCTCCCTCCGCCATGGCTTATTGTTATGATATAATGTTTAGTATCCGGGAGCAGATATTAAATGATGAATTGATTTTGGTCAAATTATGCTCAGGAAGTTGAACATTTCACAAGGTAATTACCATTCTTATCAAAAATAACTTGCCAAACCAGCAAACAATTTTACAACAGCTGTGATTAAAATAATTGTAGGATTTTTTATCACATCAGGAAGTGCAAAATTGTTAAATATTTATTCTAGTATAGCCTGAAGACTTTGTCATGTTCCCCCGTGTGAGTGACGTCACATTATATCTACGTCATATCTACGTACGTCTGGTAAATAGTATCCCAATCATTAAGATCAATTTTTTTATACGGCAAACAAACAGTTACAAACCAATGAATTTAGCGTTATCACTGCGATACAAACACTTAGCTTGACACTTTCCAATTCAATGTTGTCCAACTTATTTAAATGTCCTTATGGTTAGCTACCGGTATGAATCGACACGGGATCCCGGACCGGCTCCGGTCCCAGCAAATTTTAGCCGGGGTTTAGCCGGGGAATGTCGTAAATCATGTCTAAGAAGTTTAGACGCTTTTTAAAATTGAACCTCTATTCCATGTCTGAATACAAGTTATCATAAAATCTTTTACTAGAATAAATAAAATTGTCAGTCATAAAAGTTCTTGAGAGAAGATTGGATTTGAACTCCTAATAGAGTCGCACCAAGGCCAAAGTCTTAATCACTCGTCTACCGATACCTGGTATTAATAATTCATCATAATAAACAAAATTCGTCCGATAATCGTGGAATAACCTCGCTGCTCTTAAAATACTTATACTTATGTTTGAAACTTGAAAATTTATACTTAAGAATGATTCCACATTCCTTGGCAAGTGTCTCACCATGAATGCCATTTAGAACTGTTTTCACTGTTATTTGGGCTGGCAGGTGGGCCATCCATCCATCCGGAGTTTCCTCAACGGGATTCGAACCCGCGTTGTCATCGCGAGAGGCACTACACCCAACGAATCCAAGTCAAACGCGGTGTTCTGTAAACTCAAAACATCGAATAAAACAACTCCAGCTATAGGCGAGACCACGAAACCACATCTCTTGACCTGGATAATCATCTCAAGATTAATTGATGAGACAGTAACTGCTGCAAACAACTCCAGCCCACTGGATACATACGAAAACTTACGCGGCTCATCTGTGCCTAAACTTTCAACTAAATTCGTTCGATGAAAATTTCAATTGAAATAATTTTTATAATAAAAAATAAAACTGTACTTTATGTATCCACATGAGTGGACATCTTTTGAAATGTTGTTTCGCGTGTAAACATCATGGTTGGTGCGGTGCTTTTGATTTGACCAGATGGCAGGTGCTAAATTGAAGAAGTTAAAGCGGCTCTTTATTTCCATGCTCTTACTTTTGATTTATAATGAATTTTTAGTCTATTACGTAGTTCTGTCACAATGTCGTTGGCCTACCATAGCGACTGAAACAGGAAATATAAATGAGATAAAAGTGATGATTTTGGCAGATGTTCATTTACTAGGATCTCGAGAGGGTCATTGGTTTGATAAATTGAGGAGGTCAGTTTTTGCTGTCCAAATATTTATGAGTTTTGTAGAAACTTAGCACTGAGAAAATGATTGAACTACCTAACTAGAGAATGGCAAATGGAAAGATCATTTCAGACATCTATGACAGTCCATCAACCAGACATTGTCTTCATTCTTGGTAAGATTTATTACTTAATTATACTTATTCTTTACAATCATATCACTTGAATCAAAGCTTGTAACAACAATTGCTTTTTGAGATATATGCTAGAATGGACTTTTGGATTAATTCCAAAACTCTACTTCAGAATGTATATTCTATATTCAAAATAGCATTTTAATTGTTTTTCCTTTAGGGGACTTGTTTGATGAAGGGAAATGGTGTTCTGATGCAGAATTTCAATATCATGTGGACAGATTTTACAGGAAATTCTCCACTCCATCTTCTACCCAACTTTTTGTGGTTGCTGGCAATCACGATATGGGATTCCATTATATGTCAGTTGTACAATAAGGAATGATTTTTGTGCCACTTGCATGGATCTCACATTAAACATAGTCAAATAACTCGTTTATTTAAGTAGATCCATGTATAGGGTACACTCCAAATATAAACGTGGGACACCTATGTAAAAATAGCTATTTGAGTGCCTTCTTGAGTACAAGAGATATTAATCTTTATAGGATAGATGACCACAAGAGAACCAGGTTTACACAGCACCTGTCTGCTCCGTTGGTGCGCATGGTGGATGTAAAGGGCAACATCTTCATCCTGCTCAACAGCATGGCTTTCGAAGGGGATCGTTGTTCCATGTGCAGGGAGGCAGAGGAGCAGTTGCAGGAGATCCACCGCACTCTCCTCTGTGCCAAGGTAAGTTGCTCTCTTTAGTGGCTCAATGTGACGAAGAGGCTGCTTTTTTTCAAATTATTATTTTTAAGTGAAGTTCAGTTTCTTATTTTAGAAATTAGAGTTCTAAGAATAATTTATGTCGGCCGAAGTAATTGATCATAATTTAGTTTGAATTACCCGATGATGTTGAATGACATAACTAAGAATAAAGAACATTTAAACAACTAATGAATGTCCTCCCATCTAGGGATTGAATGCATCATGCTCCCACAAACTTTTGAGGTTCAGTGATCCAATTCTTATGCAGGCAAGTCATTTAGATCATTTAGATAATGTATTACATGCATCAGGTGATGGATGATCACATTAAGTGTTAGGTAATGAACTTAAACTTGTATTTAGCAAGTTCCCTTTTTTGACTGCCTTTAATACCAAAACAGAATGCGAATGCACTTTTAGTTGTTCTGCAACTTCTTTGGCATCTCTTCTAAAGAGCCCTGGCCAGGTTAAAAACTCAACACATTACAGCTATTGCCAATGCATGAAGATGTGCAGCCGTTGAGCTAACCCATATGTCAAATTGTGAATTAGATAATAACGTTATACTAACTTTTATTTCATGAATATTTTGTCAAATGCAACAGCATTTCCCACTGTATAGACATTCAGATAGCAACTGCACAGGTGCAGATTCTGCCCCTGAAGATGAGAAGTTTGTCCGTATGCGTTCAAAATGGGACTGCCTTGACAAGGCTATCTCCAAAGAGGTTTATTAATTCAATTGATTTCATTGTATTTAAAAATAACTTTCAAATGATTACTTGAGATTTTCCTTATATGCATTGCTGGTTTCAAGCAACATTAAGCAGAATTATTTGCCATTTATATGATAAAACTCTCATAACTCTAATTTTGTCATTTGTTATAACAACATATGCATTTTCTTTTTTGATGGTTCATTGTAGAATTATATAATATTTTAATTGTTAACAATTTCTAAACTTTATTTCATAAAACTCTTCCCAAAAGCTGTTGACAAAACTGAAACCACGCATAGTGTTCTCTGGTCACACACACCACTTTTGTGTGACCCATCATGGGACAATACCAGAATGGAACGTTCCCTCATTTAGCTGGAGATACAAAAAGTTATCAAGCTTCATTATGGTAAGCTAGAATGTTGACTGTAATTGGATACTGTAAGTGAATACTTACTGTGAATAAGTAAATACTGTGAAGTCTTACAAAATGTCTAGATTAGTCCAAGGTGCTGAGCAGAATGTTTTGGAAACAAAGATAAGTCCTTAATATAAATCTGATTTTATGTTACAGATGTCATTGACTCCAAGCTCTTTTGAAATCTCCAAATGCTATCTACCAAACGAAACAACTGTCATTTACACCTATCTCATTGGACTGCCGATTATAATCATTATCGTCTTTTTCCCCATTCATTTGCTCCCAATCAAGCCAAGGACAAAAACTATTTGAAAAGAGTTAATTACGTTAAATTCTAATTCTTGCACAAATTAACACACTGCGCATGTGTATGTGCAACGTAGACTTGCAGGCATTTTTATTGCATGGCAAATCATGATCATTTGCCACAAATTTTATTTTTGTGACTTGAGACTTAAGTACAATCAAGCAGATTGCAATGATGATTTTAAAGGAATAAATTTTCAAAAGTTAAACAATTGGAATTCTGAAATCTATTTTCTTCATTAGTAAGAGATAAAATTGGCAGGTTTACAAAAATTATTGTATTTGTATTCCCTTAAGAAGGAATTATGAATCACCAAATTCATATCAGCTGGGGTAGGAGACATAGTTAGATAGGTCCTCAAAGCTTAGAGCTCTTAGTGCCAAATGACATCAGATTGCCATTTCCAAAAATGTTATGAGGGTCCAGGTACTCCTTGACAGCTCTCAAGGCTCCCAGACCGGGACTAGAGATGGTTCTCTCTAAGAACTGCTGCCTTATCTTTCCAACTGAAAGGAATGTAAAATTTTTTAATGTTTGTCAAGTAATACAAATACAAAAAGCTAAAGGAGATTGACCTATCCAATTTTATGTGCTTAAAATGAACAGCTGATGGGATACTTAAAAGCATTAGGATCGTAATCCCTACTTATAATGTGATGCCTACAATAATAAATGCAATAGTCACATTTGAATGCAATGCGTCTCACCTCCATGGTGATGTGAAATACTTCCTCCATTTGCAAGAATTTCATCTCTGGCACATTTCTGAAAGTTAGAAAATTCCATATCACTTAAATTGTTTCTCATTGAATTGCTTAGTGCTTTAATAGTGATGCCATTAGTACCACATATATCACCATTTAAAATTAAAGTATCCAGCAGAGGCAAATAAGGTATAATCATAAAACTCCCCGTTTGAATCATCTCGACGGATATATTGAAAAGTATTGGATTATTATTTTCTGATAACATTTCCATATTCGGAGAGACCAACCTCAATTTCTTCATACACTTCAACAGGTTTTGCAATGCCTCTGTAGTTAAATCCAAAGTAAAAGTAGACACATGCACCTGCATCGTAGGTCTGAGTTACTCTAGTAATAGGTAATAAATATATAAATAGTTAGATCTCTCATTAAGCATGCATTATGTTCAAGCTATTATGAAATTATTTAATCAAGATTCATTGTTATTAACATTAAGCTAATAGTTACAGAAAAAAGTCATCTCCAAAAGATTTGCCATTACTTCTGAAAAGATTGACGAACCTGCAAGTGGCATATGGTGGAAATTGAACTCCATGTTTCTTGCACTCCCTCTTGATTCGGTCTTTGGTGTTCCTGCACAAATCCAGAACTCTGCAAACAAAAAATTATTTCTTTACTTCATTACTATCAGCAAGCAATGAAGTAATAATGAATTGTGTTGCAGAGAGAACATCCAAAAATGACTACAACTCACCTATCCCATGGTACAGATGTCTCAAAAGATTCAGCAACTGTAAAGTAGTCAAAGCCAATGTCCTGTGATAATACGATAAATCAATGATAAAGACATTGCTTCAATTGTATGGCGAAAATAATTACGGTGGAAGTGAGTTAAACTATGAAACAAAAAGGGCTAACCCTCAGATAAGCAATAACATAGGTCAACATGTAACCCCTTTGACCATTCTCTTCACCTCCCGGTATCCCGCTTAAAGAAATAACAAAAAATTAAGCAATATTACCGATGTAAGACGAAACCACAATACACTAAATGTGCTATGGCTTGATATGTAAAACTGGACACTTTTGCATTGAATTGCCACTTACGATATGTCATAGTAAGATATTTAACTCACCCATATTTTGATGCTATCTCATACACTTTCTTTTCCCTAGTCAGTACTTCCTGTGAAAATAACATTCAATTTATAATTTAAAATGTGAATTAAATTTGACTTGTAATGCAATTTATGTAATTATCAAAAGCAATTCATTACTTACATCTTTCGAGCCTTCAAAGAGCAGGGTGGCCACTGCTATCTGATGAAGGTCAAAGCCCTTAAACCTGGTGATATACACCTTTTTTAGACCTTCAACCAAAGAGGCCAGGAAGGATTTCACCTCTGGCTTCAGAGCATGCCCTAAAACAATCAACTTGCAATCAATCCAAATTATATTTTGAATGGATAATACAGTTTTAAATAGTTTAAGAAACTAATGATAGAGATTTTGGAAAGTTTTGAATTAGACTGAAATAATATTTCTTGCAAAGTTAATGTTGGATAACATTCCAGCTAAGCAAAAATATTGAATTCTACTTCAGATAGGCATTTAAAATTCAGGCCTCACCAAACTGGAATTGTTCATTATCCATAAGTCTTATAGAGGCTGGAGCAACTCGAAGACGAGCAATTTCCTGAAGGCATGCCACACCGCTGGCAAAATCTGGATACACGATGGAGCCATATTTCCTCACCTCTGGTATGTGTCGAATTTTTATCGTCACTTCGGTCACAACACCAAGAGTGCCTGTAGCAAACATCTGCTGCTGATGACTTCATCTCAAATGGAACTTATGTGAGAGTCCTTACCCTCCGATCCAAGAATGAAGTGATGCAAATCAGGCCCTGACGACAACCTTGGCACCATGCAACTCCGTTCTATTGTACCCTTTGGCGTGACAGTCTTGAAGTGCACTACCTACCACCAAAAGACAAGTGTTATATTTCATCGTTAAATCCTGAGAGTGCAAACTAAAAAATAAAAATAATCATACATTTAATCAGTGGATTAAATTCGATTGTCATTTTGTTATTAATTTACTTGTTTTATAACTTAATTAATCGTCAAAAAAATCATTATTGGCCCTAGTTCTAAGACATTTAATTGTTAAAAAGAAACATACCAGGTCCTCAATGTTTCCATAAATGTTTTTCTTCATCCCACTAGCACGTGTTGCTACCCATCCTCCAAGGGAACTGAATTCAATGGAATCAGGTTCGTGACCTGTGCAGAAACCTTTGGCTGCAAGCTGTAGGGAAAGACTTTTTATTCAGAGCAATATTGCCCCACTAAAGAGTGAAATCACCCATTCTTAGCCACACATAGAATTGAAACGACGCCATAGTGTAAGATGTAATAAGAATATAAGAACAATATGCTCATTTATAAAGCACCATAAGAGCTACAACCTAAGCTATTGTGAGTGTCAAAGTCGGCCTTGAAGAGGCTCATTGAAATCACCACCAGTAAACAAAAAGAAGTCTAATTGATGGTAATTGAATTTAATGCTCAAAGTAGAACAAACCCTCTTATCAAGATCTTGTCCAATAATGCCACTCTCACAACAGGCCACCATGTTCTTCTCATCAATCCACAAAATTCTTGACTTTTAAGGTGAAAAGTAATTTTTTTTAAATATTGCTGCTTTATGTTGCAGTGGTAATGGTAATGGTCGTAATGTGTTGTGTGCGCAACCCGGTCTGCATCACTGGGGAGCACTCTCGAGTAGGAGAGCTACATAGAGAGATAATAAAGTTCCTTCACATCCAATTTGGATAACTTACTTACTCAAAAGTTTGGACAAATAAAAACAATTTGCAAATGCAAGTATAATAATTCCAGATTTATATCCTGTGTTTGTATATTTTTTATTAACATCCATTTCATAATCTAGATGATTAGGATGGAACATTTATATCCTCTCTTGCATGGCATTATATGTAAGCTGCTTACAAAATCATCCTAGTCATCAATCACATATCTTTACAAGTTCTACCAGAGGTGAGTTTAGCATTACCATCTGCGAAGTATCCAAGGAGATGATCATTCTTTTCTCATTCTCAGGGCACTCGAGGGCATTTGTAACGCTAGTTCCCCCTTGAAATGGCATGAGCAGTTTTTCATTCGGCGGGCATGCACGACATCAAATTCAAATAAATGCAAACAAACCTCCAAATGGAATGATAACCACATTGTGATGTTTAGCTAAATCCACAAGTTTCTCAACTTCATTGTGGCCCTCTGAATTCACCATCCAAGCATAAAAAATGTTTAAATCGACCATCATAAATAGCAGGCACTTAAGATTGTTGAATGTTGAAATATCTCTATTACAAAATGTCTTTAGGATATTTGGCAAATAACTTTATCAAAACATAGCAGAAAGAATCGTAATTTGTTTTCTCATTTTCTGTATTAGGCTAGGCAATAAAAAGGTTGATGTTTAATTTGCAAATCTGGAATCATTACAATGAATAGAAAATATCTCTAAGGCGATTTTATGGAATAACAATTTGTTAGCAGTGTGTTGACTGCATTTGAGCACATTAAGTTAAGCGTGACTAATAAGTAGCATTGCAAGAGCTCAAATTTTTAAGATAGAAGCATGACTATCATAAAATAAGTAGGTTTAACTCATATTAATACAATAAATTAATATAAAATATCAGCAGAGCCGACTCTACCTGGCCAAACAACTAAATCAGGAATGCGTTTGAACTTTCCCTCCCTCAAGATGAACAACTCATGAAGTGTATGTCCTGGAATAATTTAACAAATTTAAATGTTCCTCCTTAAGGGCATTGTAATATTATTTAAGTAAATAATTTAAGCATTTAACAAAAGGTGCGCCCGCACGGCCTAATGGTTAAGGCTGCGCCTCTCACTGTGGCAGCTAGGATTGAAACCCTGCTGCAGTGCACTTTCCTAATCATCTAGCTATGCAACCGACGTTAATAAAACATTTATTTTTCATTTAACAAAAGCTAATTCATGTATAGCATTTAAGCTGATGTCAAAGCTCATGTGTACATGTTGCCATAATAACGCTATATGAACATTTCATAAAATCACAGAACTGTTGTTTCATGTACCATGAGCCCTGAAAAGCCTATCATTTGGATCATCCGAGAAAGATATTCCAGTTTTCTTTAAGTCCTCTACAAAATCCTCATTCGCGATCGGAGCCGGAACGTCGGCTGACGTCATCTCGGTCTGAAAGAATTGAGAAAACTCTCAGGCACAGCAGGCACATTGATAAAATTAATCAACAACAACCCATTTAAAACTTCACAGTAGAACTATATTTTATAAGAGCATGCTTTTCAAAGCAATTTAATGACTTCCAGCAAATTCAAGCCCACTTGTGCCGGGGACCTGTGGTTGATGTCGATGCCGACAGTTTTCGTCATCCATTCTCTGAGCTGAGGAAGGACGCATCCACTCAATTTGTACCTGTGAAATCACTTAAATGTCAACTCTTAAAAAATTATGTTTACAAACCTTACTTATGGTTATATTACAAACAATAGAAAATCATAACTTGTTTTCTGAACATTGTTATAGATTCACATTTTTAAACAATGAAGATTTGCATTCCTGTTTAGTAGTGTTGTGGAATAACAATTTAATTCTTTTTTAAGTGATTACTTTGTGTACTTCTTTATTATTCTTCATTAATGTTAATTGGAACTCTACTGAAAAAAATGCCCATTCTCAGTTATCCCAGTCATTTCTACAAGTACATCTTACAATTTAATTCCTTCATGTTTAGTCATTTTTCAGCTTTGTAAATGTAATAAATAAACACTTATCAAAGTTTAGATTCACAATTTTGCATTTTTTTGGCCAGTGACAAAAAAAATTCTAAAACTCTTAAGCAAGAAAATATCTTTATTTAGTCCTTTAAATAAAATCTAAGCCTGGCCTTTGCCACATTTTTCATTGCATAAAGCAACACATTCTGCATCTGAGTCACGATTTACCAGCAGGGCCAAATTCATTTCCCAAAATCATGTCATAATTGTACTTGTACACATACTAATAATCAATAAGTTTAATGACTTCTCATTTTAGGTCATTAGCAATTACACACTACAAAGCACACTACACCTGCTGCCAGAGAATTCAACATGACCATCCTTATTGATGAAAAATTTTGAATCCTTATAGCCCCATCCATTCCATTTCAATAGTTCCTGCCTGCAAATTTAATAATTTAAACCTCTCGTCAAGGATTATTACATTCGGGCTAACGTGGCACACGCAGCGTATTACCTCCTTTTAGGAATTGTGTTCGGCTGCTGTTCCAATGGAAGGCGGGTGTCTGAACTAGCCCCCGATTTATCTGAAGACTTTGGTAAAGTCCCACTCATCTTTCACGAATATCTTACAGATCCCCGGTAAAAAAATCTCACGACACGACCACAGAATTTAAACTTTGTTTATCGTGCGTTGGCCAAAGTTTCAATGATACAATTCTCGATTGTCTTTTAGATGACTAATTATAATTGACTTCTAAATGTCAAATAAATATTAATTATATTTTTTTATACTCTATCGCATTTACTTAATCGTAATCATTCCTTTTCAAGTATTTCATTATCTCCCTGTTTTTTGACAACTTTTTTACGTTCAAACTCCTACTAATGTCTGAAATAGAAATTAGCTCCAGTTGGTTGTATTGACATTAGCTACATATAACACCCCTCCCATCTTCCCACTAAAAAAAGTATAGACATTTTAAAGAATTACAAGTTGTATTATTACACTGGCAGCCCTTGGCCCCGTGGCCACGTTTATAAATAATAATGATAAAGAGTTCGAGTTTGATTATAATGGCACATGTTCAAACAGAACTTCGAGACAATTTAATATTACGGGTAGCTTTTCTTGAAAAGTAAATTTTTCAAAGTATAGTGAATCAATGTTGCAACACAAACTTTGTGTCTACTCCAGATAAGCCTCCAATTTCCTTAATAAATATTTAATTGCTTGCAACAGAATGGTGTAACACTCCAAAGCATGAGATTAAATTAAAATACGACAAAATTGCCATTGTCGAGTTATCACAGTTACACAAGCCTTTATTATAAATCGTGAATTCAAAACGGCAATAACGTTGATAACTGCGATATTAGCAGCTATTGGACTGTGCCTGGACAACTATTTATTTTGATGTTTACATCTGGATAGACCTCTGATTATTCAACAGTTGATTTGCCTGTGGCATGATTTCTGGAGAGATTAAGCAGAAATCTTATCTCACAGTTTTGTTTGTAATTGCCAATAGATATCCCTTACATTTATCTACCATAAACAGAACCGCATTTCTCCAGGCGTAGGCTTAGGTGCAGTGTAGGTGCTGGCGAAGACCAGCCAGACAGCCTCTTCTCCCTTGAAGCCATGGGTTTGTCTCATTGAAACTCTTTTAGTCCTTGACCTGAAATTTAACTAGTCGTACGTTTTCATATTCAAATATCAAATTACCCCAACCCATTCATGCGAAAAAAAGTTTCGGTGGTTGATGGAGGTCCCAAGTGCAGTCGCCCGGGCAGACTGCCTAATCCCGACAATGTACACAATTATTAATGTATTAAGGTCATCTGCATTTTTTAAACTAATAAACAAATTTTACATAAAGCTATATTTCAGTAATAAGTGTCATAATTCACGAAAAAAATGAAACTGTCACTGTTAAAAATAGACAAAAGCATTAGAACAAATTTTAATAAATAAAATAATGCATCATTAATACCATATAATATATTTTAAAATTAAAGCAAAAATATCTTTAAATGTGTGGCAACTAAAACAAATTTAGACTTCCAAAAGTTTTTATTGCAAATGTTTTTAAATACAGATTAGTTTTTAAGCAATGGGAAAGATATATTATTGAAATTATATTTTTAGTATAAACATTGTTTTAATGATAGAATTATATTCAAGAACGTTTTAAATTTATCCATCGCTACTGGTTGGGACCAAACCAACAATAATAAATAACTTGGCAAGAGTTTTTGTTATGTGATCGCTGTTGTTCGACTTGCAACTTGTGGAAATCTTTTAAATATATTTCCTGAATTTTATTAACATTTGCCGATAATTGTTATAGGTTTAATTAGCAACTTTAATTGTTGTGAATTATAAGGTGTTTATGAACATAAGCCGCTTCGTTGCTGGACTCTTTTAATGAAACCTTTTCTAGGCAAATGCTATTTTGACTAAGAACTTATTTTGTTATTCTGTTTTAGTTGAGAGGATATTTACCTAATTGATTTGATTCATATTTTCTTAATTTGACCAATTTTGCCATGTTTGTCTACTAAAAAGAAGCATGAGTGGTGACACCAGTGATAACACTGCATCATCTTTAGAAAAGTCAAAACTTGAGGTAGAGAATGTGGATGGATCATCAGAAAATTTGAAAATGATGCATGCATTGAATGCCTCAGAGGCTCTAACAAAAATTGAATTTCATGAGGATAATTCTCAAAATGCCCTTTTCTCATGCAGCTCCAGTGATAACTGCGATTCCAAAGATGTGGCTATAGAACGTGCTTTAAATTTAGAATTAAGTGAAAATAATTGTGAGTCAGCACTTAATATCAGTCAGAACTCAGACACCACATCCAAAATTGTAGAAGATGCTGACCTCGAAGAGCCAAATTTGGAAATCATTCTCTCAGATGATGATTATAGAGAACATGATTCAGCATGTGGTAAAAGTATTAATTCTGTAAATAATTTAAATTCAACGAATGCAGAATTTAAAGTTTTATTTGAATGTGAAAAAAATTCAGAAGATGGCATCAGTGATTGTAAAGCTTTTGAAAGCGATATTAAATTGAGACTTGGTTGTTTCATCAAATTGGTTGATTGTCAAGTTTTGTTGAAATCCATGATTGCAACTCCCGACATCCCTCCAAAAAATAAAAAAAGAAAGCTCAGTGGGGGCATTGGCTCTAAGAAGCTAAAATTGAAGAAACCTGACACAAGGCAAGCACCTGAATGTTTCTCTACCCATAAGTTTAAAACCTCAAAGTTGCAAAACATTGAAAAAATGTCCAATTCCACAACCTTCCTTAGTGAAGCTGACACCCCTCAAACACCAACAAACAATCTTCGAGAGAAACACAGATCTGGATCCATCGATAAAACTTGTAAAACTGATGAAGGAAAACATACTTCTCAAATAAGTTCTAACAATGATTCCAACATCTTCACCAACATGGCTTCGTTTTTCCTTTCTGCCTCAGCTGAAGAGCACAAGCCACCCCTACCACCTGATAATTTGGTTAGTTCTTCAGAAGTCGGAACTAATTCAACCGACAAATTGGAAGCATCCCAACAACCGATTGTTCGCCTTTTTCGGTTGCCCTCTGCTCAGCTCACAAAAGATGAACAATCTGAGAGGTTTGATTCGTCTTCATTCACACCTCAGAATTGGCAGTTTGATCCATTTTGTTATTAACTTAACATAAGCAAGATGTTGAGTTGATAAGTCTTGAAAATTATTTTCCTAAATTAGGATGACAATAATCTTACTGATGGGAAGCTAGCAAGGCTTTGCTAGGCTGAATTCCTTGAAGTTTGAAATAAAATTAAAAAATGATTGCCTTAAGACAACTGGAATACTTGCAGTCGAAATAGATTAGCTTTATTAAAACTAATATTCTTGTAGAAATTGAACTTCTTTATGAGAATCTGTGAAAATAATAATTAATCAATTAATTTATATAATATAGAATCTGTAGATTTATCTGTGATTAAAAAAAATGTATTTCATGTAAATCGGATTGTGAACATCTACAGGCATGTTAATAGCAACCATTCAAAGTCACAGAAGGTGGAAGACTTACCAAAAAGTCAGACCATTATTAATCAGTTCTAGTCTAACTTTCTTCTAGTGAATTTGCAATTGTTTATTAGATGAGAAGACTCACAAAGAAAGTTATCAAACCAATTTGGTGGACGACATCGATACATCGAAGGAGGTTACATCTTTTTAAATTCCACACGTTGCTAGCTTATATGCTGCTAGTTGCACATTGTTTTGTGGATGATAATTCTTATAAATTTTAAACCAGGTGGAAGAATCACAATTTCCTTTTGATTCTCTGCATTCAAAGGATGATAAATTCACAAAAACCAAGAAAAGGAAGCATAGCAAAGTTTCAAAGTCAGAAAAGGCACTGCTGAAATCCATGGCAGAAAAGGATGGATTGAGAAAGAGTTTCCTCAATGAAACAAAGAAGCTGAAAGCAGATGAGGCCTTGAAGAAACTTCAAGATGTTATTGGCATTAAACCCATCTCTTCTCAAGGGTCCATTATTAGCAAGAGAATTCCAAAGATTAATCAAGTGAGCTGTTTGCTTTTCATGTCAAGCTTGAAAGCAATAGAAACATTAAAGATTTTTGCATGTTGTTAATCATTACTTGTCGTCTTCAGAATGTTTTCGGAAATGCTCAATCCGGTAGTATCGCATCAGACAAAGAGAGAAGGAACCCCCTGGAGCTTGGAGCCGAATCATTGCAGAGCGTCCAAAATCAGTTGGAGGGAGCAGGATGGACAAGACACAAGTTCTCAAGATCAGACAAATCCAACAATCCATCCTCCTCTTCAATGCCTTCCAGAAGAAATTCTAATTGGGAACGTAGTGACTGTGGCTATCAAAAGAGATCAGAATTTGGTATCATTTATTTGTTATGAATATCTGCGGTTCACTTTCTTCCATAACTATTTACTATCTATTAACTGTTCATTATCCCAATGTCTATATCATAAGCTCATGTTTAATTTTTAATGTTTTAATCTAAGTTTTAATTTTTGTCTCTTTTCTTTTTAATCATTCTTTGTCATTATGGTGTGATAATGTCCCCAATGCTTATAGTGGCATTGCAGTCGATTTTTCACTCCTGGATGTAATTTGCCAGAACCATTTTGATCAATTGTTTCATGTCATTTAATTTATGTAAAAGTGTAATATTTGTATTATTTCAGCCACCTCAAGAAGATCTCCTACTATGCCTGACAGGAAAACATTCAGGGATGACAACAAATCTTCTGAATCACATCTAAATGGAAGCTTCTCTGGGGCTGACAATGGCTCTAGGTTCTCAAACATAAGAAGAAACGCTCACTCAAATATGGAAATGCAGAGGTAGTTATAATCCAAGTTGTTCTAAAATTTAAAATGATAAACAGACCAATCTCAATGATGCAAATGTTCGTTTGCCTTCTTGCAGTTAATATAATAAACGATGATGCTTTGTGCTTTCCTAGCATAAAATTTAGCTTTCATTGTTTTTTGTTGGCTTTTCAGATGTAGAAGCTCCTCAAGACAAACTCCACTGCCTTCTTTGCAAAACTTTAGCACTGTCAGCAACATATCATGCGATGTCCAGTTTCTATTAAAAGCTTGTAATGCCATTATTGACAACAACTCAAATTTATCATCCGAGCATCAACAACAATTCAACTCGGCATGCAACAGACTTCGGGAAGAGTTGGAAAAACTTGTACATTCTTCTGGCAACACCCCCTTCCAGTCTCCTGGCTCCAGGATTTCCTTGACAAACTCACCAACAGCATCTCTCAAAGATTTCAATGTGGATGAGATAATGGGCTTTCTGAAACCACATTTGCCTCAGGACATCTATGAGAAATTTAGTAAAGGTTCGGTGGTAATTGCTTTCAGCAATTTTTTTATTGCTCTTAAACATTAAGAAATATACTAGGAATTCTATTTAACAATTCTGTATAAATCATATTTTTGTGAATTTATTACACATTATTTAGATGTTTCAAGGATGGGAAGCATCGCTCAATCCACCGAACGTTTCCATCCCATTTCTCCTCAGTCCTCAACTTCCAGCACAAGCCACAAAGAATCATTTCTTCCTCATTCGCCACCCAAATGTTTCTCCTTAGCCTCAAAAAAGTGTACTAGTGAAATGTTTGAGGGTATGAAAATGGAAAGTGGAAAAGCAAACAATCAAAAACTTATGGAGGAGAGACTTCTGAAGAAGATGGAAAAAGAGATACAAATTTTGGAGACTCTCATCAGAGTTCAAGACCAGCTCTCGGTGGCTGACAACGAAAGAACAGATGGATGTGCTTCAGATCCTGATGATTCAAAACCTTCCAAAGAAGATGGGGTCGATTCACGAACTTGTAGCTCCACTTCTAAAAACGACGACCAAGCCTCTGAATCCTTTCAAAAAACTGAAAACTCCTCAGCGACCGACAAGGACCCAGCTTGCAACCTATCCCTGAGGCTTCCAGGCTCACCTACAAAACACAAAAGCAGAGATGAACCTTCCCGTAGTCAACTCGATCCGAATCAGTCTTCCGAGGAAAAGGTTTATCTCCCTATTATTTATCACATTAAGTAGTAATTTACTATTTTAATGAAACCTTAATTAACATTTCGGTTGATTCCTAGGACAAAGATAAAAAGCTAGAGGAAAAGATTATATCACTTTCACGCAATGCTCTCAAGTCATATTACCACAAAGGAAATATAACATCCGAGGAGTTCAAGACTATCATGAAGAAAGCCATAACAAAAGTAAAATAAAACTGAATTGTTTGCTGCTTTATTAAGCTAAAATAAATCTCAGCGCACTCAACGGCACTTCCGATGCCAAGTAACTAATAGTTAACTCTTAATGTTTTAGATTTCTGAGAGCAAATGCAAAGATGTTTCTCAGCCAAAAGTCTCCAGATTTATTGACAGTCTTGTTTCTAATGTGATAAGTAAACGTAAGAAAATAAACAACTGACATTTGAATGTGTGATTTGTTCTTTGCCAGACAAACAATATCGGCTATTCTGTAGCAAAACTATCAACTTTTGCATGTCAAAACATGTGAGGTTTAGAACATTAAGGAGGTTTAATTAAACATCCCATGATGAACACAGGCATTAACCAGCAGACTCAGTGTTTATTTACAGATATATAAACACAAAATGTGAAATAACACTCACAAATTGCACAAACATTCAAGAACTTAGTAACATTAGTATGGTCAAGGCTCCTCAAAATGTCTTGCTGAAAGCTTCAATTTAGTGATTCCTTTGAATCAGTCAGTATTGGCCATGTATTCATCCAATTCATTGTCTAGCTGATCCTTTGTGACTTCCAAGTTTGGGACCCTTCCTCCCCGGCCTCTTCCTCTGCCTCTACCGCCCCATTGCCTCTCAGATGGGCCTCCTCTGGATACATTAGCAGCATTAGATGCACCTCTAACAAGCAAGTATTAACAGATGAATTGTAGGAGAAAGGACTCTTTAAGCGACTTATTCTGATACATACCTCCCCCTTGTAAATCTCCTCTGACCTGTAGTAAGTGAATGATAGATATATAACAAGGATAAAAAACATGTCCAAGAACAGACTTCAATAGAAAAGTCTGGGAACATTTGGTGGCCTATTCCTCACCTCTCGTTGTACTCATTGTGACCTGATGCGTGTCAATGTTGTCATCCCGACCGATGTTTTGAGTACCACCTGATTTAAAAATTAAGTGAGAGACCCATTAAGGAACATTAGCAAGAGCAAATTCATGCGAGACCATGAAGCTTGTGACCTCACAAGAAGCTATTCATCCATGTTTTGTAATATCATGTAGTGGGCCAACCTCTGACAGTTTTTCCACCCCTCCTTCTTCTTGTACCCCTGGAGCTGACAACCTGGGGACTTGCAGCGTTAGCCACTGGGAACATAGGTCTTCCACCTCGACCACCTCTGAAACTTCTCCCTCTCCTCATGGCAGCTCCAAGTCCCCTACGATAGCCAAGACGAGAAAGAATGCTTGGTGTCCCGAGACGACTCATGACATCCCCTTTTGGAGTCACTGGCTAAAGTTGTATCAACTACAGATATTTGGAAATTGTGTGGAAATGGGTATATTACATAGCACGGAACTGATTCATAAGAATAACTAATGCACCAAAGCTAAACACGTCTCCAATAGCAATAGCAAGGAGAAACCTAATCATGAAATTAAAATTATTTACCACATTTCTGTTGGACATTTGTTGAGCAAACCTCCTATTCTTTGCTGACATTTCATGTTGATTTGACATCTGAACCCGTATCGTTTGAACTGCAGGGGAGAATTTAGCAATCTTTGTGAACCTGAAAATCAAATAACATCAGGACTACGTAAGAAATCACTGCAGTTCATCAAATGATGTAATTAAATTATTGTATCTAAATTATATAAAACTGTCACTCACACTTTGTCAAAAACATACATTAGCAATTTAATCTAGTAATGTAAACAATCCGAAGCAACCTATAAACCAAACCTGTCGTTAAGACTCATGTTTGTAGAACTTTTCAACACAATTTTCTGGGGAACAGGCATTGCCATGTTTAACTTTAAACACAAGTAAATTTTGAGACCGTTGCGCAACTCCGAAAATACGGTTTAATAACAAAAGTCGATGCCAAGGAGCGTCCGGAGGAGTGGATCAATGTAGCAAAGAAACAATAACGATTTATTGACATATCTAAAATCTTAAATTAAAACATTTTATTTATTTAAGTCAAATTTAAAAACACAAGTTTTAAAATTAATTTGAGGTTATTTAACCTGTTTTTAGATTAATGACATCTGGAGATATAGAAAAGAGAATTAAAGCATAGAATTATTACAATTTTAAAAACGAACAAATAACTAAACTTGCTGAATGTGTTTATTAGTTATGTTTGATGTTTAGTCATTTTTATTAAATGTTTTATTTTTAGGCATGCGCGTTATATTGCATTCCTCGCGCTCCTCTATTGTGTATTATGTATTAGTTAGCAGACATCAGACAAGTACTTGTACTTGAACTGGCAGATATGGGACACTCAAGTCTCAAGTACGAGTGTTCATGGTCCAAGAGAAGTTCAGTGTCCCATAAAGTACAAATGCTCAAAATTTAATCAAGTACTCGAGTTCAAGTACAAGTACCTGAAATCGGTACTCGAGTACAAATACAAGTACCATGTACCCCATGTCTACTAGTTATGTACTTAAGCGCAAACGCCCTATATTCGCATGAATTTGACTTCCGATCACGAAATAATCACAAATTTCGATGTGTCATTTTTGAGAATTTCAAGTCACTAGTTTTGAATTCAAGATTAACAAAAGTTCTGCTCTTGTTCAGTTCTCTGGAGCAGATATTTAACTTTAAAGTGACTACAGATTTTTATACATTATTTTCCACTATGACCGCCTTTATTGAGTTAAGTTTTGCCGAAACCAATCTGATTAAACCAGAATTCCTTATTGTCTTAACATTTTTTATTAAATAATAAATTTTATTTTATATACATATATATATTAATTAAAATATAGTAATAATTTTTAAGTTAAATATTTAGTCAAAAAAGGCGACCAACTCGAAGAGCGTACTTGGCAACGGGGGTCTGGCGTTTAGTTGTTTTGAGACATCGTTTGTCTTGAGTGCTTCTGGGCTTTAATTTTTTTTATTTATCTAAGAAATCTGACATTATCAATTTTATTATGAATTTGAGGGAAACAACATATCGTTCTATTAATTATTCTATCGAAGACGATAGAGTAATAATTAATTTTCCACAGGTCATTATACATAATTATATGCTGTCGGATTAAAACAAATGTCTTTAAACTAATTATAATTGCAAAATGATAGCGGGACCCGTTAGCCGAGTGGTTTAGGATGAATCCCTGCCGCTGATCCGTTTAGACTTCCAAGCTATCTAATGTAGAAGCTATAGCAAAATGTCAAATTTTGTAATGAATTTGTGAAAAACTTACATGTTCTAATTTTTTTAAGTAGATGTGATTTGTGGCATGATATTAATTCCGGTTTATATCTTGTTTTGTTAACAGGCATATTTGTTTAATGTAAGCCCATACAAAAAGTTTGAATTTGCATCTCATATTCGATTAAGGTCTAATGCAATTATTGGGTGAGAAGTGATTGTTTTAAATATTTATTTGTTTGATTTGTAAAAATAGATCAATCACATTTTGTGCTGTGTATTTATTTTATTCAGACTTTTATTCAAAATTTATATTGAAAATGTTCTTAGAATTTTAAGGTTAAATTCAATGACCAGGTTGAAGATGGTAAAGGCAGTCATAATTGGTGAAGTTGCAGTGGGGAAAACATCACTTATCAAGAGGTTTTTAAAATATTACTTTCATTATTTCACTGTTATAGTATAATTAATGATGCCAAACAAATGATTTTCTAATGTTCTACCAGGTTTTGCAACAACAGATTTGATACAGATTACAAAGCTACAATTGGGGTTGATTTTGAAGTCGAGAAATTTTACATTCATGGGATACCATTCAAAATTCAGTTGTAAGCTAGTATATAAATTGGAATCGTATTATATTTTGTTTTAGTATCCTCAGCATATTATTATATCGACATAAGATATAAATGTTGTTTTCTGTAAATTTTTCTTATAAATATAAATGGTTAAAACCCTCAGAATTTGTTTTTTTGTAAGATGGGATACTGCTGGCCAAGAAAGGTTTAAGTGCATTGCCTCATCTTACTACAGATCTTCAAATGGTTTCTTGAGTTTTTGTTAATTTAGCATAATATATTAATAATATTATTATTATAATAATAGTCATTATTGTAACCATACACAATTCAAATTTTAATACTTATTTGGATAAGTTATTCAAATTAGTTAACTACCTTATTATAATTGTATTTATTCAAAACGTTTTGGACTTGCTCAACATTTTGTCGACCCTGGCTAAAAAAATCATGAAATTGGATGAAGTTTTTATTGTTAGTTGATTTTATTTTTAAAATATGTTTTTATTCTTAACAGCTGTCATCATTGTCTTTGATATGAGCAACATTGATACTCTCTCAAAAGCAAAACAGTGGAAGAAGGATGCATTCGCCAACATTGAGAACCAAACGCCACTGCTTTTTCTTGTTGGGACAAAAAGAGATTTGGTGGTTTGTCATCAATTACATTTAAAAAGAAATATATTCATAGACATATACCACTTATCTGAACTGTTTCATCTGTCATTTTTATGGAGCTAGTCATTGCAAACTAAATCCAAACATTTTAGAATTTTATTTTAGTTACATGTTTTTAGACTTTATATTATATACTTATATACTTAATCATTTTATGGATTAGTAATTAATAAATATACATATATTTATTAGTAATTAGTAATTACTTTGGAACAATATTTCTTGAATAGAACGAAAATATAAAAATTATATAGTTCAAAAGTAATTACTACAAAATTGTTACAAAACATGATTATTATTTTGCTCAATTGTCTTGAATAATTTAGTCAGACATTGTCTGGAAGGAAATGGAAGAAATGGCAACAAACATTGCAAGAGACATTGGAGCTGAGTTATGGATTGTGTCATCCAAAACAGGTTAAAAATATGTTTGTTATTTTTGCCTTGCTTTGCTATGTAAATTTATTCCTTTGCCATGTTTTCCATGTTTAATGCTATTCTTTAAATTGATGGAAATGCTCCTTGAAATGGTGCCACAAGTCAGCTATTTGCAATAAGACTCACTTATTCACTGCATCTATTTTATTCTGAATAATAAAATAATTGTTATCTCCTAAGCTCGATATAATTGTTTAAAAAAGCAAATCTTTTGTCATTTTAAATGCTTCAACAATAAATTTTGTCCAATTGAAATAATTAGGATAGATTCCTATCTTCTATTTTACTTTTGTTCCATTTTTATTCTACCATTATTGGAGCAATTTGTTGTTTAAGCAGTTGATTTTTTCTTTAATTCACTTAGATGTTACTTAAGTCAGTGTCATGGAATTTAAAAAAACTTATTGATTGAGATTGCTATTAGATGTACTAAGTGTGCCGGTTAATAATGCAGATTTTGTAAAAAATTTAAGCAAAACAAGTTAATTTTAAGAGAAACATTGTTTAAATTTTATTCAAAGTAATGTCCATTGCTAGCTATGCATTTTGCCCATCTTTCGGGTCTTTCATGGATACCATCCCAAAAGAACTTTTTTTTTGAGGCACACCATTCACAGACCCAATTTTCCATTTCTTCATATGTTTTGAAATGCTGTTCAGAAAATCGATCGGTATTAGTGGTAATTTGAAGGATCAAGGTCTGGGGAATATGGCAGGTGGGCTAATACTTCCCAGCAAGATCTTTTAAAGTATCTTTAATCGGTCTTGAAGTGATGGTGCATTATCATGAAATAAAATTACTTTGTCTCTTGGCCCATTCCAGTCATTCTACAATCAATGCCTGGGTTAAATTAGGTTAGTTAGGTTAAATTAATAGAGAATGAGATCGACGAATCAGTTGCTGAGCTGATGTTCAAGGAATTGAGAGGTCCTACCCAGACTGACCGTCATGCAGTTGGATGGAACCACATGCCAAAATGGTCCCAGGCAAGCTCATCAGTCAGAGACGCTATGATTAGCCAGGAAAGGAGGCGAAAAGTGGAACAAAACCGAGTCACAAGGGCAGTTCAGCAGTCACAGCAGGGTAAGTGGAGAATGTGGGAAGACGTCTCTTACCAGGAGCGACATGTAGAAGATGACCCTGCACCGAGTTGCCTACACGATAAGGTCAGTGTATGACCAGTTGCCCTTCAGGGACAATTTGCAAAAGTGGGGTCTGGTGGAAGAAGCCGAATGCCAACTCTTTGGCCGCACCGAGACACTTCATCATGTGCTCAGAAATTGCACGTATGCCCTTGCCAATGGTCGGTACACATGGCGACATAACCAGGTCCTTCCAAAGAAGTGTGGACTTAGAAGGGATGAGGCACTACCCCCAGATGCTGATAGAAAGTAGCAAGAGGCCGGATCTGGTGCCATATCGCCGTCGATGGATGCCATCATTCTGATGGAGCTGACGGCTCCATTGGAGGACAGGCTTAATTCAGCTCAAAGCAGATAGGTATGCAGATCTAACGATGGACCTGGAAGCGAGAGTATTCCGTACAGACCTCTTCCCCATCGAGATTTGCGCAGGGGGCGTGGTCGGCAAGTCGACTTACGCTTTCCTCACCAAGATTGGATTGTCAAGCAGGGAGAGAACAAACGCTATGACAAGGATGTCTGAGGCCGCCGAAGCGGCTTCATTCTGGATCTGACATGAGGAGCCAGAAGAAGTCTTAAGAGGCCACTACAGGAAACCGGGGAAAGCCGTCGGTCTCTGGTATGAATGATCCACCGAACGACGGGGCCGAGAGACGCAGTGTTGTCGGGAGAAATGGGCAGACCGCGGACTCGCAAAGCAACATGAAGTGCGGTCTAAACCGCGGCCACGAAAAGGCCAGAAAATCTCCGACTGCTGCTGCAAAGAAATTATAAGGCCCAGTTTACATTTATCAAGACTATGTGAAGAAGCCACTGAGAGCTTTCATGACCGCTGTAGGCAAACTGGGGTGGAGGAGATCGACATAACAAGGCCAATGAGAGCCCTGCATAGTCGAAGTTTGCAGATGATAAACAGATAGCATGCGACATGAAGAAGCCATTGAGTGCTTTCGCAGCCGCTCCAGTCCAGGCAGCAGCGACCGGCATAACAAGGCCAACGAAAGCCTCTCATAGCCGGCGATAAGAGCTGGTTCCAGCAAGACAAAACCGACAAGGACATCCAGCTGATCACCGGGTGCGGCCCACCCCTCGAAAACGTATGGAGACTTAAAGGGCCGAAACGTTTGAAGACGGGGAAACTCCTCTGAGGATCCCTGTCGGAGCTCCAAGGCAGAGTAATAAGTAAGTAAGTAACATCTTAAAGCGTAAAGGTGTTGATGATGTCAGCAATTTAAAATATATTTAGCAGACGTAGTTCTGAAGCTAGCAGACCATCTGTTAAGAAAATCCGCTTTATTAACCGGTACACCTGATATATATTTTCTAAATATTGTTATTGTATTTGCTTAGGTGAAAGAGTGACAGATTTCTTCTTCAGACTTGCAGTACTATTATTCGAAGATGCTGTAGATAATGAATCATCAGTTGTTACCAGTTCAGAACCCAGAAACTTTACTGCAGATCTCGTGAGTTAGTAATACTTTGTTTGAATTTTGACAAATTTAAAATTTCATTTGCCATTTTATTTTAGAAATTGAGAAAGACGAGCATCGCACAAGTTCCAGGCAAAGGACAACTTGTTGCAAATGAAGCTTATTTTCATTATCTTTGTGATAATTTGTTGGACCAGCAAAACTTCTTCAACTTTTCCAAAATTCTCATGGAATTAACTGATAACCGTTTTTGGATTAGTAGTCTCGTAAATTGAGAAGCTAAGATTTAAAATCATGACAAATGTTTTCCCATTTTTTCATCCTTACAATCGCCACTTCTTATTTGTCACCAGAAGTTCAAAATAAATTTGTGAGCATCTTGCCAGAGCAGGTGAGAAAGTCAATCAGGGACATAATATTTTCTTTTGGGGGTTGGCAACGTCCACCCTGATTTTAGACCAGGTGCAAAAGAAGGTCATTTCATATTTTACGAGGGTTGGTGCCCCCTTCCCTGAATTTTGGCTAGGAGCAAAAAAAGGTCGTCTTCTCAAATTGTGCGAGGGTTTGCCCCAATGGAAAAGGCTAAAATGACGCCCCTGAAGAAAATCATCGATCGGATCAAGCAAAGCAAGTATTTTTGCATAATTTTCGATACAACTGATGCATCTCAAAAGGACTAGATGAGCGATGTGTTCTGATACGCAAAAATGGACGAAAATGAAGTGAAGATGGAGCGTTCATTGAGACAAATGGGATGTCATCATGTTGGTGACTGATATGGCCAGACATTTGACAATTCTGCTGTTACGGCAAGGCACAGATACGGCTTCCGCGCATTTCCAAAATCAACCCAAGAGTGCCCTACAGACCACTCCCTGATTCTTCCTTATAATCATCTTCTGTGGCGGTTCGCTATACATTTTTTGACGTATTGGAACGGTTAGTCTCGTTCTTTTCAGCATCTGCATATTGCTGGAAGTCTTGATTCAAATGATCGGTCTAAGTAACAAGCGGGTTATGGAAACTAAATGGGGCAGTCGAGCAAACGCTGTAAATGTTGTTCTGAAGAAATTATAGGAAGTCGTCACTGCCCTGGAGCAGATCACGGAAGAAAGAGAAATTGCAACCACAATATCAGACGCATCTTTAATTCTGCACATGGTACTATTGTAGCCGTTTCTTTCTTTTCTTAGCCTTTAAAAATATCTTTTCCCAGAAATCAAAGATGAAATGACTAACTTGTTGTAATTGATGAAGACGCTTTGATAGCTCTTCAGTGGTCATATTTGCGGATTAAGAAAAATTGAAGAATTAAGCACATGCACATATAGAGTAATGTAATAAGATGAAAGTCTAGGACTAATAGTGATCTAAAATTACAACGAGGAGCTGTTCCATAAAAATTAAAATTTGAGGTATTTCTGGAATTTTGAAGGTTAGCGGATTATCAACGGCCAACGGAGAATGGGCAACAAAAAAACAATGATTTGATTTTATGGCACTTTGGAGTTTAATTGGTACTAGGAAAATTTATCGTCTAAATTATTATTAAAATATTCCATCTGATGCCCTTATGGTTTCTGGCCAGACAATAATGATGTTATGGCAAGCATAGACTTTTCAGGTGTGCATTTTTTGGAATTAATTGACGTGTAACATCCCCTCCGATGTCTTTATACCAGGTGCATAAAAGGTAATCTCCTCATGGTGTGGTTTGCCCTGTCCTCATTTCTATGTTTTTGGGCTATGTCATTTCTGTTGTTAACATGCGAAATATTGTTGGTGAATTTATTATCCTTCGACAAGAAATTTTCATTTCTTACTTATGACTTGGCATCCATCATTTAATGCGTAATTCTATTTATCATATTATTTTATTGGATACAATACAACCGGAGAAATTTTCGGTTTGGAGTATTACTTGCAAAACATCTGGGATCTATCTAAAAATCGCATTATTTATTTTTTTTTTATTAAAGCCCGTTGCATCAGAAAAAAATCGCATTAAAATATGGTAGCGCTTTATTAAAAGTCGATTCCAATCGTATTCCAAATAGTAATAAATGTTGGTAAAATAAGTTTATTGAATAAGATCAAAAAGTCTAAATTTGTAGAAGGATCAACTCACAAAAAAACTAAAGTGGCAACAGGATCCTAACATTCAGGAAATTGCTCATTGAGTGGTGCAATTAAATCTTAGCTGACAATAACTACAATAATATTGTTTTTACATAACCACAAATAGCAGTTTCACGAGAAGGCGATTAGTGAGGTAGTAGAAGGAGTCATAGAAGGGCAATTATGATGATAAAAGGATTTGGAATGTTGAGTTATGACGAAGGATTAAAAAAATGTCAGCTGACTACTTTTAAGAGGAGAAGCAGTGACTTAGGTAAACCATTTACATAGTATCCTGAGACCCGCCAGCTTTTGAAGCAAGCATCACATTTTTGTATGTTACCTGGAAAAGATGGAACACATTCATATTACAATCCGTAGTTATGTGAGACTACAAATCAAAAATTTCTCTCTTGTGTCCAATAAAATATGATAAACAAAATTATGCGTTAATTGATGGATGCCAAGTCATAAGCAGGAAATTAATACTACTACTAGTAATAATAATGATGATGATGATGGTAATAATAATAATAACAATTTGCAATCTATAATTTTTAAGGCGCCATGGCATCAGAGGCGCGAACAGTCATTAAATCACTTCGCCATTTTTTCATCATCTCGTGAACGGCCACGTGTACTTGATAGGGAGTTGAATAACGAGATTATTTGGACGGAGCAGGCCTGCAGGTCTGCCCGCTCAATTTTAAAGCAATTCCCGTTGTAATGCAACACCTCGTCAACGCGCCGGAATGGCCAGCAATCATATGGAAGAGAAGACTGACAGGTAAAGTGTAAAATCAGCCTTTCAGTCAACTTTCGTGAGGTTTGAATGAATGCGGAGGATGCACCTACAGTTTGGAACGACTTAAAGGCTCCTGAGGAATATGGAGCAAAAAATGATCATGGAAGACCCTAGAAACTGACGATTCGTCGTCGGAGACTCCTGGTAAGAAAGGCTTCTTCAGGTAAATTTTCAGCAAATCAAATTAGAAATGAACTTGATTTAAGAATTTGTAAAAGTACAGTGTTAAATAATTTGAGATCTAGTGGTATTTAACATATGAAAGAAGGTTAAAGAATCCTGCTCTTAAAAACAATCACAAGTTGGCAAGAGTGGAATGGACCAAAACCAAAACAAGGGGCAATATTATTTTTTCAGATGAGACGAAACCTCAGATTGGAAAAAGAAACATTTTTTAGTCGAAATCATGGAGCAGGATCGGTAATGATTTGGGGAAGAATTTCCAGTGAAGGATTGATTGAATTAGTCTTTCTGGGTGGGAGGCAGTTTTCAGTGGATTACATAAAAGTTTTAGAAGATCATCTCTTGCCTTTTGGGGAAGATCTTTAAGGAGGAAATTTTATTTTTCAGCAAGATAATACCCCTGATCAACACTTCCAAGTAGACAAAGACATTTTTCCAGAGCAGAAATTTGAAAGTTATGAGTTAGCCAGCTTGTTCCCAAACTTAAATCCTATAGAAAAATCACTCACAATCTGACCTAGAAAACGCCATTAGGAGTGCCTGGAAAACTGGGCAGAAAATTCGTAAAAACCCTAATAAAATCAATGAATAACAGATGTTTTAAAGTTATTGAAAATAGAGGAAACATTATTTCTTATTAATAAGTTTTTTTCTTGTTTTTTTTTAATGAGGTTTTTAGTCATTTTTCGATGATTTTTGAAAGTGTCTTTCATGGTTATTGGACGCCCCAAAATCACGTTTTTGGAATTTTAAAATTAATGCATGAACATATTTTGATGAAAATTTAAGAGGTAATTGCAAATATATAAATACATAACATATTAAAATTTCCCCAAAATCAAATTTTCCTTTATCGAGTTATCACGAAATAATGGGTGTCCTCGTGGTTTCTCTCCTGCCTGTGTAGGTTTCCAAGCACCTCGGCACAGTGGACTTCCGCAGCGTCCGCCATCTTTACTTATTGATTATTTTTTATCGTTATGGAAACTACAAACTGTCTTATATCTCAAAGCTTGTTGCAGACATGCAGCCTCATCTGCCACGTCGTGTACTCTCGTTAACCTAAAATTGTCAAGATTTAACATGAACATCAGCCAAGTTCACAGCATCGTCTTTATTCTCCTTTGCATGTGTTTTATTGAGTGCGTTTTCTTGATGATGATGATGGGGTAGAAAAAACTTGGAATCTATTTTATGCGGTCTCATTCGCTCGGCCCCGGAGGTTCTCCGGCCAAAAAGGTTGTGCACCACTGCTTTATTGCACATGCTATTAATGTTTATATTTTTGAGGTGAAATTTGGAAATCTCCAAAATTTTGGGAAGTATTATTACAGAGCGAACTAATTGTCGACCAGCTTTTAAAAGCAAGCGCAATCTCGGAAATAGCTCAATAAAAAATCTGCAAACTAGTGAAGATAGTTAGCTTAAAAAAGTAGATTAATTAAATTAATAAATGCTAATATCTAGGAATATTCTTGGGCTGATGAAAGCAATATAAAACATTAAGATTATTGATAAAATCAAACTTCTTTTTACAACAACCGAAGCTTTAGGCTTTCTCCGTTTGATCAACGTACGCAATAAATAAAAGTAATAATAGTTTTGAAAAAGCCAACGTGCACCCGCATGGCCTAACGGTTAAGGCTGCGCCTCTCACGATGGCAGCGCGGATTCGAACCCCGTTGCGGGAGCACCGTCCTAATCATCTAGATATGCAACGAAAGTTAATATTTATTTGAAAAAGTCAAGTTCAGCAACAACAAAGATATAAAAAGTGTGATTGACAACAATCTACTTTATTTTGTTTTATTTTTGAAGAAAATCATTATGTTTCTCAGGGTCGCCGACATAAATTTTTGGGCCCCGCAGCAGAACCGCGGTCTCTTGTGGTACGTCAACTTGGCAAGGGATTATAAAAAAAAGTCATGATTGTAATATCTTAAAACCACAAAAAATACTAGTCCCTGAGTCTTGTCTAAGTATTTTTTTTTAAAATGGACTAAATTTATTTACACAGTGCTCTTTTAAACTTAAATTCTATCAAATTTTAGGTAGTGAATAAACAATTATGCATTTAGGTTATTTGTGTTTTATTTCCAAGTACTAAATTATTTACTGCTCAGAAAATTAGTTCCAACAAGAAAATAATCTAAAGAGACTTAAGTGTTGCATTAGTAGGAAGTTAAGAGGCCAATTATAGAAATCCTAAGCTAGCTGCAGCCATAGGCTTCAATAGAGTCCTTCCTTTAAGTAGATACTTGACATTCATTTATTCAGAGCTTTTGGCTTTAGACTAAGAATTACTACGCTTAATTTTACAGTTTTGACAATTTTACAGAAACTATGGCAGATTATCAGCAGCTACCCGAAAAACTATGGAAATTCTGTGACATTCCTTTCAAATCTGTCCATCACGCGGCCAGGGCATGGCTATCACTTCATCTCAATCCAGAGAGAACAACATTTGGACCAGAAAATGGAAACCTTCAGGATTGGAGAGGTGTAGCTGAAGAGCTAGGATTCTTTCCGATACAGATCGAGAATTTTCAAAGATCTCGCGACCCTATGAGTGAAGTCTTGAAAAACTTGAACATTACTAAACAAGAGGCCGTCCTTGGAGACGTTTTGCTAGCCATCTTGAGATGCGAAAGATACGATATTCTGGAAGATCCCCAGTTGAAGATGCAGTTGGGTATGTGAAATTAGATTTTAAAATTATATGTTTAACAGGTTTTAACAATTGGAGATGAATTTTTATAAAGTGTGCACTTAATGCAAGTTAACAACATTTGGATGTCTTATTTTATTTATAGTTTAATATTTTTTAAAGAAAAATTTGATCTCGATTTGATATACTTTATGTACCTCGACATATCCGTTAAAGTTCTTGAAACTGATGTTAATTAAGCAGAAAATGAAACAAGCGAAATTAAGTCAATTATATGATTTTATTTATTGAATCGTTACCAACATGCCAATGAAACATAACTTGAGTATTGACAAGTAAAATAATTATTTATATTACTGCAAAATTTGATAATAACGGTTCATTTATGTGGCGTCGTAGACATGGATCAGAAGCGCCTGAATTTTTGATTTTTGGATCTTCAAGGAATGTTTTTTCCTTATTTCAACCATCTTGAAGACGTCGGACATAGTTGAGAAATTGGAGTTGAAGAGGCCAGAGACAATTTCTTGAAAAGATGTTTTCTTCTCCCGCGGTTGAAAGCTCTTTCAAGTTTCAAACTTATTTATGAGTCATTCTCTTAACATCTCTAAACTGGGGACTTCGCAGGAGGACACAATGTGAAAAGCAAGCAATGCAATGAAACAGCATATCCACAAAATCAAATGACTTAAGTTCAGCCACCATTAAAATTATCCATTTTAGAGATTTAAAGTTTGATATGTTCTGAGCTTTCACCTCTTCTTCCGGGAGAGAGTTTTAACAATGAAAAACCTTAATACTAGAAAACACCTTCTGTAACCCCTACTATAGCCAATGAAGTTGAAAATTTCAAGTCACGTACTTTTGCCTTAGTACAAATCTATGTTTTATGTTGTACTATCCAAGTAATACGTTATACAATATGATGAAATCCGTTTTCCTCCTCTTGTGAGCTCAAGAATGGAGCTTTAAGGACTTTAATCTTAGCAAGTCAGGGGAATAAACAACGCACGTCCACAGTACTTTTCAAAGATAAAGAAATTTCTCAAATGAATATTGGTGAATTTAATACCATGCATAAATTCAATACGATTAATTATTAGTTATTAATAACTAATTATATTCTCTTTTCAGAAAGATGCAAACCTTCTGAAGTCCCTATCAGATGCTTTGTTGAACTTCAAGATCCAAATGGTTTAACTCACTTTTGATGTTTTATTGTTAAGTGTATTGTTTCAATAAACAATGTTCAAATTTAACTTTAAGCTAATCTTATGTTCAAACTCTATTTAAATAAGTTGGCTCAAGCAACGATGAAAATTACTGGCTGACAGTCGGAGAGGGTACGTATTTTAATCTATTATTTATAATTTAGAAACGATCGAATTTTAAACTTACTGGCTTCAGCATTTATTTACAAAATTCGCATCATAAGCAATAATTTCTTATTGCTACAAAACAATAGTAATAAATATTTGAATTTGTCGACTTGTTTTTAGCTGAAAACGGTGCACCAGAATATTTCAACGCTTTCGTCTGCTACAGTCCAGTAGATCTTAATTTTGTGAAGAACATGATGACTGAACTGGAAGACAAACAACAGTTCAAACTTTGCATTCCAGACAGAGACTTCCTGCCAGGTCCTCCAAAGTACGAGGCTATAACGAAGTTGATACAAGCGAGGTAGGTCTAGGTCTTGATTAAACTTCTTTAGGCAGGTTTCTTGCAGATGACTAATAAGATACCTATGAGAAATATTTATTACTCCTGATAAACAATTATAAAAAATGTCATGGTTGTTCAACTAAATCCCGCATCTTTTGCGCTCTTCGCACGAAATCGTACTATTTCACTCGAAAAGTAGTTAGTAGGTTCAAGAAGATAATAAGAATACCTATTTAATTTACGGACAGTCACGAATAATTGTCGGGGCACAAACCAACATTTATGATTTTATTTTGAATTTCGACTTGCGTACAACTCCAGTTATATTTATATACGCATTTACATTTTATTACAAAATAAAAACCTAGATATTTGGGAGTTTTATTGTGTTTTGTCTTAGATTGTTTGCTTTCATAAAGCATGAAATCGTTATGGGGACTTCTGTGACATTTCATTTGTATAATTAGTAGGGCTGCAGATCGAATTTTTTTTAATCACGATTAGTCGCACGATTAACCATTTTAGTCGCAGTTAACGCATTTTTAATTGCACCATCCTATTATCCAATTAATTTCTCAAAATACATCTGTGGCTGCTGGTGAATCTAGGCATTTAAATGCCAGCTTAGCAACCAGGCCATGTGATGGTGCACAGTTTCTCAATCATTCCAACAGACAACCAGCTTTGTCGATTTCCGGCTCAGTTTTAAAACGAGCTCAAGCCCTCGTTAAAGCAGATGACACCGATCGCCTTTGTGGCACAAGTGGTTCCTCATCCTCAGAGTCAGTGGAATATTCATAGAAAATCTTCCTCTTCTTTGCATTGGGTTCAGTAACAATTTCTGAGAAATTTGCAATCCTCCATTGATTTTTTCTTTCAATTCCATCAGTGTTGGCAACAGCGTGCAAATGGCAGATCTTCAGCAATAAACGGGTGTTTTCTGATATGTAAGAGAAAACGTACTGCGATGATGCTTAAACTCGCATTCGCACAAACCACAATAGAATTTGATTTGAAACTATACTTGCCTCCCAAAATCGTCTTACTTACTTGCGTCCATCTTTTCTTAGTAAACAAAAGGGAAGAAGGGGGAACAAACGCTTGAAATTTTCAATAAAAATATTTCAAATTAGAAATAATAAAATTTTCAAACATTTAACGCATTAATAGTAGCGTTAACGCATATACATCTAAAGCCCTATTAATTAGCAAACTTAATAGCTGCGTCAAATCGATGTTATATTGTTCATCATAAAAAGTATAACAAATTTTTAAAATTGTCTTACATAATTACATATCATACATAAATTATTTCGTGAAATTGACTGTAACAAAAGCTTGCTACATAAAAAGTAATTATGACTTTCTGCATTATCAGATGTGACAAATTCATCGTCGTCCTAAGCCCGGACTTCCTGAAAAGTGACGAATGCTCCTTCATGTTGAATTATGCTCTCGCTCTCAACCCTAGTAAGTCTCATTAAATTTATCTCAGATGCTATATACGAACAGTATTTTACTTCTGCAATGTTTATGTTCGCATAAAAAGATTCGCCACCTACCTCCTACCTACCTACCTACCTACCTACCTACCTACCTACCTACCTACCTACCTACCTACCTACCTACCTACCTACCTACCTACCTACCTACCTACCTACCTACCTACCTACCGGATTTTAAGATCCTGGTTAAGCTAAAAATAAATATTTTTGGCAATATTTAAACGTAAATTCCTCTGAACTTGAATATCATTCATTTACTTTAAAACCACTCTAGCTATCGAATGTGATTAGAGAAGTAAAACTTAATACCAAACTTAGTAACATCTCTTGGTTATTCCCATGATTTTAAGATCCTGGTTAAACTAAAAATAAATATTTTTGGCAATATTTAAACGTAAATTCCTCTGAACTTGAATATCATTCATTTACTTTAAAACCACTCTAGCTATCGAATGTGATTAGAGAAGTAAAACTTAATACCAAACTTAGTAACATCTCTTGGTTATTCCCATGATTTTAAGATCCTGGTTAAACTAAAAATAAATATTTTTGGCAATATTTAAACGTAAACTCCTCTGAATTTGAATATCATTCATTTACTTTAAAATCACACCCTAGCTATTGAATGTGATTAGAGAAGTAAAAGTTAATACCAAAATTAGTCACATCTCTTGGTTATTCCCACCAAATCACAAAGCATGTAAAACGTAATTAAATCACGATTTAGATAAATAAAAGTATTTTTGATGTTTATTTAGGTGCCAGGCGCAAGAAACTGATACCGATATTATACAAGCGTTGTGAAATACCTCCCATATTGTCCTTCATCACATTGGTGGATTTCACCCGTGGAGATGTCATAGGCTGGTTTTGGAATCGCCTGTCAAAATCACTGATAATGCCTGTCACAGGGTGTTCATCGACGTCTTCTTTGACTTCTCTCACCTCTCTGAAAGATTTCCCAACCACTAATCAAGATACGATTGTTACTCTGAAGACTAAACAACGCCCAGGAGATTTTCTCGAAGTCGAAAAAGGTCCGATGTCAATTTCAAGTGCTTCTTTTTCAGCAGGCGAACTTGATGGCAAGGAAGTGAGTGAATTTGTCGGACTACCAGCTAAAGAAGTAGAAGAGTTCATTGATGTGTCTACAGAAGTAATGTCGGTGCCACATATTCCTTACAAACCGTTTTCATTCACGCAGTGCTTTAAAAGCTCCTCCAAAAAATAAGTTTGTTATTCATTACACAACCGAAATTAATGGATATGATGGAGAACCAAGTAATCTTTGCAGCTGCCTTGTCGAAGCTGATCGAATGAGAAGCTGTTGTTTTAATTGCGTAGGACAATCTGCTTAATAGTCTTTATCTTGCCTTGATCAGTAAGACTGATTTTAATGTCGGACTCACGCAGTAATAAAATCATAAAATGACTAAATTGCCAAATACTGGTTGAATCATGTCAAGGGACAGTTTTTTCAATAGGAAACGTGGCATATTAATATATATTTTTATTAATGCAATGAAGAGCACGAAAAATCGATTTAATTTTCTGGAAATTTTCTTGTTAATCAACGTTGCTATATTATATGAACATAGTACTGTTCTTCTCTAGTTGGAAGATTCGTTTGAAGATTGCTTTATTGAAATTCTATTAAATAAATGTTTATACCATAACCTAAGGAATGCTGCTATTGCTTAAGAATCAAGCAATAAAGAGAGCCAATAAACTTGCGAGTTGTCTCCTGACTTGGAGTACTTATTGCCATTACTCGAGTACACATTTCGAAGCCCCAGGGAGACGAAAATGTGCAGCATTTCCTCATGGAATGTCCGACCCAGTCTGCCCTAAGGAGAGAAATCAGACTCAATACAAATCTATCTGATATGAGTTCCATACTTAGCTATACAGCGATTGCGGACATCATCGACAGATGGATTTGCAAAAATCGAAGTCAATTACTTTAGTGATTTTTAATTAAACTTTATTTAATTTATTATTATCTCATCCTTATTATTATACTAATACTTATCTTTATTTTTACGTAAGTAACACTAACAAGTCCAAATCATCCTAGTTATGCAACGGATCAAATAATTAATCAAATAAATAAAATAATTAAAATAAATAAATACGCATTTCGAATAGCTATATACTTAAGCCATCACTTGTTGATTCCCAGAAGTCGCCTTATATTGAACTAAAATTTAAGTGCAACGGAAATCTGTAAAATCATTAATTTAAGGTCAGCCTCCCTTCACGAAATACTGTGAGCATTGAATTTAAACACTATTAATTACATACTCGCGGAGGAACGAAGCTTCTTTATTCACTGCGAAATAAAAACGAGAGTAACATATCAAGTGTTATGATCCAAATCATCTTAGTTATGCAACTGACTTTAATCAATTAAAAGTAATGAAGGTTCTGTTTTTAATTAACAAAAATCTGTTCAGGTCAACGTGCATAAGTTAGGTTTTAAACCTGAACAATGTTGCAATTTTTGTTGTATATTTATTCCGCTGGATTCCATAGTTAAACAAATGGATGCAAAATGTAACTGTTCTCATCGAATTGATTAAGACCGGATTTACTGAGGTGGAAGCTCAAGCTCAATTAGCGAAGTTAATTTTCTATATATAAAATTTAAAATATTGCTCGTTGTGCCGTCCTTGTCGTGAAATGGAATTAATTAACAAAGCTCTGGAATAACAAACACCAAGGTCGGATCGAGAACACTTTGGCGGGGTGGTCCACACACTGGAGCCGGTGGGCGAATTGAGAGGTGTTGGCACACATCTACTAAAATTTTCCGTCCTTGCTGAATACATCAACAGACGTAATTCGTAGAAAGACGTCATCTGGTTTCCAATAGCAATCCATTCGATTAAGATTTTTTTCTTCGCAGGCCAAACCTTAAATGCCAATGTACAGGTAACCGGACTTTGCTCAAATGGTGATAGCTCACATGGCTCCAATGGTTGCTCAAATGGCAGTTGCGCACATAAACTGTTGCTCACACTGACAATTGCCTACACAGACTCTTGAGCACACTAAAATTTTGCCAAGTTTAATTGAAATGTTTTTGAATTGGTTTAAAATATCATTTTTCATGTGAAAAACTAAGCATAAAATCTAAGAACAACAAAAATTAAATCTATTTTAATGTTCTCGTTAGTGCACAGAGCCTTATTTAGAAATTGATTTCAGGTGGGTTCAAATCAGGGCCGCCGAGAGAAAAAAAGCCTGTTCGAAACTTTTTCTGAGTCCTCTCCATCACTAGCAATATCTAGGTGATTCAGTTGGAAAGCCAAAAGCATAACATAATAGAATGACATGTATAACGTTTATAGTGCAACGTTAATGATAAACACGAGACCGAGCCGAGTTTATTTATTTATTTATTTGATTATAGTCCGTTGCATAACTCAGATGATTTGGATTAGACCGAGCCGAGGTAGTGTTTTATTAACGTCCGTTGCATATCTAGATGATTAGGACGGTGCTCCCGCAGCGGGGTTTGAATCCGCGCTGCCATCTAGAGATGGCCATGCGGGCGCTAAACTTCTAGCGCCCGATATGGGACCGAGCCGAGCTTGTTGTAGTATATATATATATGGCCTGGTTCAAAGGGAATGACTTGATGAGATCTTGGCAAAGTGATTCTCTTTGATGTGATGCGCTATACCATGGACTCCTAAATGTATACCAGGACTGTCAACCTAAGCCTAAAAGTTTCGCCGATATACATCGGGAGGCCATGCGCATAGCTGTACACTTGACAGGCTAAAAACAACCGTGCATTGTTTCATTCTTCCTTTGTTTCGCATTCGCTGTACAACTGAAATATATCTTGTTCTGCTTATTTAACAAACTGTTTTAAAACCGGTCTTTTGAATTTTGTGGATTTACACATCATACATTGGACTATACATCATACATCTTATCAAAAAGGTTTGTAACATAGAGCTCATTTCATTTCTTAATTATACTAATCGATATACATTGAATAAACATTTCAATAACAAAATTTAAGTGATTTAAGATTTGTAACTATTATATTTTAAATATCAACAGATAATATGGGTTATAAATGTTCCATATACGGATGTAGATCTGGATACGACAAAGACGATTTTTAAAAAAATAACATAAGTCTTCACAAGTATCTCCTACATGACAAAGATTTATGCCAAAAATGGGTTAGAGCCAATCCTCGAGAAAACTTTTCTCCCATGGAAATATGGAAATACTTGCATTTTTTTTTGTTTTTGTACTTTGTTTATTAATAGCAAAGAGATTCCAAAAAGAAAATGTTGTGATTTAGTTAAAGAAAAATGTTAAAAAATTTCTGATGTTTTAAACTTGATGTCTCGTTTGAATTTTTGGCTTGGTGATGAACTAAAACTATAAACTGTGTTTGCATTCTTATAAAGTTTTTACAGAATTAAAGAATAATAAACAACTTCTTGATAAATTCATGCTCTCAAAAAACCATATGTTATTATTTGAAAAGATTACAGTAAGGTGTTTAAATGAAATTGATTTAATCACATTTTATACAAACTATTGTGATTTTGATCATGAACTTAATTTTCTACTATGTAAATCTTTATTCAATTGTTTGAGTAAAAATTTGGTTAAAACTAATTCTAATGTAAATTATAAAAGTATTCAAGGAAAGATTAAAAAATTAAAAAGCTAAACATGGTGTTGTTTTACAATTTTCTATAAAATATCTGAAATACGCTAGTCTCATATAGAGATGCATGGCCTCCCGATGTATGGCTCGAATACGGTTGGCAGTCCTGATGTATATATATAGGAGTCCATGGCTATACCAAATGCCAAAATGGAACCTAACTAATTACTTCAGCACCAGAGTAATTAATCTTTAAAATAAGCTCGATGAGCAAACAATATATTCAGACTCGGTAAAAGTATTTAAAATACGACCATCGAAATTTGGATACTGATTTAAAAAATTAGGAGTGGTTTATCACACAGACATTAGTCTCCTTAAACCACTATAAATTAATGTTATGTTATGTTAACTCTCTAATGAAAACATTTCTCAAAGACAGGTCGTTTTGAAAACGTATCATACTACATATTTTTTATCAATTTTGATCGAAAGCCTATATTGATGGGAGGCCCATTTTGGTGAGTCCCCTCCCCCGTAATTCAGCCCTGATAGTTTGCGTGTTTTACAGATTTTTTACGTAAATTGTAAAAACAGCGTGTTATAGGTACAAATATGACATACGATCTCAAAAACTATTGAAACCTTTTTATTAAAGAATAATAATAGCAAAACTTGCAATGCAAAACGGAGGAAATAGTAATAATGATATTTTAATTTAAATAATTAATCTAAATCAAATTTGATCAAATAACAACTTGTAATAGTATCCATTTTTAAACCAGGTGTAATTAAATAGGTGTATTTACATCTGGCACTGAAGTCTGCATTGTTGCAAACAGGATTTGAGTTGCCGGATTTGTCGCCCTTAGCTTGTCTTGTTGCTATTTCGGAAAATGGTAATAACATTGGTCTTATACATACTTGGAATTTATAAATATTAATTGGATTTGTATTATTTGCATATTTTTTTTTGTGTAATTTGTCCAACAGTTTCAGTGCCATCGATTCAGTTATCAACTCTTATTCTCTTTAAAATTAATCAAACTGAAATTGTTTTAGTTATAATAGCATACAGGAATATATTTAAGATGAGTAGGTTGTTTTACGTTGGCAACTTTCAAATGATTTATAATTATATAATTCGCAGAAATTGATTTATAATGATATAATCTCAATTTTGTAATTGTTTTGCTGCTGTTTTAAACATGAATGAGATACTTTTATTTATTTATAAATGTTCATATCACAGCCATACCATTGGCAAAGTCATAATGTCAAGCAGAGTGGCGTGGAAGATATGGTCTTGTTACAGAAAATAAATGAACAGGCCATTGTAGAAAACTTGAAGAAGAGGTTTATGGATGATTGCATCTATGTTAGTTATGTGCATTTATATTTCATGCACTTAAATGTTGTCATATAATTAGCCAATGACATGAATGTATTGTTTTACTGCTATAAATTCATCACTTATTAGGTAATCAAATTTTACTTCAAATAGTCTTGCTATTTGCTTTTATGTTATTAAAATCTTTAAAATCTTTTACAAAGACGTACATTGGTCCTGTGCTCATTTCTGTGAACCCATTCAAAAACCTACCATTATATTCTGATAAGCATGTGGAGCAATACCGTGGAGCTGTGAGTTTTGCAATGTCTTAAATAATACATTTGTAATTTTATTACCTGTGTACAATTTTTGGATTTTGTAAATTTATTCTTATTAGAGACTATATTTTATATTCGTGCCTTTTAAGTGAGGACATTTCTATTTCAAATGTTTTTTCACATTATAAGGAGAATTAAAATTTAAAACTTCTAGTTGTACAAGTCATTTTATACTGAGTTTCTAAAAATGATTGAGGATGCATTTTGTAAAAGATGCTGCTCTCAACAAAACCTTGAAAAATCACTTCATTATCAAAAGTTGAAGAATTTGATTTAAATTTAAAAGTAGATAATAGCAATAATTTTGACAGGCCTCTTATGAAAACCCACCACATGTTTATGCCCTCAGTGATGACATGTACAGGAACATGATTATTGACATGGAGAATCACTGTGTCATCATCAGGTTAGTCACTCTCTTTCCATTGTTCTCAGTAATGTGACAGATTGTGTATTTGCATTTTGGTTATCGTTTCAAAAGAAGAAATTAATAAAGCAGGAAAATGTAAATGTTTTGTCTGGTTTTAGGTTGCATTATTATGTTATTTTTATTCCATTATTCTTACTTTAAATCTTTTACTTAAGTTCTATTTCCTTGATGAATTTTAGAGATATTTTTAAATTGTTATTCTTTATTTATTTATATTAAGTTTGGGCATGTTAAGAGTATTTATTGGCTAATGTGTGTGACCATTTTATTCCAGTGGCGAGTCTGGTGCAGGCAAAACAGTTGCTGCCAAGCACATAATGAATTACATTGCCAAGGTCTCAGGGGGAGGGCAAACAGTTCAGGTAAATGAATTAGCAATAAATAATAGTTAAGACAAATAATTATAAGGAAGGATGACAGTTTCAAAATAATTGTGCTTTTTTGAATCAGGTCATAAACTGGTTTTCATTTATGTGGTGAAATATGTCTCAAATGTTTGTGAAAATATTGGGACATGATGATGATGATGACAATTTTTATAAAAATCATTCTTTGCGCCACTCACCATCATTACCTATGTTAATATCGGCAATTGAATGCATGGAAATTTGTCATTGTTTATTTGCATTTTCTTCAGAGGGTAAAGGAAATCATACTAGAATCGAATCCACTTCTCGAAGCTTTTGGAAATGCTAAAACGGTCCGAAACAACAACTCCAGTCGATTTGTTAGCATTTATTTTAATTTTTTGAGTTGCTAAGCAATTTTTTTTAATAAACAACATGTAATATAAATTTAATATTCAGAGTTAAAATGCAGCAATTTATAATTTCAGGGAAAGTATGTAGAAATTCAATTCAGCAGGGGAGGTGAACCAATAGGAGGGCACATCTCAAACTTCCTCCTTGAAAAAGTAAATGCTGTTGACATTTAAATACAGTCATGCTGCTGATAATAGTGATCACAATATTTGCATTGATGGTGATAATGATGTCAATTAGAGCTCTGTCATACTTTATCACAAATAATGATAATGAGTGTAACTGCCAGACACAAGTTCAAATGCATTTGATGTTCATTGTTATAACTTTGCAACAATAATGCTCAAAATCATTTATTGTGGACATGCTTGGATTGTCTGATGATTGTAAATATTTATAAGAGAATTATTCTTTATTAATCTTTGTATAAAAGAAATTTTAAGATGATCACCAGTATTTATATCTAATTTGGAATTAAAATAATTTTATATAAAGAGGCCATGTAAAAATTATATCTTGTTTTGTCTGCAGTCACGTCTTGTCCTCCAGAACCAGAATGAGAGATCATTTCATATTTTCTATCAGATCCTATCTGGAGCCAACAAAGAACTAAGAGGTGTTGATTATTCATTGACTATTCAACAGCTAGATGATTAGGTCAATTTATCTCTTTATTTTCTATGAAGCTTTTGTTAAATATAACCATTTTAAGGAGTGATATTAATATACATTAGAGTAACATATTTAGATATTTGATCATTTTTGGGGGCTTTCTATTCCCATTTTTTATGAAATACCTTATTTTGACATATGTTTGAGTCCCAATAAATGTTTCACTCATTATTGGACAAACTAATCACAATGTTGGGAGGAATTGTTGCCTGCTTCTTGTAACTTCATTTATATATAGCGCCATATGCATAGCGTCAGAGGCGCTTCTTGTAACCATTTATATAGCGCTCCTTCCCAAGGGCGCTGGCGGCAGTGCAGGCTGGGTTTCGAACACGACACATTACGACTGTTGTCATTACCGCCGTATGCAGGCACGTAACCCATTCGGCTAACCTGCACGCCCCAATTCTTAATTCATTTTACTTAGTTAAAGCTAAAAATGCTTTATTTCTTTCTCCTAGAGAATTTGGGCTTAGCACAACCTGACTTTTATACCTACCTGAGTCAGAGTGGAACATATACAGTTGAAGGCATTAATGATGCACAAGAATTTCAAGACACCAATGTTAGCAGTTGCATGTTTTATAAAAATTGCATTCATAATAAATACATTTAATAAGTTGTTGTCTGTCATCTTCACGAGGCTCAAGCAATTAGTTGATATTTATTTCTGGAGCCAAAATGCAATCAAACGTAATTACCTTGCAATATTTGTGATGGAGTGGCCATAACTTCATTGTGGGACATTAAAAATTCCGTTATCATCATCATCATCATCAACCCCACCATCATCATCATCGTCTTTATTATTACAATCGTCATTGTACTGAATTTAAGATACTGTTGCTATCATTAAAATGTTCATCCCAAAGCAATTAAACTTTACCAATGAAAGTGAAAAACATTATTTTAATTTTTGTGAATTTCTACAAAGACAAGAAAGACTGAATGAAAACAAAAGATGTATTCTTTGTAGCAACTTTTGCAATGCGGTTGCCGTCTATGATCTTTCCTTCAAATGTGGAAATGCAGCTACCAGAACTATAATGTATTTATAAATTGCAAGTTTAGGTTTACAAATACATCGATGACATTGTTTGCAATAATAACATTAATGTTTGCAGTTTTATTTATTAGCATGCTATGAGTGTGATGGGGATATCAGAGGAAGATCAGTACAGCATCATGACTTTGGTGGCTGCCACTCTACATCTTGGCAACATCTCCTTTGTTGAAGTCAACAATTATGCTTCCATTCAAGATCCTCAGTGTTAGTGTTTTGTCCTTTTCAAATTATTTTCTGTAATTATGTTTCTGTTTGAAGGCACTTTTGTTTGTTAGTTAAGAAGTAAAAGTTATTTTCGAAGGTGTTATTTTTTAGTTCTGGATTTTCCTGCTTTCCTTCTCGGCATATCAAAAAAAACCCTAGAAGAAAAGCTGACTAGCAGGGTGATGGATAGCAAATGGGGTGGAAAAACGGAAAACATTCAAGTAACCCTCAACCCAGAGCAGGCAGCTTACACCAAAGATGCCCTTGCCAAGGCCATTTACTACAGGCTATTTGATTATTTGGTGGAGGTATGTTTCAATGTGCTGAAGGATGGATAGATTGCAAACATGCATCAAATTTATTTATCTAAATTTTAAAAAATATATATAGCAATTGAAGTAGCCATGGACGTTGTATTTATTGCTTCACTCTGAAATTTTGGTCTTTATCATACCTAACCATGAGTATTGATAGTGATACACCTATTTGTTAAGATATTGTTATTTTTTGTAAATAGATTAGATTCAATATAATGTTTAATAAACATTATTTGACTCTTCATGAATTCAACCAATGAATTTTCATGCAGGCAATAAACAAAGCAATGGCAAGCAGTGATGAGCTACTAAACATTGGAATCCTTGATATCTATGGATTTGAGATTTTTCATAAGAATGGCTTTGAACAGTTCTGCATCAACTATGTAAATGAGAAGCTACAGCAGATCTTCATCGAGTTGACATTGAAAGCAGAACAAGAGGAATACGTGCAGGAAGACATCAAATGGGTACCTATTGACTACTTCAACAACAAGATTGTTTGCGACCTCATCGAATCGAAGCAACCGCCTGGCATTATGTGCGTTCTCGACGATGTTTGCGCCACTATGCATGCAGTTTCAGATGGAGTTGATGAAACTCTTCTTGCTGTTAGTTGTAAATATTAATTGTGAAGATTTAAGTTATTGAAATTATATACCTAATTTTTATTTTTGGGCCTCATCCCGTACATCGGATGAATTAAGTAATGTTAGAGTTTCTCAATTGTTAATTAATTCAGAAACTTCAATCAGCTGTGGGTTCACACCAACATTACCAAAGTGGAGGAGCAGGCTTCACTGTCCACCATTATGCTGGGAAGGTTATTTTTAAGTTCAGAAAATTTTTTGAACAATTGTTGAGCATTGTTTCATGTTTAGCACAAATGCGATTTCCATACTTTTTTATAATTGATGGCATCTGCTTTAGAACCTTCACATCCAATATTTGATTATTTTGATATTGGGCATGATTTTATCTTGTTTTTGATAAAGTTTTATTTTCCAGGTATCTTATTCAGCAGATGGATTCTGTGAAAGAAACAGAGATGTGCTCTTCGCTGATCTCATCTTACTCATGCAGTCCTCAACAAAGTTTGTTCATTCTGCATAAATTTAGGAATATTTTACTTATTTGTTATTTTGAAATGATTTTTTTTTCTTGAAAGATTGAACATTTGCTGAATTTTATGATATAATTTTAGGATACTAGATTTCTCAAGATAGGTAGAACATACATTAGTAGAATTAATAGTAGAAAGATATATTTTATGTATTATATATAAGCATTTATAGCACATTTAAAGAACTTTAAATATTTGTTACAATGTTATGTTATTATATTAAATGATCAAATAAATCAATGGCAGTCCTTTCATTGTGGCCTTATTTCCCGAGGTGGTCAGCACCAATGCCAAATCACGTCCTACCACAGCTGGGTCAAAAATTAAGGCTGGTTTATAATATTTCATACAAAATAAGGCTCTTTAAAACTATAATCATAACTTAATTTTTGCCTACATGAAGTGAGTTTTTGAAACACATAAATATATAAAGGTATTAATGATGACAGTTGAAAATATTTGCTACTCCAATAAATTTAACTTTCAGACTCAAGCAAATAAACTGGTTGAGACTCTCAAAAAATGCACCCCACACTATATCAGGTGCATCAAACCAAATGAAACAAAAATGAGCAAAGATTGGGAAGAAAACAGGTTCAGTGCTGTTCAAACCTTGACACAAACCATTTACTTTCTTTTAATGATAATTAAAAATATTTAATTCTACTGGAATTCACTTTAGAGTGAAGCACCAGGTTGAGTATCTTGGTTTGAAAGAGAACATTAGAGTAAGAAGGGCAGGATTTGCCTACAGGAGAGTTTTCTTAAAGTTCCTAAAGAGGTGGATTTTTGAATACTTTTCCTTATTAAATATATTCAAATTTTATTCTCTAAGCAATAACTTGCTAAAGGACATTAAATAAATATTTCTAAACTATTTCTAATTAATACACAATATTGGTGGATGATAAAAGTGAATTTTAAGTTGTTTAAGATTTTCTTTGTTAAGTAACTTGTAATTTCTCATTGTTTTGTGTAAAGATACGCCATACTCTCTAAAGAAACATGGCCCGAATGGAAAGGTGATGAAAGGAAAGGGATTCAGATTTTGATGAAAAGTGTGAACATGGATGCTGATCAGTACCAGCTTGGAAAGACAAAAGTTTTTGTTAAAAATCCTGAATCGGTTAATTTTTGTTTAATTAAAAGCTAATTTATAGGTGGAGATTTGCGATGGATTTAATGTATGCCTTTTTTTATTAAATTTTTATTAGATTAGACAATTATGGTTTTATTTAGTAAAACTATTAAATGGTTGTAAATCTGTTTTTTTTTTAGCTTTTTTTGTTAGAAGAGATGAGGGAGAGGAAATTTGATGGTTATGCCAGGACAATCCAGAAGGCCTTTAGAAGTTGGAATGCCAGGAAGCAGCATGTCAGACTCAAGAATGAAGGTTTTCTATCATTGTACTTCATTTATATGGCGCCATATGCATGGCATCAGAGGCACTTCTTGCAATCATTTATATAGCTCCTTCTCAAGGGCACTTGTGCATTGCAATATGGGTTCCAAACATGACACATTATGACAGCTGCCATTCCTGCTACATTCAGAAATTCAGCCTATTGAGATGAACTGCTTGCTTCCTGATGTTGATGTAATGACCACTCATTGGTTGTCATTGCATTTCTAGAGATTACATATTCTTTATGAATAACTTGTTATGTTATTAAATTAATTCAGAGTGAAATTGCATTTTTGTTACTGTTCTTTATAGTCTTAGCATATTTGTTTATTGCTTAATCTGGTAACTTGCAGCCTCCAGTTTGCTGTTCAACAAAAAGGAAAGGAGGAGGTTCAGTATTGACCGCTCGTTCGTAGGCGATTACATTGGTCTCGATCAGAAGCCAGGATTAAGGGCTCTTGTCGAAAGAAGGGAAGCTATTGAGTTTGCAGACACCATTACAAAATATGACAGAAGATTCAAGGTCCTCCTGACTTCTTACTGATCAAATCAAACCATTTTTATATTTACATATAAAATATTATGTGGACATGCTTAGAGATAATCAATTTATAATGAATTTATAAAAATAAAATCAATTAATTATTCAGCCATCGAAACGTGATATGATCATTACAACAAAGAATATGTACTTGATTGGTCGAGAAAAAGTGAGTGAGAAATTTTAGATCTTTTTATTGACCTAGGTTTTCAATTGAACCAATCGTGTCATGTGTTCTTAGGTAAAGAAAGGACCACAGAAAGGTCAAGTTATTGAAATCATCAGTAGAAAGATTCCTCTAGAGCAAATCTCTCATTTATCACTCAGGTATATTTCTTCAGTATTACCAATACAATTGTTTTTTTTTTTGTTTTTGCCTATTTTACTTTCTGAAATTTCTTTAGAATGAGCACCAATTATTGTGGTTACATGTTGCATAATTTTTTCAAACAATAATTAAACAGCTCAAAGCAAGATGACATGTTCATCCTGTTTGTCCAAAATGATTACTCTAACCTTCTTGAGTGCACATTTAAGACTGAGATGCTAACTGTCCTCAACAAACTCAGCAAATCCCAGGGCAGAGGAGATTTCAAGTTCTATTTCTCTGACAGGTAAATAGTATTAGTCTTATATCAACAGAATTTGTTTGCACACATTGTTGCTCTTTTATGCTCAGATATTGGAATCACAATTTATATTCATTCTAAGTTGAGGAATTGTTATTTTAAAGTATTGAGTATGTCTCGAAAAAGGACAAATATTTTGGAGCCAGCAAACTGAACATAAAGTTCACCAATGGCACTGGGGATTTGGCTGTGCTCAAGCCATCTGGGAAGGTTCTCAATGTTTCAATTGGACCTGGCCTTCCCAAAGACACAAGTAAAACATTGATGAAATGCAAAATTTAAAAAAATTCCACTGTTATGTTAATAATTTACATTTTTCTTATTATTACTAGGCATTTTGTAAAAGTTTGTATTTGATCATTTCTGAGGATAATTAATGGAATTGAACATTTAAAGAAAATTGATATTACACTAACGTTATCGTACACTTCAATAGAAATTGCAACAAAAATGTTATGAAAACCAAACAGGCAAATGTTTAATCATTAATTCCAGGACCTGGTCAGAGCAATAAGTTCACAAAGCCTACATCACGGCCAGTTGGAAATGGTGCACCCAAACGACCTAGAGCACCGGCTCCCACCGAGTCCCGCCATTCCAAGCCTCCACAGGGTAGTATCGAATCAATTCATTAAGCTGACATAATTTGTCTATTCATCAAGAGTTTTTTGGTTGCAGTTTCCTCTCCTCTGAATTCAAACAAAGACTTCCTGAGGCAAATGTCGAAAGAATCTAAGGCACCTTCACTGCCACGAGGTGAAAATCTCAAAAAAACTAACAGAATCCCTCCTAGTTCAGACCAAGCGAGGAATGAGGACTTTTTGAAGACACCTGACCCAGGAGTGGCTGGGTAAGCATTTACTGAACATTTCAAATGAAATGTATAAAATTTGATCATTTTAATTGTGCTACGGAATCCGCAAAGTTCGTGCACATTCAGGCGTGCGGGTTGGTTGAATGGATTATGTGCCTGCGTGCGGCGGTAACGGCAACAGTCATAATGTGCCATGTTTTAAACCCAGCCTGCATTGCCATCCTTGGGAAGGAGCACTATATAAATGGTTTCAAGAAGCACTTCTGATGCTTATGGTACCATATAAATGAAGTACAACTACAATTACAATTCAAATACATCTTTACCTACAAATTATATAAAAGCGTACATAAGTTTCTTAATAATAAGTAAATTATTTGGATTATAAGTTATTTGATATTAATAATAATTAGGGCACAGAGAGCAAGTTTAATGAAACCTTCACAGCCTGCACCCACTGCTAGAAAGCCCAGACCAAAACCAAAGCCTCAAGAGAAAGTCATCCAATGCAAGTGTGTTTTTGCCTATGATGCTCAGGATACAGATGAGTTGAGCTTCAATCCTGGAGACATAATTGAACTTGTCAAAGAAGGTTCGCCTTTGTCATTAATTGGAGTCAGCTTTGTTTAAAAATAAATAATTAATCATCAAATAATTTAATATTTTTATTTAATATTATTTTTGTGTTTTTTAAATTATAGGATAATGAGTTATTAACATTATAAATTATAGCTCTCAAATGGTCACTTCCTGCATTTATAATTTTATTGCATTGATGTTAGAAAAGGTTGCTTAATAATAAATAATTGTGGCATAAATTAACAATAATTTATTCCAATAATTATTTAACTTTTGTCACCTGTGGAAGAAAATCTGGTCAAATCAACCATTCTTCTGCAGATTCATCTGGGTGGTGGACAGGGCGCCTAAGAGGAAAGCAAGGGTTGTTTCCAAGTAATTACATTGAAAAAATTCAGGCTTAGAAACTTTTCATCACTAAATGTTGTGCCTATTTACTTTTTCTTAAGATAATGCTACATTCCCTTAAGTGCATTACCAAAATTTGTGATTGGTTTGTTGCAATATTAATGAGTCATAAAATCAGTCCTACTACTTTTGCATGGAAATTATCTTTGATATCTTCATTTTAGCTTGCATTGTTCAATTGTTGTCAATTAAGATTGTATTTGAATTCAGTGTACCATCATGCAATTTAATTTTGCAATTTTTAAGCTCTTTAGTCTCAATTTAAATAAATTTAAATGATTCGCTACAATGATAAATATTTGCATTCCTTCATTCTGTTATGTATTATGTTAAGTACTTTTTTTATAATGTGTTTAGTCTACCCTTATTAAACTTGTTTGGCTTTAGTTATGCTAGCTGTGGAAGCATGCCTCTACTTAAGAGCAGTGATATCATTTCAGTTGTTTCAAGGAGCAATCTGTTGCTCAGCCATTCCACAATTTCTCTAAAATTTCTTAGCTCTTTTGTTGTTAATGTCATCAATTGTTGGTGTAAGGATGTTTAGATATCATTGAAGCTCACCAACCTTGCCTTCTCAATGATATCCCCAAGGATGAACATGGTTTAAATAAATTTCTGCAGGAATTTAATGTCAAGTCATTCTAATTTGTATGGTATTTTATGTTCTTTTACAATTCTAAACGATGTCTTTCTGTTACCAGAACTTGACCATTTGATTTCTCATATTTTGTGTAATGGTGTAATTTTCCACAGCAGAGTCATATTTTGACTAGGTTTATGATCTTTTGTTTCATTCCAGGGACTAATTATGGCTTGTTTTTGTTTTTTCAAAATTTGACATAATTCTTGATGTTAGAAGTGTTACTCATGGAGCCAGAGGCGGGTTTAGGGAGGCCAGGGGAGTCAAGTAATACTAAATGAATGCATTAGGTATAAAAAAGGTGAATAATAAACCACTAGGTTTGGTTTACAGAACCAAAAAATTCAAATGTTCCAATCTAGGAAACAGTTGCCATAAATGAAACAAGTTGGGACAAAAGGCAATTAGTTTGGTAGGTAAAACCGTCCGAGCTGCACACAGCCTTAATGAGATGAAAAATAAGGAAGATAGCTCCACCCCATAAACAAAATTAGCTCCACCTAAAGTGGTTAAAATTGATTAAAAGTAAGTGTTTTCCAATACGTATTGCTAATATAGTACTTTAAAAATTATATTAAGTTATTTAAAAATAACATTAATAACGCCAATAAATAAATTCTAAATGTCACAAATGTATGCAAATCTGTTAAATGTTTTGAAGTTTATCGAGATGTCTCTATGAATGTTGGGAATACCGTTGCTCGAAATTATTCGATGTAAACAAGAAACCTAACAGCCTCACTACAAATCCGCGTTATTATTCATTACGCATCTTTGGAAAGGATGCTCCAAAAATAACATTTAGCTTTATTTCATATAAGTGACTCTGTAATCGTAATGAATCGTTCAGTAGCTCATTCGGTCATCGCGTTGCACGCACATTGCTACGGCCATGGACTCCTAAATGTATACCAGGACTGTCAACCTAAGCCTAAAAGTTTCGCCGATATACATCGGGAGGCCATGCGCATAGCTGTACACTTGACAGGCTAAAAACAGGCGTGCATTGTTTCATTCTTCCTTTGTTTCGTATTTGCTGTACAACTGAAATATATCTTGTTTTGCTTATTTAACAAACTGTTTTAAAACCGGTCTTTTGAATTTTGTGGATTTACACATCATACATTGGACTATACATCATACATCTTATCAAAAAGGTTTGTAACATAGAGCTCATTTCATTTCTTAATTGTACTAATCGATATACATTGAATAAACATTTCAATAACAAAATTTAAGTGATTTAAGATTTGTAACTATTATATTTTAAATATCAACAGATAGTATGGGTTATAAATGTTCCATATACGGATATAGATCTGGATACGACAAAGACGATTTTTAAAAAAATAACATAAGTCTTCACAAGTATCCCCTACATGACAAAGATTTATGCCAAAAATGGGTTAGAGCCAATCCTCGAGAAAACTTTTCTCCCATGGAAATATGGAAATACTTGCACTTTGTTTATTAATAGCAAAGAGATTCCAAAAAGAAAATGTTGTGATTTAGTTAAAGAAAAAAGTTAAAAAATTTCTGATGTTTTAAACTTGATGTCTCGTTTGAATTTTTGGCTTGGTGATGATAAAACTATATCTGAAGTGACACTTGAAAATGTCATCAATAGCATTGAAGATGTAATAAATCTAGATAACAGTCATGATGATAAAAAGCTCAACTTTGTTAGGGAACAATTAACATTATTGAAAACAAAAAAGCATGCTCATAGTTATTCCCCAAATGTAATTATCACATGTTTTTTGTTATATTCTTATAGTAAATCAGCATTTTCTGCATTTAAACAAACAACTTCAGGTCTAATAGGTTGCTGCAAGTATTTGCTTGACAATCTGCAGCTCAATTATGTTTTGTTTGGGAGCATCCAATCAGACTCTATTGAAACAAGATTTGGTTGGATCAGGCAGTTGTCTGGAGGAAATTATTATGTATCCTGCAGACAGGTTTTGGAGAGTGACAAAAAGATTAGAGCAATGTCACTTTTAAAATTTTCTGGCTTCGAGGAAATAGAAAATTTTGTAATTCCAACGGATGAAAAAGATGATGAGCTAGAAGCCCTGGCCAATGATATCGCTGATTCTTTAGAGTTCAACACATCCATAACTAATGATTACTTGACAACATTGGCATATGTTTGTGGTGCAGTAGTTAGATTGGTTTGCAGCACCACAAAATGTAAATTTTGTTCCCTTTATTTAATTGACAATCAAGATTTAGATAATGAATTACAAGTAAATTCTGATGTTTTTAATTTTTTAAATCAAATTGATCATGGTGGATTAACAAAACCAACAGAATTTGCTTGGACAGTGTGTTTGCATTCTTATAAAGTTTTTACAGAATTAAAGAATAATAAACAACTTTTTGATAAATTCATGCTCTCAAAAAACCATATGTTATTATTTGAAAAGATTACAGTAAGGTGTTTAAATGAAATTGATTTAATCACATCTTATTCAAACTATTGTGATTTTGATCATGAACTTAATTTTCTACTATGTAAATCTTTATTCAATTGTTTGAGTAAAAATTTGGTTAAAACTAATTCTAATGTAAATTATAAAAGTATTCAAGGAAAGATTAAAAAATTAAAAAGCTAAACATGGTGTTGTTTTACAATTTTCTATAAAATATCTGAAATACGCTAGTCTCATTTAGAGATGCATGGCCTCCCGATGTATGGCTCGAATACGGTTGGCAGTCCTGATGTATATATATAGGAGTCCATGCTACGGCCCAGCAATCATTGGATTTTCTCATTACTCCAGTGGTCAGCTTTCTCAACTCGCTTCGGCCCCTCAGTAAATTCTCGATTGAAATACTTTAGGTTGTGTGTCAGTAATTTACACAATTATTGACGATCCAAAAATTTCATCTCGAAGCCACTTCACCTGTCGAAAGAAATTTTGAGTGCCCCACAACACAGTTAGAGAACAATTAACGAAATTATTTCTACAATTATTTTATTTGATAAATAAAAACTCAACACCCTGTGTCTTAATATTCAGTGTCTTAGAAGAGTCTTAATATTGGGATGAATTTCGTAATAACAATAATATTGCCATGTGCATATCGTCAGAAAGACTTTATGTTTTCGTTGTTTCTTGAAGTCCTAAAGAGATGAGTCTTCAGGTGACTCTTGAAGAGCTCCAGAAATGGGTGGGCTCTTACGAGGGGAGGCATAAGAGAAGCCTCTGTTGACTATTGATGACCTATTGATTGGTTGATTAAGATGAATGGTGGGTGATCATGTGTTTGGCGGCGACCTATAAAGTGATGGAGACAAAGTGGGCTGGATGTCACTATAGTGTAATATGTCATGAGGGCGATTTTGAAGGTGATACGATATGAATCGGCAACCAGTGCAATTGTTTCAGGCGGTCCGTACTATTGAGGGTGGGGTTGAGAAAAACAAGCTTGTTAAACTTATTTTGGACAGGTTGTAAGAAATGTATTTTAAAGGCAGATGTATCATAAAGAAGGGAATTACAATGGTCTAGACGAAAGAAAACGAGGATATGTTCAAGGGCAGAAGTGCCGATGGATAGTATCGAACGGATGTGCCCAGGTGAGGTTATTGCAGGAAGGTGAGGTGCGAATCAAAAATAACACCTAGGGTTGTAGAAGAAGGAAAAAGGGTTCCAGCGACGTTTATGGAAAGAGGACGCGCAGAGTTTTGAGGCGAGCGGGTTTGTCAATGAATTTCGGATATCTGCGGATTCAGTTTAAGAAAGAAACAATATGCGAATCACTGATGGTATCCGTGCAATTCCGCAATATACTAAACCATTGAATTTGCTAAAGACCCGACAGTGACCACACTGCTTATGATGGTCATTATTAGGCTATTAAAAAAAATAAGTATGATAATAAGAGCGTGAGATAAAAATAAAAATATGAGTTTTATTTTATAATAATAATCATCATCACCTAACTTATTATTATACTTGAGAACAATTAACGAAATTATTTCTACAATTGAAGAATTTCTAGTCATGTCAAATTTTTAAAATTTAGTAGACACACCTCGCGACATATCAGTAAACCTTTAGTTAAATATATATATTTACTTGTAATCATTAAAAGCGGAGCTAATTTTATTGTTGGGGTGGAGCTATCTTCCTTATTTTTCATCTGAGTAAGGCTGTTTGCAGCTCGGATGGTTTTACCTTTTTATTTTGCTTGTCAGATTTGTGGGTCACCAATTAATTTTTGGTTTATGGACAATGCCTTAAAGGTGATACCGCACCGGGTGGCGTATTTACAAACCCGTGTCTATAACGACGCCGGGCTGATTAATATTCATGTATTAGCTAATTTAGGTGCTATCATTGGACAGATGTTTTCCGAAAGTAGGTCACATATATCATTTTAAATAACTTCATAAAATATAAATTTGGTTAAAGTGACCACCGCTTTAGTTAATTAGGGTATATAAATACGCCACCGAATGACACCAGCGATAGTCCAAATCATCTCTGTTATGCAAAGGACTGTAATCAAATAAACAAACAAACAAACACCAGCGATAGTGAAGCCGCTGATTCTAATTTGCTCCAGCAAATCAATAAGTCAACTGCAAATCATCTATTCACAAAATACATCGACCCCAGTGACATGCATCGTTTAACTCATTCATGGTCCATCTCGTTTGGAAAACACAAATATGTCTGTGAAATGTTCTTTGAAAGGGATCTGCAATTTTTGAAGCATTTAAATGACGTGAAAAAGTGGTTTTGATAAACCAAAGGAGCTTGCTGCTTTAATGTATGTTTTAATTAGATTCTATCAACTCTGCAGTAATAATGAGATTATTAATCTAATAACTCTGCAGTAATAATGAGATTATTAATTTATTAATATCTATGCTTTAGTCCCACATCGCCATGCCTTTTAAAAATCCTAGGTTGACAATTTCCCATGCATTCTCCTTGTCATCTAAATAAAACCTTTAATCAAATTCAGCCCAAGATTGTGGGATGTTTGGGATATAATAAAGGGACGCATTTTTTTGTGGTGGGGGGAGGAGGGACAACGATCAAAGACTCAAAAAGTCATCTCCTCAGTAATGTTTTATTAACGTCCGTTGCATAGCTAGGTGATTAGGACGGTGCTCCCGCACAGAGGCGTAGCCTGGGTATTTTGCGCCCGGGGGCAAACTATAGAATTGGCGCCCTTTTCCATGTCTATATATTTAATCTTACTGTATTACACTAAATTTGAAATTGAAATAAAAATCAAATTTTAATGGCACAAGGCATCCATTTAAAAGTGAAAAAAATTCTACAAATAGTAGCGCATGCTTCACCCAATCAGTCACAGTCTAAGATGATTTACATGCATAGTAGTCTAATACTGTCTAAAATAGATTTATTTTTCTTGATTTAACAGTTGCAAGCTGATCAATAACGTCATCAAAGTCTGTTTTCTCAAGCGTTTCTCTTTCTATACTAAGAAGAGCAAGATCACTGAGACGATCCTGTCCCATTGATGCATTAAGCCTCATTTTGGCGCCCCTGTATCTTGGCGCCCGGGGACATATGTATCCCCTCGCCCCCCCCCCTTAGCTACGCCTCTGCTCCCGCAGCGGGTTTAGAGTCCGCGCTGCCATCGTGAGAGGCGCAGCCTTAACCGTTAGGCAATGCGGGCGCACTAATCATCTCCTCATGTTTGCACCCCCTCATGGAAAATGCTGAAATGACGTCCGTGGTGTAATTTCACTAGATAATATTGAGAGCCTGAAGTTGGGTTTTCCAGTGAGTTGGATGCAACCCATTTGACCGGATGATAAACGGGCTTCGTTATTGTTGTAAGACATAATTATATACCACAATATTATATTTTAATATACAATATAAATGGTACATTACTTATTTTATATCTTTTTACCATTAATATTATATAATAGTGTGACAATGTTGTCATTGTTGTTGCTCTAGCTACTCTTGTAGTTGTTGCATAAAATATGAACAAGCAGTAAACAATTTATAACATGAAAACCATTACATATTATGCGCATCTATAGAATTCTGAAATTGCGTTAATTTTTGTACTAATAAAACGTTTTTAATATTTTGAAGTAGTGTCTCAAAATGTTCTTCAATAAACTTATTTAGCTTTAGTATATAAATATTATTCACAAATTTAGACAATAAACAATTAAATTTGCACGATTATTAATTTAAAGTATTTATTAATTTATAACTTTTATATCACACTGCTCTTTTAATCGAAACGGAGCTCAAAATTCTGTGCTCTACTTTCTGTTGTGACATCGATTTGCAGTCGCTTAGATAAGAATAACTATGCTGAAAGGTAAAAATAAAAGTAAAGCCCTGAAATGGATTTGTAATGAACTGTCAAGGCTGTTGAGATGTGAAATCGGGGAAGATGTTGCCAGGTATTAGTTGCGAATTACTCTAAATCTAAAGTGGCGTAAGATGCTATTTAAATAGTATAAATTAGGATTGTATACATGGTTGCATTAAGATGCGATCCAGAAGCAAACAAAACTACATTATATTGCATTTTATTTTAACTCCAGCCAATTGCTGGCGATGGAATCAAAATCTGCCCTGGAAAACCACGTCAAAGCTCTGATCGACTTTTCCTCTCCAAAGGCAGAACCATTTCTAAGCGGGGTTCTCGAACTCTGGGAAGAGGACCACAAGGATGAAAAGGTAAATTAGTTATTTGTTTAATAAGTATAGTTCAGAATCATTGTTGTGACTGAAACAATCACAGTATGTAAGCATGTTAAAAAAATGCTCGTTCCCTAAGGGATGATTATGTAGAATAGTTATTTAATTAAAAATTTTTTTTTAATTTAAGAAAAATCCACTTCCATCAATGCAGAAAAACAAAAATGTTGCTTCAGATGTCCACGCTCAGAATTCGCCATCAAAGAGTGGTAAGAAGACAAACTTTGTGCCATTGTTTGGAACTGATGGCAAGGACAGAACTGCTGCAAAGTTGCCTGGTGAAAAAATTGTTGCTTGAGCTTTTCATGTTGACCATGTTGTTGTCGATGCACAGATTTGTCTTGAGATGTAGCATTATGAAAATGGCCTTATGCAAAATGAATACCTTTGAATTTTATTTTTTTGGAGCTTTTGAAACCAATAGTTTGCTTGACTAGGCAGTCAATCAATTTCTCAAGATGTTCATTTTGATTTTCAGCATATTTTATTATTAATAATTGCAGTTAAAATCTAATATTAGCAAAAAAACATTATTGCTACATGGTGAACCAATATTATGTATTAGCATTTCCATAATTAATGTTGTCATCTCATCCATTGATATCAACATCATCACTGTGACTAATCAAATGTATGATAAATGACATTATGACTAATGTCATTGCAGGGAGACATGCATGTGAGTGTCAAGCATCGAAACACAGTTTGGTAAATAATTGCATCGAGTGCGGTCGAATTGTATGTGAACAGGAGGGATCAGGACCTTGCTTCTTTTGTGGCAACCTGGTTGGTTTTCATCATCATTATTGCTGTTATTGTCATTACTACCCATTACTATCATTGTTATTACTACAAATTGACATTTAGATGTCATTTCTATTCTGCACTAACATCAATATCATCATTGCAATTCCAGGTCTGCAGCAGTCGAGAAGAGCAGATACTTTCATCAAACTCCAAGAAAGGTCAGAGGTTGAGGGATCAACTGATGTCACGATCTCAGTTCAACTCTGACAATCTGCAGGATTCGAACTCAGTAGCAGAGGAGGAGAACTTGAAGAAAGCCATCGAACACAAAGAGAAACTCCTTGAGTTTGACAAGAACAGGTTGACATTATTAATATTATTACTTTGATGTGTTGATTATGTTTATGTTTTCAATTTAGCTATTTACTTTATAAATCTATTTGGGTGTCACTTTAAAATGAAATTGAAATGTTATTGTGACTATAGAAGTGCTCATTTTTCATAATAACATTTATTTAAATTGGTTAAATTTAGAGACTAATGTCTGTGTGATAAATCACTCCTACTTTTTTAGTCAATATCAAAATTTCAATACTTTGATTCTTATTGCTGTCATGCACTAGTTTTCTAAAAATTAATGTATAGTAAAATTAATATTAACATAGTTAAATTTACTTTTTAACAAATTATGACTGTAAATAATGTCAGTGTCAAGAGAACTCGAGTCATCGACGACGAAAACGATTACTTCACCACGACTGGCAACAAGTGGCTCAACGATGAAGAAAAGAAACTGCTCCAGAAAAAGGGTGAAGAACAGAGGGCTCAGAGGTTTGCCTCTCGACTCGGACCCTGCAAGGTGACCTTTGACTTTGCCAACAAGAAGATTTTCGAGGTCGAACCCGAGAATTACGATGCTACAGAAGATGCTGATGTCATGGCTGCCAACTTTGGAACAGGAGGCAGGAATGAAAAGAGAGTTGATGAAGAGGCAGCCAGGGCTGGATTGGAACCCTTTGACATGAAAGCAGAGGTTGGTTTGCTTAGGATGGACATTGATATTGACTGTTATCTTTGGTTATTGTTGGTAGTAACAGATATTGTCATTTTTGACTAATGGTGTAGTTAATAGTAGTGTGATGTAACTTGTCAATACATTTATTGTTTGTTGGAACATTTCATTTTTTACTTTATTATTATCCAGTTCATCCGAGAAGCCACCCAACCACTGTCTGAAGCCAACGGAAGAATCTCAACAGAACACCATCTCAAGGTCATTCAGGATGGTGACCTTCAGATGTCCTTGGACCAGGGGAAGGCTCTCAGCATGCACCAACCGTGGGCTTCATTGCTGGTGGCTGGAATTAAAAAGTTAGTCAGAAACAACAACCTACTAACTAGCAGTAGTTATAATGATAAGTGTTTAATTTATTGTATCATTTGACTAAGTAATTAGGGTGAATCCTGAGTGTTGGGAGCCTGTTAATTAAGCACATATAAACATGAGCATCACCTAACTTTAATCTGAAACTTTTTTCTACCCTTCAAGGCATGAGGGTCGGACCTGGTACACCAATCATCGAGGTCCGCTCTGGATTGCCTCGACAGCAAAAATTCCTGACCCCAAAGAAGTGGAAAATGTAGAGGCCATGTATAGAAGCTTCTATGGTAGGAAAATTTTTACAAAAGGATAAGGCCACCTGATGACAGCATTTTTATTTATAAATCATTGTATTAAAAAAAATTAATTTTATCTTGATTCTTAATTTGTGGATTGTATTTGTTGCTATGATCATCTTACCAACTCATAAATCACATCGTTGTGGTCTTCCACTTTGTAATATTCTTTCAATTTATCACCTTGTTAATAATCATAAAATTCCTCGCTTTGAAAAACCACCTCAGGAAAGAAAATAAAGTTTCCTGACACCTACCAACGGGGAGTCATCCTTGGTAGGGTAGTGGTGACAGACTGTCTGCCACAGGAGGAATATAGAGTCAAGGTAAATCTATTATTCATCAACTTGTGAATATTCATTTGTAGGGTGGCTCGACTAAGGCTGATCTAAATTTAGCATTTGAGAACTACTTAGTCTGACTTTTGTTGCACATAATTATTGTCATAAAATGGATTGGATTGGTCATTAAAATAATTGATAAATTGGTTTTATTGTTAAATAACAGTTAGTAAATAATTAACTAAATCATGAATAAGCATTGGTATGATAATCATTATTTCCTTGTTAGTACCCAAATGGTGAATCTGATTCTCCCTATGTCTTTATCTGCGACAATCCTCTGGAAATGAAGATCAATCTACCAATCAGAGGACAGCATAAAATCTGTGAGTATTACTTTGACTGTTTAAAACACTGCACTATATTTTGTCAAATTGCTTGAGGGCTGTTAACTCATTAAGAACCATAATGAGGATGTCATCAGTTGTTTCTTGAGGACAATAATTCTATGAAATATGGTGCCTCTTAATGTTCATGTCCCTCATCCTATTAATCAAATTGCCTATTGTATGTCTTGTGGTGTATGTGTCATGAGGCATATATAATTATTGTGTGCATTCTGATGCATGTATTGTGATGTACCTGTTATGCAATTGTTGTTTGCATGTTGCATTATCATGATGTAATATCAGTTCATCTTATTTTGGTTTTGTTTCCACAGATAACCTCGATGCTCACATCCACGCAGGAGCAAAGAAGATGTTGGATTGGAAAGAGTTATGAATAACATAAAAAAATATAGCAATGCTCAAACCTGTACCTGTACAGATAGAGCCTTGCATCATGGAACAAATCTTATGTTTTTGTGAATAAATCTACTTCGTTTTACAAGTGTTTGACAAAATTGCTTATTGATACCCAATGGGCAACATTAGAGTTACTTGTGGACCTGAAAAAAATATCAAAACGTTTCACAATATTTTCAATCCTGTTTTATGGTGCAGTTGCATCTCAAATGAAAGCATGATATATATCTCAAAAGTTGTAAACTGGGTGGGCCACCTCTTTCGTATGCCGCTTTCGTAAGATTGCTGGGTAACAAATATTTTTGAGCGAACACCAGACGAATAATAAATCAACCAGGGGTGGGACAAACCTCGCACAACTTGAGAATACGACCTTTTTTTGCTTCTAGGCCAAAATTCAGGGGGAAGGGGGCAACGGCCCTCTTGCTTTCCTTGTTCTTGATTTTCTATTACCGGGGAATATTTAATGCAATTTGTCGTAATGCTCGTTAAAGAACTTGTATTTGAAATGATTCAGAATTCTAATTGGAAATGTATTTAGTGATAAATAAATGTACATTTGAAGCTATTTTCAATTGATGGTCATCAACAGTTAGGAACGAACTTTAATCACTTAGAAGTTAGAACTGGTTGGTATTAGAGCGCGCTCTGTGAATGACCAAACGATCTTCGGAATAGATCTCGCTGATAGATACGAACACGTTTCTTTTGAGTTTTCATTCAATATTTAACTACTTCTAACATGTATTGTTTTCAATTATTCTGATCAGCGTTGTAATCTCCAACCAGATATGAATTTATTTATCTGGTTCTACTTTAGTTATTTTTATTAAGCAATAAAATCTTACCAAAATCAATAAATCGTCAAATATTTGTTCCTGAAAGTAAATCTAGTTTTAATTTTGGATGTTGGCTACAATTAATTTGGCAATAATTTAAAAAAACAATTTTTTAATATAAACGACGTGATAATTTTAAATTATTATAAAACATTGATTCTTTGTCTTTATTTCTTTAATTTTGTTTACGTTTGTAAACAGAAGCGCGATTTATCTGAAGCCCGTTATCGTTATAGCTTTTATTTGTTTTCCATTTCTCCACTGATATCGGTTCTGTTAATTAACCAAAATGAAGTTAACGGAGTCTGTCGTAAAAACTTTTCTGGTTGCTAAAATATTCCAAGAAAATACCGAGAGGATAAATAGCATCGATTATTCAGCTACTGGTGAAACTCTAATATCTAGCAGCGATGACGACACCATAATTATTTATGACTGCCAGAACGGAACGTAAGAATATATAAATGTTTTCAACCCTTATACAATATTTAATCGATATTGGTTTAATGTAATTATATAAAAGTTATTTAGCCAAGCTTATATAAATAAATTTGTACCTGAAAGCCAAGCTTTATCATTCTAATTTTAGTAGATACTGCTTGCAATATATTAAAGTTTCTTTTAAAGCTATTGCTTAGATCTAACATTTCTTGTGAATGTGCCACTCATGAGCAAGTAATTAATTAAATAATCGTTTTGTGATAGACCCAAAAGGACTTTAAATAGCAAGAAGTATGGAGTTGATTTGATCAGATATACTCATGCTGCAAATACTGCCATTCACAGCTCCACAAAAGTTGATGGTGAGATTAGATTGTTTTATCGGCAATGATTTTTAGTAACAACAGTTAAAGTTTGTATTGAACCGCACTAATGTTTGATCTGCCTAGGAATGCATGGCCTTTTCATATCATTAATTTTGATTTAAAATTCGTTTTCAGAAATTTGCAATCACATAGATTTTAATGTAAAATGTATTATCATTTAATGATTTACAAACAATTTATTAGCTGCATGTAGAATCAGCATAAAAATTTCTTACTTGTTACTTTCCAGATACCATCAGATACTTATCACTACATGATAACAAATACATAAGATATTTCCAAGGACACACAAAAAAGTTTGTAGAAATGATTCTTATGAACTACAAATTTTTATATATTGGTCCCACCAATTTCATAATGAAATTTTTCTCATAATCTATTTTTATCACTTGCTGGATTTGTCTTAGATATGCAGAATATTGATATGGGAATAAACCTAGAATATTTTAAAATTGTATATGGTATCAAAATTTATAAGTACTTTTTTGTATCCTGAATCATTTACATTGAATTTTGAATTGAATCTCCCCTTAATCAGAGTCGTTACATTGTGCATGTCCCCCATTGATGACACATTTTTGTCTGGATCGTTAGACAAAACCATTCGCCTGTGGGACCTCAGATCACCTAACTGCCAGGTAAATTGGATATATTTGAAACACATTTTTGTGGTTAAACTGCAAGTTCACATTATGATAAATTAATTTACTTTTATTTATTACTAATATTATTGTTCTTACTCGATACTATCAACTTCAGAGTAATGCATTAGAGTGTTTCTGTATCCATATTGGTTGAAGCATTTCACCCTCAAAGTTGACTGAAGCACTCTAATTGCAAAATAATTTATTTATAAATATTTCAGACTGTTTTAGTGATGGTTGATGTGTTTTCATTTTGTGTTTAAGTATCCTCCCATTAAACATAACAGAACTGTTTTATGAAACACTTATGATTACATTATCTTAATTACTTAATTACTTACTTGACCAACACATGAATGCAACCATCTGAGTTAACTTGAAAGCTTCTGTCGCTTAATGAAATCATTTGTCACAATAATAATTCATAGCACCATGTTGTGATATTTTGTTGACGTGATTTTTTTTAAGGGCTTGATGAATCTGCCAGGACGCCCTGTGGCAGCTTTTGATCCCGAAGGCCTGATATTTGCTGCTGGTATTAATTCTGAGAGCCTGAAGCTGTATGATCTACGATCTTTTGATAAGGTGAACAATTTACTCAGGTTTTACTTGTAAAGCATTTGAAATATCTAATTAAGTAATAAGTAGAACTGATTAAGATGACTGTTTAAAAATGAAAATTTATTTATTTTTTATTTATTATTATTCCGACAGGGCCCTTTTGCAACCTTCAAGATGCAACAGGACAAAGACTGCGATTGGACCGGTCTCAAGTTTAGTCCGGATGGAAAGCTGATCTTGATCTCAACAAATGGCCAAGTCACCAGGCTGATCGATGCTTTCCAGGGTACTCCTATACAGACCTACACTGTAAGGATCTTTTACTTTATATTAAGCCTGAATTTGGATGTTATTTGTATGCAGAGGTTCTTTTAAGTGCTTTATGTATTTATATTGGATGTGGAGGAACCATAATAAACCAAACATTTTTGTAGTGCTTGACAAGGCAGGTTGGGTTGTGAACATTACCCATAAATGACTTGCTTTTTCTGTCACATGCAGTAATGTAGCCAGCCTATATGTCTCTCTTGGTTGCATTTCTAATTGATGTTATCACTGTTATGGATGGTTTGGTTCAGGTGCAAATTATGGAAACATAGTAGTCTGCTAAAAAGTTATTTAATTATTAGACTATGGGTATAAATAATGAGTTGATAATCTCTTATTTCAGGGACAGGCAAATAACAAGGGCCTCCCTCTAGAAGCATCTTTCAGTCCTGATTCTCAGTTCGTATTCAGTGGTGCGTATCTTTCTGATTTAGTGTTTGTATTTAGTAGATTTTTTGAGTGCCTTGTCCGAATAGGATGTGAAGGAACTTATTAGCGATATTCAGTTTTAACAATTTTTTTTGTGGTTCTTATGGATGTCTGTTTCCTACCCGTTACCACTTAATTTTATTTACATGTTGTTAAATGAAGTTATTCTTACTTAGAAACCTCAAGCATATCTAAGAGACAATCTAATTCGATTAAGCTATTAATACTCAGTTTCTATTTTCTTAAAAACATTTCAGGTTCTACTGATGGAAAAATCCATTGTTGGAACACGAACACAGGTGCAAAAGTGGTGGTTCTGAACGGGAAGCACACTGGTCCTGTGCAGTGTGTCCAATTCAACCCGAAGTTCATGATGCTTGCATCCGCTTGCTCCAACATGGTAAGAATCCTAAACCTAAGCAAAAAACAATGCTGTCTCTTTAGAAGTTTTATAATGGCTTTGTTTCATAATATTTTTCTTTTTCAGACATTTTGGCTTCCACAGGTTGATTGAAGAAAAAATGCTTTTTGATGTAGAGCAATTCGTGCCTATAGTAGGCAATTACCATGAGATCGATAATCAAGTAATCAGTACTTTTGTACATAATAAAGCTTCTTTGGTTTTTTAGTTACTTTCTGCGATTGCACCAGAGAGACCGTTTGTCTAATGTCTAGTTGAAGCAAAAGCAGTATTTGAAAATGGGATTTTATGAAACATTATTTTGTCTGTCTTTATATATTGTTCTAGATGTCATTGGATTTTTTGTATAATGCTTTTAAAGTGGCAGATCAGTTTTTCAGTGTTGGGATGTTTAAAAGATTACAGGAATATCTATTATGGGTCATTTACCAGAACAAATATCAATTTCCAAGAACATATATTTATTTGAGATGAATGCCTAGTTTCTTATGACAAGGCAAATTTGAGCATGGGGGAACATATTACCAAATAACGTTCTGAGATTCTCTAATTCTGCTCCATTTAGTTGTAGATCAGAAAATATAAAAACATCAAAATGGACTGTAAAACGAAATCCTAAAGAAATGTGACTAATGCGACTATTGAGAAATGCAATGCTGCATGTGGTTGTATCACAACTTTCATAAACTGCATTCCCAGGAATAAAAGTCACAAAACTAATCAGCCTTTGAATTTATTGGAGCGATCTGCTAATATTGTTAAGGCACTGGCATATGTCTGAGAAATGAGGTCTGTCGATTTGCACTTGGCTCCAGCAGGTTAAAACTAAACTGAAAAGATCTTGAGGACATCTCGCTGGTCTGGACATCCTATATCCTTTGGAAATAAATATACAGGCAAGATATTTTATTATTGAAAGGTGGTGCATATAATTCTATCAACAAATCTCAAGTATCACTCAAAACCTGAATCAACTCTGGCCTTTGCTTCAGTGTTAGACATTCCTGGATAAGGCGTTTCTCCTTCTGAAAAAACTTCCCATACTAATATACCAAAGCTCCAGACATCACAGGCCCATGTATAGAGACCTGGTATTTAAAACCAGTTAAAATGAAATATTGGCCTATATACTTAAGTTGATGTAGTGAGTTACTATGTAATTCTAAAAACAAAACATGTTTCTATTTGAATATCGTATTGATTTCCTTAAAGAAATTGCACCACTAAACCGTAGTTGAGTGCCTCTGGTGCAGTCCATTTCACAGGAATCTGCTTGGGCCCCCCTGAAATGACATATTCTCTCTCTTCCCGAGACATTCCAAAGTCTGATATTTTCACAATGTTCTTCTGACCAACGAGGCAGTTTCTTGCAGCCAAATCTCTTTAAGAAACCCATATAAATATCAATAATTTTATTTTAATAGGTTACCATCAACTGCTTTCATTATCACAATTATTTTCATGATAGTAGCATTGCATTGTGACCAAAAACCTTGTGATCCAATAATTTTATACTAACTTTGTATTTTCCAGTTGCAATTAATATAAATCTCAGCTTTCACTGGACTACAATTAACACAAACCTGTGAAGGCAATTATTGCTTTCCAGATAAGACATTCCAGATGCAACATCTTTACAAATTTGGACAAGTGACTTAACAGATTCAAGTGCTCCTTGTTTTCGAAGAAAAGCCACCAAAGATCCTCCTGAAGTTGCAACATAATACTGATATTAAATTTGTTTCAAAATGAACAATTTCAATTACCTGGTACAAATTCCATCACAATCATAACTGGGTGTCTATGAACAGCAATACCAATAAATTTGACAATGTTTGGATGGTCATATTGCTTTAAAATTTGTCCCTCCTGGAGAAACTTTAACTTCTCTGACTCGGTCATTGTTTCTCTGCAAGTTTTTATTCCAACCTCCTGTCCTGTCCGTTTGAAGATTCCTCTGTACACTTCCCCAAATTGCCCCTGTTTAATTAAATAGAAAACTTGCACACATGTGGCAAGCATTTCATAATTTGTTCTTTTTTTTGCAATTAACTTCAGAGTGAAACAACTGAATCACATTCATTATTTAGCTGCACCCCAAATGACACGATTCTAATTAATTTATGCCATAGTATTTCATAAAGAGGTGACATATATTTTCATACTAACTGTGATTAAAAAATAAATGTAGTTATGCTAAATTCCATTGACAAAGGCTTTATTGTAAATTTGTAACGAGATATTCATAAATTATTAATATCCATTTCTTTTCCTTAACATTAAATTTTAGACAAATACCTCCAAAACATGCGTTATTACATTCTAATTATTAACTTATTATTATGTTTCTTGGAGCGTATTGTTAAACCAGAAAAAAACATGTTCACTGTTTAAGGAAACGATAAATCAATTCCTCACGCTTCCAATTTTCTCCTTAAGTTCGATGTCATCGTTCCGAAGCTCCCAATTCTCTCTTGGTACTGGTCTTTTTAGAATTGCTTCAGATTTTCTAGTTATTGGCTCTGCAGTGTTAAAGTGATGGAGAACAAGTTCTCTTACAGTTTGAAAGGCAGGACCTTCAAACTTGAATTCACCTTGCTGTAAATGAAATATAAAAGACAACTATTATAAAAACTAATATAAAAGCTCATTATTCTAAAACTGCCACTGCATTTCTGTTTATCATCTATTCTAAAATCTTCTTTAAAATTGATTCCATCACTAATAAATTAAGATGGAAAGATCATTAAATATCAAGGCATATCAAACAACTTTAAATTCAAATTTTTAAATTATTCCATCTAAAAATGAAAACAAACCTCATTTTCTTGGACAATGAAATGTTTATGACTTCCTTTCCATAATACAGAGAGAACATGTTGTGTTTGGTTCGTTTGCTTGTTTTTGCTCATCCTCACTAAAAACTCTCCCTCGTCAGTCAACAATTTCTGAACTTCTTCTCTGGGCAGGACTCCGTGATACCAGTCCTCCGACTCAAGGGGACTCGGGAATCTGGTATCTAACACACTCTGAAATGTGTGTTCATAGAGTTAATGACAAATAAAATTCTCCTAATTTATTCACAATTTATTAATTTAATAAAATCACTGTTAGTTACAATAAATATGTTAATGACGTGAATAGCAAATACTATTGAATGACATGTATTTTATTTTTATGTAAGAAAGACATGAATGACTTATGCCATATAGTTCATCCTCATTACGTAATTACTAAATAATATTCATTAAAAGAAAAATCACTTCTCTTAAACTGGTCAAATCAGCAATGGTAGATTTCTAGGAATGAAAGTGCAAAAAATATTTATAAATTATTATTCTAGAAAACTTAGAAAATGTAAACAGCTTCAATTCCTAAAGTTCTTCAAGTGTTGTTAACAAATTCATTTTACAATGGCTAATGTAATAATTGCAAATAATTCTAAATTAATAAAACAAAATGCAACTAACAGTGTCTAGAGACACATTATTCCGGTTAGTAATTGGAGAAATAGGATTCTCTTCCAAAGAACTATTAGAAATATCTTCATTAGAACCATATTTTCTACACAACAATAATAATATAGCTCTTTTTAAAATATTGTGAAATGTTATCAACCATGAACTGGTTGTTTGGGAAGCATCAAGCAAAAATGTGATGATAACTGATCGTCATTATGATTTTAGATAATTAGTTCAGAAATGTTTTGATCCATATATAATAGATTAGCAATAGATAAAACAAAAGAGCAAACTATGGATTTTGATTTCGAAAAATAAATAACTTTTTTTTAAATATTATATAGAAATGCAATAAAGACAAATACATCAAATTAAGACTTACTCTAAGCCAATACGCATGTTGCTTTCTGATAATTCTGGTTGAATATCTTGAATAGAAATGGAGAATTCAGTCCTCTCCATCCCTGATTGATTTTTTCTGTGAATGTTCCACTTCATCACAGAGTTTCTCAGACCAAAAAATGCTGTTCTGATGTGATCTGCAGGAGATGAGGTGCTGCTGCTCGCATCCTGAGAACTATTCTGTGAGATCCACTTTGCAAATTAATATAAACACTTCCAACTTAATAAATGAAAAATTAACGATTTTACAAATACCTCAGCATCAGGAAAGGAGAAACTGAATGAATACAGGTTAGCTGAGTTCTTATTGATGAACTCGCTGAGTAAGACAATCATTTTTGAGCAACGATCCTCCAAGCACTGTTGCTCCAGAACTTCACGATTCAGTGTTTCCACTGTTCTACACTGGAGCAAATAACTGAAGAGTATACAAAATATATAAATGTGATGATAATGATGGATCCATTAATGACCAGCCAGAATAAGGCAAACCTCAACAAACTTGTCATTTCTGGTTTTGTTGATGATGGGAGAGTCAGTTTTGCTTCATTCAACTCCTCTGTTTTGCAGGACAACCAGTGCTGACACTTGGCCAAACTTCCTGAGTATTCAGACTTCCTATTTAGTTTGTAAGGTCATTTTGTAAGGTGAAGACATTTGTTTAATTAGAAATATAATAACATTAAGTAATCAATATAAAATGTCTTTATAGTAATATGACTAATAACACTGATCAAATTTTTGTAATGTCTGTTACAAGATCAATATAAGTAAATCAATGGTCAGCAAAATACTATAGAAACATACCTTTGATTGAGTATTGTTTTTGTCACATCATTCACAACAATTTCATTTGCAGGAAGATATGATGGAACTGAAAAGTCAGAGCCTTTTGTTTTCAAAGGATCAGCCCTATATTATCATAGCATAATATTTATTAACATCAAAGTCATGATCGTCACAAATGCTAACTTGTATTTATCGATGAAGGAATTGTATTCCCTTTTTGGATCAATAGAGTGTATCTGAACCAACATGTTTCTGTTTATTTGATGGAATGGACTTATAGTCATGTCCATAAGGTTAACAAAGTCTATGAGAATATCCTGACTGAAATAAAAGAAAAAAAGATAGTTGCATGGCATTAGAAATAAATAATTTAATGATAACCAATAGAGATATCAAATATCACAGCTGCACACATAACAGCTCATTGTGAAGATTGAAAGTTGAAAGATATCAATTTTAAAAACATTGGGCGTGCAGGTTAGCCGAATGGGTTACGTGCCTGCATACGGCGGTAATGGCAACAGTCGTAATGTGTCGTGTTCGAAACCCAGCCTGCACTGCCGCCAGCGCCCTTGGGAAGGAGCGCTATATAAATGGTTACAAGAAGCGCCTCTGAAGCTATGCATATGGCGCTATATAAATGAAGTTACAATTACAATTACAATTACAACATTAACCTTTGCTTGACGATGCTTGTCTGTAAGTTTTGCTGAAACTGCATGAGTGATGGCAGAAGGAGAATATTGAACTGATGTTCAAAAATGGAGGCTTCTTTCAGGGCGAGGACATAATCGTTATGGAGAAGATGCACTCGGATGTCCTGTTGTATGAACTTGGGCTTCATCTCTTCTGACTTCGTACAAGGTTTGCCTGTTGTTTGCACAACTTATTAAGATGGCATCAAATGCAATCTTGTTTTTACTCACTGTGCATGAATCCATGTAACTCATCAAAATTAAAGTAACTGCAACCATAATCTAATATTATATACATAAGAGCATTTATAAATCCTATTCCTACTTAGATCTTCTCCCAATGTTTGCAATAGATAAAATTGAAATAAAATCACAAAAAGTCTAAATAATAATTATGAAAAAACTAAGCAAATATGCTAATAAATGCAAGTGCCAAACTCCTCATAAAAGCTTTGGGAAGGTGTTTTCATTACAAACAAAACAATTTGTTGCAAAGTTAATAAATGTGACAAATTGATGTTTTTTAGATGGATCTCTATAGCGTTGTTGCATTTGGTCGCACAACATTAAATGTTCTTGATGTTTGTTACTAATTATAGAACTTGAAAACAATGCGCTGATGAAGTATCACTGAATAAATTGTGTGTCATTGCCATTTGAGTATTTGCAACCTGACATTCTTTGAGTTAATTTTCCTTATATCCTTATAAACTATGATTTTATTTAAACGTAAATTAATAATCAATTGTTTAAGTTCTTCTAATAATCACATTAAGATTGTATGGAAACGAATAAGTAATTTTTAGATTTAATAAAACAATCTCACTATTTTATTAATATGCCTTGAATCCTTCATCTCTAACCATTTTTTAACACTTATTTATTTGAGAGCCAATGGCTATGACGAACTTTGACCAATGTGAAAAATAAATGATAGAAATAAAATAACAACCTTTAGCATTTTCCTCATCAAATTTCAACTTCATCCTCTGTAATTTATCCAGGCTTTTGGTGTACTCATGTGCAAGTCTCTTAACCTCATCATTCAGCTGCATGAATAGTTTAAATTAATTTTTAATGCTTTTATAACTTTGAGATATCCGTGAGATGTTTATCATTAGAGATTTCAAGAACATAATTAAATATTATAAAATGTCATGGAAATAACATCACTGAAATAAATTATTTTCAAAAATGGACGTGATAATAGTGTCACAGAATTTGAATTAAGAATTCATTTCTGAAGCTTCACATTGTCAATATTGACAATTTGTACAGTCCTTCCATAAATGTATCTTTATATCCTGCTCACCCAGCTACGGAGCAATAATAATATTTTTTGTTACACAAGTGTTTCTCTATGCGATGAATTGGTGCCCACTTTATAATTGATGATGAATGTAAACTGTGAGGAGGATGACAACGACGATAATGACAGGAAAAGCACAATTATTTCAATGTGCCTCTCACCATGATCTCTTGGATGACTAATACAAGTCTCTAATCTTGAAATATTGGGTTTTGGAGGTTCAAACTCAAAATACCATTACAAAATCCATTGGAATTATAACCTTAATCATTAAATGATTTTTTAGCAAATCCGAATCTGTTGGATAAGTTAGTGGATTAATTTAGCTTTAGTATAAATCTGACATATCTCAACTGCTTTAATATGGTGTTATCTAAACTGAGTAAATTAATTTTACAACATTAGTGTCACTATAAATGGCGTTTATAACTCCAAAAGTAATGTATGCATATTAAATTGTAATTTCCTCTGGTTAGTCATCAAGTCAATTATAAATGTTGTTTCAAAAATGAAAGTTGCAAAACAGGGGACAAAATGGGCTGATCATATTTCTTTTGGAAATCACAAAATAACAAGACCAAAACTCTAAAAAAAATTGATTTCATGTAAATTTTATGAGGGTATTCAGTACATGTGAGTTTGTGATTAAAAAAAGTTAACAAGAAAAGGCAAAAACATGATAGACTTTAGAGCCAAGAAAAAAGAAGAAATATGCCCGAATATAACGAAATGTATATCCAAGTACAAAAATCCAACAAGTTCTCATTCGCGTTATAAGATATTTCTCAATTTATTCAGGTGATTTTCAACTAAATACCATTTTGTTGATCCATATGTTTAATACAACACTAAAATTCAACCTGATTTTAGTGGTTTCATCATTATCATCATAATCATCGTCGTCGTCGTCATCGAATATTATTAATAATAATAATAAATAATTATAATATAATAATAATATGATAAAATAATAATAAAAATAATAATAATAATAATAAAAATAATAATAATAATAATAATAATAATAATATAATAATAATAATAATAATAATATAATAATAATATAATAATAATAATAATAATAAAAATAATAATAATAATAATAATAATAATAAAATTATTATATTATTAAATTTTTCAAATAGTCCTAAACTACAAAAGTCTAAATGTTTCTCATTGAAATATTAGTAATTACAAATTTTTTAAACTAATATTTAGCGTCACCAGACAAAGTTTGCCTTGCGATTACGTTATTTTTTGCTTCAATGAAAGAATTGTTTACTTTGCAGCATTCGTTTTCCAGTCGGTTTCTTTCATCCTGATAAATTCTCTTTAGCATCTTTTTTTCGCTAATGATTTGCTGGACTTTATCCAAGACATTAACACACATTTTGTCTGCCTTTTCTTTGATTAAAAGCGACAAAGACTCTGTTTCTTTTCCTATTACTTTCCAGACCTGTAAACATATTATTAATAAGAAAATTTTAATTCCCGCGCGAAAAGAACTTCGTAATTCATGGTGCGGAATGACTACTAAAACTTAAACCAAAGGTTGCAATTAATCATAAAATTATACCTCACTGACAAAATTTTAGGCATTTTATTTTTCTATTTATTTATGCTCACTGACACAATGATACAATTGAGCATAACATCAGCGAAAGCTTCTTAATTGCAGATTCATAGCTCATTTGAACTTTTAAAAACTCCCTTATTATTAATCTAATTTCGGTAGTAAAAGCAAGCCCGTTTTATAATGCAGAAATAATAATCAACTTAATGCTCACCTGTGAAAATGGTGTGTCAAACTCGCTGGTATCATATTTAGAAATGCTAGCAGCCAAAGATGCCAATGATGACGAATAGTCACGATCAATTTTTATCCTTAAAATGATGCTTTTTTTAACATGTTCGAATAGTTTAATTTCAAAATCTTGGAGGCAAAGGAGAGCATCATGAGCTGGCTTCCCTTGCAGTTCAGTTCCGAAGGACATGACAAAATAAGAATCAAAGTAGGTTAACTAAATTAAACTTTACGAGCTGCACATTCATCAAAGAATCGAAACGACCAACAAAACAGAGACATCAGCACGACCAGCTGATAGATCCGTCAGATCAGAGCGATATATGCAACTCCATCAGGCTAGGGTAGGTATTTCCACAAATTTAAATAATGCTAATCATATAAAAGTGTACACAGGATCTGCATTACAAATTAGTTTACGTTTCAATCTCACAAATGAAATATTTACAGATATCAGTTTCATATTTTCATTTCAAAGTTAGTTATTTGAATTCTCTAAACATCCTTAACTTGTGCAATGCTGTCTTTTCTCACAAAAAATGCAATTCACCTAATTAAACTCTTAAATATGCTGAATGAATGTAACTAAATGTATAAAGTATATTTCATTAATATTAAAGTTAACCAATTGAGAATAATGATAATAATAATAACAATAATAATAATAATAATAATAATAATAAGAATAATAATAATAATAATAATAATAATAATAATAATAATAATAATAATAATATAATAATAATAATAATAATAATAATAAATAATAATAATAATATAATAATAATAATAATAATAAATAATAATAATAATAATAATAATAATAATAATAATAATAATAATAATAATAATAATAATAATAATAATAATAATAATAATAATAATAATAATAATAATAATAATAATAATAATAATATAATAATAATAATAATAATAATAATAATAATAATAATAATATAATAATAATAATAATAATAATGCAGAAAAAGAGGGAGCTGAACCTCACCTTCATCGCATCAATCGATTGTTAGAGCAGCCTACAGACTCGAAACTCCGTCATTCATGCTGAGATACATTTCAGAGGCTTATCGCAACTGCTCGGTCCAACTAAAGATTGGAGGAAAACTGAGTCACGACATTCCAGTGAACAGAGGCGGACGCTTTTTGACTGTGCCAGTGAGACACTCGGCGCTTAACCTCCAAAGCCGTAAAGAGTGCGACCCTGCCTCTTGAGAGCGTAGACCACGTCCATGGCAGTGACGGTCTTTCTCTTGGCGTGCTCGGTGTAGGTGACTGCGTCTCTGATGACGTTCTCGAGGAAGACCTTAAGGACGTCCCTAGTCTCTTCGTAAATGAGACCCGAAATGCGCTTCACGCCACCACGGCGAGCGAGACGACGAATGGCCGGCTTCGTGATAAAAATATGGAACGCTTCACGAATTTGCGACATTGATGACCCCATGTCTCCTCTACTTTTCAATTCGGTAATCGACATGGTGATGGCCGAAGTGGACCCTTCCATCGGTGTGACTGGCGACATTAATTTATCAGTCAAATGCAATTACATGGCCTTTGCCGGTGACTTGATTCTTTTATCTTCCACGGATATTGGAATTAAAAGACTTCTGGAACAAGTTGAAGAGTCTTTAGCAAAAGTGGGATTGAGTATCAATGCTTAAAAATGCGCATCTCTGAAGGCGGAAGTGCAGAGTAAGAATAATCCATGGATTGTCAACCCGGATCCTTATCTTGAAGTCAATCAACATAAAATTACGGCAATGAATATTCTTGATATCTACAAGTACCTCGGGGCTGACATTGATCCCAGGTTAAAATATGCTTCAATAGGAGAAAAAATTCAAAACAAGTTGCATCTAATATCCAGGGCTCCATCGAAGCCCAATCAAAAACTTTACATCCTCAGGTCTCATTTAATACCAAGTCTTGTTCATTACCTGACCTTCAATAGCATTTCGTTGAAATCTCTCAGTGCTTCTGACAACAAGATAAGATCTGTTGTGCGACAATGGCTCCGACTTCCTAAAGACACGCCGGTTTTTTCTTCCACACGGGAGTTAAGGATGGTGGACTCGGATTGTTGCAGCTCAGAAAATGGGTGCCGATCATAAGAGTTAATCGAATGTCGGCAATGGTGGGGCAGTCCAAGACCAATGAGGATGAGTTCCTGCTTGATACGTTGAAGGATAACAGCGCAATTCTCTGCGAATACAGAAAGTTCGAAATAGCAAAAGGACCCGCAGCCAAAAAACAACTGAAACACGAAACTACGACAAGTATAGATATGGGCTGCAATCATTTACCCAAGGGATAGGAATTAGTGATTGAATAGTGGACGGTCAATTCAGGATGCCCCCAAGCGAATACATACAATGTATCAAAGTCAGGGCTGCCGTCCTCCCGACAAATCTTAGGATCTCTAGGTATCATCCAGAGATGAACACCTATTGTGATTCCGGGTGTGGTGCCTTTGAGTGCCTGGACCGTATAAGAACAAGTCAACAAGGTCCAAAAATATGACGACAGGGACATTCATATTTTGATGACAAACAACCGTCCAAGTGGGTTTCCCTCTCCGCAGGTTCTCGTGACTGCATTCGTTTGCAACTGGAGAGGAGTGATCTCTTCAAAATCTTGGCGCGGCCTCGGCTTCTCCAGAAGCATGTTAATGAACTTAACAACAACGGCTCTCTCTGGTTCTTACCTGATGTGGAAGCATCACAAGCGCAAAACTCAAAAACGATGGCGGAAACGAGTTGGATTGTAGCGAGGACATTTATTATGTATTGTACGGATTGCTTTTTTTAATGTCGATGGTGCTGTGGTTTGCGCATTATGTCCCGAGGTTCTCTCAGGCCCAGAAGGGGGACTTTAAATATTCGTTGAGGTCTTTTACATCGTCTGCGATCGAGTTTAAACATTTGTTTGGCTGAAAAAATAAACGTAAAAAAAAAATAATATATGTAATATATACATTGTGGAACACACTTATCTCGACCTCGGTTAACTCGCCAAACCTATTATGTTTGAAGTGAAACCGCGAATATAATAAATATTATTATATTATTAATACGTAATATTATTATAATAAATATTATTATTATGTAATATTATTATATATAATTATAATAACTTTCCAAAGACATTGCAAAATAATAATAATAATAATAATAATAGTAATAATAATAATAATAATAATAATAATAATATAATAATAATAATAATAATATAATAATAATAATAATAATAATAATAATAATAATAATAATAATAATAATATAATAATAATAATAATAATAATAATATAATAATAATAATAATAATAATAATATAATAATATAATAATAATAATAAATAATAATAATATAATAATATAATAAATAATAATAATAATAATAATAATAATAATAATAATAATAATAATAATAATAGATATATATATATAATAATAAAATATTATATTAATGATATAATAATTATTAATTAATATATTCATTCAGATTAAAAATTAAATTTGCCATTCCAACTGTTCTTGTGAGGAGGGCGCGAATTACAGGTTTCACTCAATTTTCTAAAGATATTGAGAAATACAACTTTTTTTCGTCTTAATTGCATTTTACCCAACAACAATTATCAAACTCATAATGTAAAGTGGCCTTATTCAAATAAAATATGTTTTTAAAGTTTTACATCCAAAAAGAATGGTTGATTTACATTTATAGGAAAGACACGATGTAGTTACTGCGTGATATTAAATAATAGCTGTGGTTTTTTATAACAATTATGTGGCTGATTTACAGTGATAGGAAAAGACCTGATATAGTTACTCTGTGTGATTAAACAATAACTTTAAATTAATAACTATAAATGTCTGCAGTCATTTTACAACAAAATTGTAAACGACGCCAGAAAAAGCCGCCCATCGATTGCTAAAGTCAAGTTACTTTCTCAAGATAAAAAATGTAATTTCTTCTCACATAATAAAATCAACCCACTCCCAACATTAACATTATAATAAAGCCATTATTGGAACACCTAGTAATAATAACAGCGAGTTATCAGACAACCAAAGTTATTTGTCGAAGTAACGGTAATTATATTTGATACAAGATGATACTTGATACAATATTAAATGTTAATGTAAACTGCAATAACATTGTTTATTGTTATTAAGACAAATCGTCAATAAGTGCAATGAAATTATATTATTGAAAAGCCTAATTTATGATATTTCGTAATATTCTTTGAATCTTGATATGGTATTTTATTAATTATATTCCGTTTCACAATCATTCCGTTGAAAAATATCTCTTGAATTTATTTGTTTTTTTTAATTTATTGCAATAAAAAAAAGTGGTTTCATCTATGTACTGTTTTAGAACACAATAAAAATCACTTTGACTTTTGGGCGCCTGTTCTTCTGGTTTATTGGCCGGTTGTTCGTTTTTTAGCTTGGCCTGGGTTGGATTTTCTGCGGGTGTGCTTAGTGCCCGTTATCTTTAAGATATTTAGTCGGTTTTACAGAAAACTTTGAATAATTTATTCGGACTTATTAATTGCGCATTTTGGCTAACGGTTGGCCTTTCTTTTCCGGAGTTTTGGGTTTGTGTTTGATTTCGATTTATTTGTTATCAAAAACATTGTTTTACATTGTGCTTAAGTTTGTTTTTCTTTAGAAATATTTAATATTTGACAACGACAACAATTTAATGCTTGCAAAGAAACTACTTATTACATATTTTTAAAATGTGGATCAAATTGTGACTACTATTCATCTAGGAATTTGTATATGCCCTCCTGAGCAAACATGAGTTTCAGCAGCGATGAAGTGAATTATCTTGTGTATCGATATCTATTGGAGTCAGGTAGGCTCAACAAATTGAAATGGCTTCAATAATATATTATAAAGAAATTGTATATAAATACTACGAACTTTTGTTTTTGCTTTTCAAAATCCTGTCCTATCATGTCACAACTTATTTTTTTTTAAGATGTTTTTTTATAGGAAAATAAGTTTTTTAGACTCGATTGTTTAGGCAATATTATTGTTAATTTATTACATAATTGTAATAGTTAATTGTATTAAAGTTGTAACATAGTAATTATTTATAGCATTTCAATAATCTCATTGCATTAAAGGCTTTTCTCATGCTGCATACACTTTTGGAGTTGAGAGCCACATCAGTCACTCCAACATCAATGGCTCTATAGTTCCACCTGCTGCTTTGCTCAATATCATTCAGAAAGGTCTTCAATACACAGAGGCAGAAATCAGTATTGCTGAGGTTGCCATCATTTAATGAAATATTTGCTAATAGCATTCAACCTTAATATTAATGACTATCATTTTTTTATTGTTAGTAATGACAATGGATTCTTTTGTCATAATTTAAATGATTATTTTTTCTGTAAATATGAAAGCAATAGGCATGATTTGTAGGTATGAGCTAAAAAGCTTATTTTATTGTAATTAACTCAAAATTTGGAACTTTTCTCAAGAAAGTTATTTTGTTCTTAAGATTGGGTTTATTTTTTCCATATATGTAAAACAATAAATAATTTGTTTCTGAAATGTCAGTCGTTAAGAAGCTTGACCTTAACTCAGAATTTGCATTTTCACAGATTTTCTTGTAACATTTAGATCATTACTGGTTGATTTTAGGATGGCACTGAACGGCAGATAGAAACACTTTCGCTGATCGATGCTGTCCTTCCAGAAGTGATTGAGCAGAGGAAGCAGATGGCAGCTAAGGGCCAAAATCAGGTCAAGACTGAATCAACAGGAGGGGCAGAGGAAAGTGAGGGATTTCTGGTTCTCTGACATTATTTTAAGAATTTGGTTTTTATTATACAAAAACTGTGAGGTTGATAGATTTATATAATTTTTGACTGTTTGAGACCAATTGTTATTGACTGAGAGTTTATAGTGAATGAACCTGGTTCACTTGTTAGATGAATTAGTTGGAGCTCTTTTCCTACTAAAAAAATATTTTTGTTTGAATTGGCGTGCAACATCTAGTCGCTTATGACACGACGCTGCAATTCAGAATCCGGTGTCATCCTGCAGTAACGGAAACAGTTATTTGAAATATTAAGTGGTGATTATTTGTTTAAAATAGGCACCAAACAAGAACCAATGGACATCGACTCTGGCATTGAGATTCCATCCAGTAAGGTGGCAGTCTTGAAAGGACACGAGTCAGAAGTTTTCATTTGTGCTTGGAATCCAATCAACGACCTTCTTGCTTCAGGGTATCCCACTGATTGATTAGTTGCTAATTCAGTCTTCTCTAATGAGTATATGTTTGCATTATTATCAAATGTTAATATTGTTATTAATAACTAACGATTATTTATTGGATCTAGATCTTAAAATGAATCAAAACATCTTTAAAAGAATTTTAACTTATTCTTAATATTTTCTAGGTCCGGTGATTCAACTGCTAGAATTTGGAACATGAACGATCCTCTATCTCACAACACGGTCACGTCCTTGGCAAATGGTAATACTTCCTCTGGTCCTGGCACGGGCTCAACCAATGCCATCACGGCCTCCTCAGCCGTTGCCAATCAGCTGGTGCTCAGACACTGCATTCAGAAGGGTGGCACGGAAGTGCCGAGCAATAAAGATGTCACTTCTCTAGATTGGAATGTAATTGAATTGCTTATCGAATTATCAACCTTTTTAATGTATTAGAGTTATTAATTAATATTATTAATAAGAGAATTTTATATTCTTGTAAATTTCATAACCCTGGTTTGCCATAATAAATTTACATTTCTGCTCTGATGAATGTTTAATCTATTATTTTACTTTTCTAGTGTGATGGATCACTCTTGGCAACTGGGTCATATGATGGTTATGCGAGAATATGGGGTACTGATGGTGAGCATTTTATAACTGTTATTATTAACATGCCACCATGAAATCCAGAAAGCTGGATTCTACTATACTTTTTCTGTTGCAGGTAGGTTGGTCAGTACTCTGGGTCAACATAAAGGGCCCATATTTGCCCTCAAGTGGAACAAAAAAGGAAATTACATACTTAGTGCTGGAGTTGATAAGGTAATGTTTCTCTTGGACCAATTGCTGAGCATTATTTTGTGTGATTATTATTAAATTATTAAAATGTTATATTTAGACATGTAGTATTACTAATCCTTACCAGTCCTTTTCAAATTGAATGTAAGGTGTATTATTTGTAAAGGGGTTTTGTGTTATTATAGACGACAATTATATGGGACTCTAGTTCTGGTCGATGCACCCAACAGTTTGCATTCCACAATGGTTAGTTATTTTAAGAACTGTTTATCAAAACATTTAAATGTGCAGGCAATACAATTCATTGAGTGTCATTTTTGATGCTATTCATGATCCTAAGAAAAGATGCTTGTCTTCGTCAGCACCGGCCCTTGATGTTGACTGGCAGAACAACCAGACCTTTGCCTCCTGTTCCACCGACCAGTGCATTCACGTTTGCAAACTGGGATCTGACAAGCCTATCAAGACTTTCCAGGGTCATACGGTAGGATGACCTGTTTTCAACTACAATTTTTTCGGCTACCATGTTCATTTTTATTTTTCTTATTTCTCACTGAATCATCTAATTATGCTTTAAAATGGCATTTCAAACTTTGTTAAATTTCATCCTATGTGGTACTGTGTAGGCAAAGATAAAATATCCACTGATTATTGTGTGGTTTGGGCTTTAATATTCAATAGTTGCTTTTTGGAATAGAAGTTATTCAACTATTTTGTATAGTTTTGTATAGTTGAACTATTGATTTTGTTTTGGAGTGAAATTAAATAACCTATCTAAATTTTAGGAATGGGTTGGTTTTTGTTCTGTTGTTCTGCAATTGTGTTTGCAATGAATTGCAAGGGAAAGGGAGTGCTTATGAATGGTTAATAAAAGCACATCTGATGCTATGATGATCTATAAATGAACTATAATTTTCAGAAATATGTCTGCTTTCAAATTCAACATAAAAATACAGTTACTAATTATATTGGAGCAAAATTATATGAGTTAATTTTTTTGTAGAACGAAGTAAATGCCATAAAATGGGATCCACAAGGGAATTTACTTGCTTCGTGCTCTGATGACATGACTCTCAAGGTACTGTGAGACAAGAGTTTTATTTTAACACTTTATAGGAAAATACGATTTTACCTGACATATTTAAAATATATTTTTTAATAAATAACTGCCAATATTTTGAGCTCTTATGCATCTGAGAAGTAATTTAGGCATTGCAAGTAAACATGGTACCAGTTTAAAAGACCCCATACTATTCTAGTTTTTGTGAATTTCTTGTTATAACAAAGTATTGATGGCTTCTCAGTAATATTCCAGTGATGCTTGAAACCACACCAAAGCAAAGGTCTTGACTTTTCAGCTTCTGAATTCCAGGAACTGAAAATTTTAGTATAAATAATGATGCCAAAATGATCATTTTCTTGGTGACAGATATGGAATCTGAAGCAGGACACATGGGTGCATGATCTTCAGGCCCATAGCAAAGAGATATATACTATTAAGTGGAGTCCCACAGGGGCGGGTACCAAGAACCCAAATGCTAACCTCATACTTGCAAGGTGAAAGTGAATAATAATTTTCTATATCTCTGGCTTGCCTTTGTTATTGTATTTTAAATGTCTTGCTAGTATTTTGTCCGTAAACTGCTCACTGCTCCTTTTCAGTGCCTCCTTTGACTCTACGGTCATTTTATGGGACGTAGAAAGGGGAACTTGTATCCATAAACTTACTCGGCACTTGGAACCCGTGTACAGCGTAGCCTTTAGTCCAGATGCAAAGTATATTGCCAGTGGCTCGTTCGACAAGTGTGTTCACATCTGGAGCGTTCAGGTTGTAACAATTCATTGCCACATCTGATGCATGACGTGGAAGATGTCGTTTTACTATTTTAATATTTTGGGAAATTCTTGGAATCATAGACGTAAGAGCTAATAAATGACACCCAATTTATAAAATTATTTAATAACTGTTACTGATGTGCATTTATTTAAATTCTTATATATATGTATATATATATATATATTGGACAGACGGGTGCCCTTGTGCACACTTACAGAGGCACAGGTGGTATTTTTGAGGTCTGCTGGAATCATCGAGGTGACAAAGTTGGAGCTTCTGCATCTGATGGATCGGTTGGTAGACGAGATCCTTGTAATTGCAATCACTTAATTGATTATTGGATGTTTTTGTTATTTAACATTTCATTTAAATTGTATTTGATTTAAATTATGTCATCATTTATGACTTATTCTTGCACTTTTTACAACTAGGAACAATGGGGCATAGTTGAGGGTTAGAAATATAGAAAAGTAGCATGACATATAAAGTCCTTTTAAGCATTGTAAACTTAATTAACAATTATTTCTTAGTTTATTTATAAAATTGAGTTTAACAATTTTTTGTTCCAGGTATTTGTTCTGGATTTGAGGAAGTGAGATGCATGCACCATATGGACTTTAAATAACTTGTCATCTCTGAAATGAAAAATGTGCTCCATCATGATGTTAAAATTGATCTGCTGCATATGATTGTCGTGAACCTCGTTTCAGATTTCTTTCTCTTTTCTTACATTTGATCGTTTATTGCAGCATAAAAATTATGTTTAAATTAATCTTATGTTTTGAAATGTATGGAGAGACAGGGTCGGCAGACCCCACAAGACGAGGGTGTAGCCGGTGCAGACTGGGCTTAGAAAAGTTTAGGGGCCCATATTGAAGTGGGCAATTACGCATGAAATTTTTATTATTAATGCATACTGACCCCTATTGACTTCTGCGACAAAGTCTTTCAAGCTAGTAATGCGACTTTAGTTGTAATTATAGAAAGCTTGTTTGCACAACTATTGGCTTTGCAAAACAGTTGGGAAGCAATGTGGCATGAAGCTGAGCTTGTTGCATCTAGCCTACATTAAAATTGTTTAGAAACAGTAGTACCATTGCCAGAAAAAAGATTCCATGGTGAGGATATACCTGGTGAAAATGTGAATAAAATGAGTGAAGCCCACTTCTATAAGCACATTTTATGTAGTATTGGATAATGCTATCGTTGGACTTCCAATTCGTTTCAGTGTAGCAAAACAGATTTCTGACACATTCAGAAATTATATGGCTTAAGGCGCCATATAAATGAACTATTACTTGTTGTTTGCTTTCTTTGGAACTACCAAAAGTTGTCAGAAGGGGGAAATGATGCGCAAAGCAGATAAACGGACGTTAATATATCTACCTCGGTGACACTATGCGTTACCCTTTCCGAACCCTTGAAATGGCTCAGTAGAGATTGCCAAGGAAGGTCAAAATCGTTTTAGTTATAGAAAGGACTTAAATAACTCGTCGCGTCGTCAGGGTCAGCTGTCAGTTTACCATTTTGTGCGCGGCACAGAGTTTAGATGCTGAATCAACGAAGTGAGCCCATCGAAGCTGCTGCAGGAAGCTTTAGAAACGTCTCGTTGGATAACAGTCAGAAACGATACAAAATTCAGATGTATCACGGCGTCAGTCAGGTGGTAATCTCATTTGCCTGGCCGATTTAAATTTTAATTTAAAAATGGTTCAATGGATCAGATTTTTAAATTCTCATTTAAATTGGCGACAAAAAACAAGTACACAATCTCTTTGCTTCAAACATGTGGTAAAAGTTTTACTTTAATTTAGAATAAACGATGTTTAAGAATGTATCAGAATATTTAAGCTATAAAGATTTCTTTACGTGTATTTGTGCAGAAGTGTTAATTATTACTGTACCGAAGTGACTGCTTATCGGCGCTGAATTGATATAAAATTACATTATTTACAACGTGTGCTCGGGTTGACAGATGACCGGGCCCAATTATTTGATAATTTTGTTGAATTTCGACTTGTAGTACGTTATAAAAACTGTGTAAGTTGTCATTTTATGTATTACTGACTCAAGTCAATGTTAAAAAACTGTAGTACTTTATAAAAACTGCGTAAGTTGTAATTTCATGTATTACTGACTCAAGTCAATGTTAAAAAACTGGATTGATAGTTTGACGAATCATCGGTTTAGTATATTTTCACTTGTTCGGAGTGATTCCGATCAGGCGAGTTAAACTTCTTACATTTCTATTTTAAAAATTTGAAGATATTAGATTATGTATGATGTAAACATGCCAGAATGCATGTATTATATCTTCGTTTCTTGTTAAATAACGGTTATACAGCATGCGGTTTGACTTCTTAAAAATTAAAGTTAAACATAGTTGAAGTTAGCAATTTGTTGTTATTTCATACGTTACTTATTCATGTCACGCGAGTTTGACTTGCTTGATATAAATGAACACAGAAAAAGTTTAAAAGAAAAATTTTTTGAGTGTTTTCAATTTTATTTGCACATTACTAATGTTCTTTTCTACAAATGTTCCTTCTATAAATAATCAATTTATAAACAGTGTTACTCGTTTTTTGTGAAGCTTAGTTAAATTTGCTTTAAATCATGCAGTTAAAAGTATTTATCTTTATTTAGTTCCATTTATGCCTTTGACACATTTAAGTGCTAATAGTGCATCTTGCAGAATTAAGAATTTATTATTTATAACTTAATTTAGAATTGAAACAATATGATTAAATACTTGTTAATTTTATTTTGATCACAGCTATGGATAGATCATGACTGTTTTAAAGAAAAATCTTGTATTATTTGCACTATTATCTTGTTTAAGAAACAAAATTATGATTGTCATTAAATGTGTTTTGTTATTGCTATGTGACTAAGGCTTCCTACAGCAAAGAAGCAAGGATTTTTGGTAAACTTTGCAAAGCATTGTAAACTAAAAATAACCTTAACAACAGGAAGAGATTCCATGTTAGGAGATAGAACAGTTAGAGAGCTTTTCGAGAAATACCTTGAGGATGGTACATCAGCAGTTGCAAGGGGCATTGACTGAAGATATGGATGGTACATCAGCTGCTGCAAGAGGCATTGAAGAAGTCATCCCTCACAATAGTAACTGTGAGAGCGAGGTGCTTCCGGCATCAGGCACTAGCCCATAATCAAGAAGATAGGTAAATTTTTACAGAGAATCCACCATCGAGATATTGTCAAGAAACTTTTCTCTTGCTGAAGTGCAATTTTTGCATGTCAAGAAACATTTCAAAGGTGAATGCACAGGTTCCATCCATACTATTGTCAGATCTGCCACCACTCCTTGTCTTATAGTGAAAAGAAGTGGAAATGGAAAATGCAACCACTTGTTCTGCAAGCACAGTGAATGCTGAAAATATTTGCAATAAGTCCAAAATCGATCCAGGTTTCTATGATCATTTGAGAAACATAACCACAAAGGTGTTCTTGGATTACAATTACGAGGAAACAGAATAGGAAACAGTGTATAGGAAAGTAGTTTAAAATTATATTCAGATGTGGCCAAATTTTTTCAGTAATAGTTACTGATTATTCAATGAAATGACCGCATCATAATACATATAGAAAATGTGTGATTATTTCAATAACTTATCTGGTGATGCTCCAGGTCATGACTTTAAGCTATGCTGTGTAAATTTAGTCCTGAACAAGTTTAGGAAGCAGTTCCCTTTAAGAGGTTCATGACAAATCTGCAAATTTTTATGAAAGAAGCCCCTTTTTTAAGTTACATTGTGAACTTGCAATCGAGATCACAGATATTGGCTCGGATGTAAAAGCAGGGCTGATTAAGTATTACAATGAGGACTTTCCTACAAGAACATGCTTCAATACTCCCTCTGGTCCTCTTTTGGCAATCCCAAGATATTTTCAAATGTGGTCGTTGAAAATAATTTTCGCCACATTATGCATGGTCTGCTTGGGGGAACTTCCAACTTAAAGCGACATGGTTCATCGAGAAGATTGAGCCCAGACAAAAGGCATTCGAGATGGTCGCACTTTCAGTAGAGCCGCTACTCTTTACTCTCATTCATTATGATCCATTAACTATTAAAGTTTGAAGTTACATTTATTAACAGTAACTTGCTAACTAATGTTTTGAATTTATGCACCAGCATAGATAATTTATAATCCTGAGGGAATCAGAAATATTTTGTTATTACTAATTTAGTTATTAATACTAAGTTATCACATACTTCATTGCTCATGGACTGACAAAATGTCTTTGTTGATTCAAATGCAAAAGCAAATACTCAGGGGAAAATATGGTTATTGCATCTTGTAGAACATCCTTATATTGTTGCTGAACTTAATGCCAACGGATCATGTGTTACACTAATGTCACCTTAGTTGCTGTTACAATAATAACCTGAAGGGTATTTGTAATCTCCAAACCTGTTGTGATTACAATATTTTGTTAACTGCTAGTGTTTCTGATAATAAATATTGTTATCATGGCGTTATGGTGTTTGTAGTTATTAGTTATTACATTAATAGTTGTGTTGCCTTTTATGTTCATAGGGGCGGACAATGATGAGGCAACTAAAATCTTGTGAGGCCTCTCGCATGTCATACCATCAAGTGTCAGAGGAACTCGAAACTAACCTCACCAGTGGATTGACACACCAGGAAGCCTCGAGTAGGAGAAGAAATCATGGATTCAATGAATTTGAAATCTCAGACGAGGATCCCCTCTGGAAAAAATACCTTCGGCAGGTCTTTATGCGTTTGTGTATTATAAATATTAAGCATCGATCATGACTCAATTGATTGCAATATGAATAACATTTATAATATGAACAGTTATAACAAGGAAATGCATGCAATCATGTATTTAAGAGTCATGTGCAATTATTAGGTACATGCAGTTAGGAGTTAATTGATTTACAGTTTTAAAGTATACAATGCAAAAATTAGAAAATTTGCCGCCTCATGTTCTGGCGGTTATGAGCCACAAGTCATTTGTAAAAATGGTTTTGTTGCCTGCAGTTCAAAGAACCCCTTAATCTGCTTCTTCTGGCTTCGGCAGCCATTAGTTTGATCATGAGACAATTCGACGATGCCATCAGTATATCTGCAGTGAGTTGAATTTCACATTCTTCATATTAAAGTATTTAGTCAATTTTTATTACCAGAACATTTTAATATTCAGTCCATTCTTATTATCAGGATGTTTTTCATAAATTTTCCATGTAAAATCTGTAATGTATAAAATTGTGTAAATTAGTGAAACTTTACTTCACCCTGCCTAATCCTAATAATTTCATGAAATAATTAAAATATCCTTAAAGCACAGATTTCATTTTCATTCAAAATATTGTTCCAGGCAATCATCATTGTGGTTACAGTGGCTTTTGTTCAGGTTTGTGAATTATAGTTATTTAATTGTCAATTCATTCATTAATCATTTATCCAATTGAATTCATCTTAAGCTCTCTTCTAAAGCATTAAGTTATAATGAAACTTGAATTCTTATTTTAGCCTTGACTTGGCTGTCATTACAAATCAAAATTTTGTAACTTTTATTATGAAACAAATTATTTGCATCCATTATAACAATTGATGAATATTTACAGGAATATAGATCTGAGAAATCCTTAGAAGCATTAACAAGATTAGTGCCACCGAAATGTCACTGGTGAGCCTTTGTGCCTCTACGAAATTTTGTTGTTTTTTAACTGGAAGCTGTTTTTGTTAATTTGCTAACATATCATATTAAGTAAAAAAGGGATAATAACCATTAAGTTTTATTTTAGTTATTGGTTAACCAACATAATTGATTTTCAATATTTCGTTTCAAAAAGCATTCGAGAAGGGAAACTCGAAACATTTTTGGCGAGAGAATTGGTGCCGGGCGACGTCGTCTTATTGAACATCGGGGATCGAGTCCCTGCAGACATTCGATTGTTTGAGGTTTGGATGAAAATCTTCTTTCTTTGCAATCTCATGTTGATTTATGATTTTAATTCTTTGTGAATATAATTTTATTTATCTTCCTAGATGTGTGCGGTCATTCGTTAGCTTAATCTCTAACTCATTAATTGCATTTAGTGGATAACTAAATAACTAAAAATGTGCATGTTTGTAAAACTTGAAAATTTATTTAAAGGCAAATGACTTGTCGATAGATGAGTCGAGCTTCACCGGTGAACCGGAACCAGTCTTAAAAACCCGCGAGACCTTGAACTCGAACGTGTCGGCCATCATCCACCTCAGAAACATGGCATTCATGGGCACTCTCGTCAGATGCGGCAACGGCAAGGTTTGAAAAACTTTTTTAAAAATGAAATGCTTAGGATGATATCATAGATCATGGGTTTGTAATATATAGAGGCTGAAGTGATCAGAATGGTTGATAATAGAAATTACAAATATAAATTTGGAGTTTAGGCTTGGATATATTTGAAATACTGCAAACTGAGGATCTTTTCTAAATGGCGAATGTGTTTAAAATAATGCATGAATTCAAGTATATGTTTACAAGATCTTTAGCAGATGTTGATGTGCACAAATAATGAACAGGTGTTGCTCGTATCCCCCAATACATGCTAGTGCGAAGTCGTTAAATCGATTACCATTTTTGATATTGCAAATGAACAATCAATAACTGCCGAGCAGTAATCGTCATGGTGATAAGTGAAATAAGAAGATAACACACATAATCATTACATCATTACAAATTTTACGGAGTTGGCATTTTTGTTGTTCACATCAGGGAATTGTTGTCGGAACTGCCGAAAACTCAGAGTTTGGAGAAGTTTTTAAGATGATGGAGTCTGAAGAGGTACTGTCTGGTTAATTTGAATGGTAATCTAGTGTTAAGTTCTGCATGGTGCCATGGCTTTCTGATTTCTTAAATTATACAAATTATTTGTTGAAAAAATTTTGGTCTAAGTGCTTGAAATATTAGCATTAAAAGTATTTAAGTCTTTTTGAGACGAATTGGTTGAAATGATAAAAGTCATGGCTTAATGATTTCAAAAGTTGTTTGATTCAGTTGAACAAACCACACTATATGTTATACATATTTAATGTCTAACAAGAAAATCATTGAAGATCATTTTTCTAATTTTCAAAGGCTCCAAAAACTCCACTCCAGAGAAGCATGGGCATTCTTGGGAAGCAACTTTCCTTCTACTCATTCTGCGTCATCGGCTTCATCATGTTTTGCGGGTGGTTTCAGGGGAGGAAACTCCTCGATATGTTCACCATCGGAGTGAGGTTTGTGCTGAAATATGTTGCATCAGGGTGAAAGCAGGTGAATGTTTTGAGTATTGTTGGGTGGTGATATTTGTTTTCACCACCAATGGAATGTCTTTAAAAGCAATTAAAAATTGTAATAGCATGACTATATTAACATGAAATTTGACTGAGGAAAGCATTGATTGAAATATTAAATGATGTTGATATGACCACAAATAAATGTCACGTCATAATAGTTATTAACTATTTTTAACAAAAGATTAATTATAATTGCATTGGATGTTGCATGTGAAATTAATAGTTCCTGTTTCCTTTGGGAAGTAATTGTTTGAAACTTATGGTTATAGGTGATGATGAAATTAATTAAATTAAATTAAATTAAGATCTTAATCTTACAAGATCCTCTTTTAGAACCTGGACCTCATTTTTTTTACAAGTATATTTTTTTGCTTGCTTGATTGTTTTTTATTTCGGTGAGAGATTTGCTCATGCAGTGATGATGACGACAATGATGAGGATGAAAATAACGTTTAAAAAATTGATAGTAATGATTTTCTTGTGGTGTATAAAATTTTGTTTTTTAAAGCCTTGCTGTGGCTGCCATCCCCGAGGGACTGCCAATAGTTGTCACCGTTACCTTGGCAATAGGTGTCATGAGGATGGCAAAAAGGGAAGCCATTGTTAAGAAATTGCCGATCGTGGAAACTTTAGGTTTGATTTAACATTTTATATTTCATCCAAGTTTTCGTGTTGTGTTCATAAGTTACATTGCCTAGTTTAATATAGATTATTATTGACATGATTGGAAAGTTTTTGGTGAATAAGAAAAAATAAAAATAGCATATATGTATTAAAATTTACAAATGTATTATAGATTATTATCATAAATAGGATGTAGAACAATGTAGACAGAAATAAAATATAAACGAATTAAAAGATTTCCATATTTAATTTACAGGATGCGTTGATGTGATCTGCTCTGATAAAACAGGCACCCTGACAAAGAACGAGATGACAGTGACCCAGATTTACACCAGTGAGGGACAGCATGCAGATGTATGTGCTTTGACGATTGTTAAATCTAAAATGTTATGTTATTATATTACTAATATACTCACTCCAATTATACTAATACTGTCTCAAACATTTTATCAATTTCAATTTAATATTTTTCCACGTAGATCACTGGTGTGGGCTACAACTCTTCTGGGGAAATTATCTTCAATCATGAGAGGGTTTATGGAGTGTCAAACAATTCTCTCTTTAAACTGCTTGAGGTAAATTGCAGAATGCTATTCTAGATTTTGAATGTTGCATCAAAGATTTTTGAATTTCTAATTTTATTATCATTACTGTCACAGTTATTATAGGCTTATTATTTTTTACAAATCGTTGATAAGTTCAAACAACCTTAGTGCAAATTTTAGTGAAGAGCGAACAATTTTGTTAGAAGCTGTTTTATGATTATGATACCGATGATGATGATTATTATTAATGACTCACCTGATGTTTGCAGGTCGGTGTTGTATGCAACAATGCGGTGATTGCTGATGGACAACTTCAGGGCCAACCTACCGAGGGTGCTCTATTGGCATGTGCAATGAAGGTTTTAAATTATTTATTTATTCATTTGTGTCTATTCATTAATTATTACTGTATTATTATTGATTTTTTGTTTCGTTGAAAGGCTGGCATCGACAAGGTCAGAGACAACTATGTGAGGCTTCAGGAGTGGCCTTTCAACTCTGACACTAAGTACATGATGGTGAGAGTGGCTCCTGCTTCCGATAAGGTTAGGAGAGTTCGTCCTTAAACTTACGAAGGTCATTTTGTACGAGTTTTGAAATCATAAATCTTGGACGATCGTACAAAAATCTCTACTTTTTCAGAAATCAGCAAAATTGTTTTAAATCGCAAAATTATGAGCATGTGCGTTATTGGGATGCTCTTATTACTTTGCACACATGTTTGTTATTGTTATCACTGCTTCTCTGATTTAAGGTCATCAGTATTGTAAATAATTACCTCAGGTCATTATTGTCATTATTCTTCAGTCTAGGCAGCTTTATATGATGAAGGGGTCTTTTGAAGCAGTCCTTAATTCTTGCACACGGTACTACAATGCTGGTTCCGAGGAGGTGATGACACCCAGATGTTCTCAATTGTTCCACCAACAAGCGATCACCATGGGAAGGTCTGGACTTAGAGGTTTGGGATTGCAATTTGTAAACCATGATAAATTAATGGAATGCAAATGGATAACAACGTAATCTCACAACATAATGTTATTTACTCCCATGTTTTCATATCAGTTCTTGCCATGGCATATGGAACCAGTGAGAAAGAAATGGTATTTGTGGGTCTGATGGGCATCATAGACCCACCTCGAGATGGAATCTTGGAGGCGATCGTTACCCTTCAGAACACGGGAGTGAGTATCAAGATGCTGACGGGTGATTCCGAAGAAACAGCAGTTTCCATCGGTTGGTAGAAAATTATTTAATTTTTAAAAGGTTTTAATTTTAAAGTTGGTAATTAAAAATTACATTATCAGCAATGAAGTTGGGCTTGAACAGTGCTTGTTCAGGAGCACTTTCTGGTGATCAAATTGAGATGCTTGACATTGAAAGTTTGGGTAGAATAATCGAGAACATTCACGTCTTCTACAGAGTCAGTCCGAGGCACAAGCTAAAAATAATTAAGGTATTTTCATTGTCACATCCGGTCTAAAATCTTGGTAAATCCATGTAACTTCTGGTTTATTATCTTCTAAATGTTCTCATTTCAGGCTCTTCAGAAAAAAGGTCATGTAGTGGCCATGACAGGGGATGGAGTTAATGATGCAGTTGCCCTCAAATCAGCTGACATTGGAATTTCCATGGGTAACACGGGAACAGACGTCTCGAAGGAGGCTGCGGACATGATCCTTGTTGACGACAACTTTGCCACCATCTTGTTTGTTTCTTTTTTAATCAACACGAGTATATTTTGTAAAACTTACTATTTATTACCAATTTAGTGATTCAAAGTCTTCAATCTTTTTATATTTAAATTACGTTTATGCCAGTTGGATTATTAAGTTTAAATAATGATATTTAACGTATCTTTATCTCAAAATCATAATTTTATCATATTAATGCAGCTGCGCAACATGCTCATGACCTTTTTTAACTCACGAGTTTGATATCATTTCTTTATCAATTTTGTATAATTTGGTAATTTTAATTTCGAATCTTAATTTTATTGAACAATTGTAATGCATATTCTCAAGGAATGCTGTTGAAGAGGGAAAAGGAATCTTCTATAACATCAGGAATTTTGTGCAATTCCAACTGAGCACGTAAGGAAGTGGCCTAGATATTTTTTTGGTCAATATCCTTACCACTGTTTATTGATCAGTCTGCAGTGCTGTTTATTACAAATGTGATGTTCTTATCAATGTGTATTGATCAGTCTGTAGCTCCATTTATTATAACTATAAATGTCATACCAATTTAGAAACAATTGGCTTTCATAATTTTCTAAAGATTTCAATTTGACAATTCCATTCATTAAAACATTTGCTTTACAGGAGCATTGCAGCCTTAACTTTAATCACTGTTTGCACAATCATGAAACTCCCAAACCCATTGAATGCCATGCAAATTCTTTGGATCAACATCATCATGGATGGGCCTCCTGCACAAAGGTTGTTTTTTTGGGAAATTTTTTTAATTTATCACATTATTATCTGTTTTAAGCAGAGCTTACGACTAAATTACATTTATAAAAAAGATAAATTCTCGTGCTTACGTTTGATTCCAAAGTTAATCCAAACGGTATTTGCTTATTGTTAGCCTCGGAGTTGAGCCCGTGGATCACGACGTTCTGAAACAACCTCCTCGGACCTCCAAGGAACGAATCATCACCAAATCGCTCATCGTCAACATTGTCATATCAGCTTTTTTCATTCTTGCCGGAACTCTCTGGGTGTTCTGGAAGGAGGTTGTTTTTTGTTGATTATTTGATTATTTGTTTATTTAATTATTGAGGTGGCTAGTATTGTTTGCATCATGGGACAAATAGTTTGCTGGAAGGCAATTGAGCATTTGACTCATAGGCAACTTAAATGACCTTTGAGGTTAACAAGATTAAAACTAATTTATTCGTAATTGTTTCTTGTTACCATTCTTTTTTTATACTGTTCTTGCAGTTGAGTGATGGAAAGATCACGAGAAGAGATACAACCATGACATTCACCTGCTTTGTCTTCTTTGACATGTTCAATGCACTCAGCTGTCGGTCACAGGTCTAGTGTTTTACTTATGTGACTCTTTACTTGAATCGGTTTTACATGTCTGATAAATTCTGATTTATCATTTACTTTGAAATGGCCATGAATCATTGATAAATGCTTCTTGATTTTATTGAAAATATAAAGTGAATATTTTTCCAGACAAAATCTGTGTTTACAATTGGTCTCTTCACTAATAAGATGTTCCTGTTTGCTGTTTGTGGATCCCTTATTGGTCAGCTCCTTGTTATATATGCCCCACCTCTTCAGTTGATATTTCAAACGGAGGGTCTGTATGTGACAGGTCAGTATTTCAAATGTTCTCATAAATAATCTCTTGCATGTTGATGGATGAAACTTCTGATTAATTAGATGTTAACATAAATACCTTTACCCTTGAATTAACAAACTTGTACATTTTCTAATTATTAGTTTAATGCTAACATAATTTTTTTTCAGATTTCATATTTCTCATTGCCCTAACATCTAGTGTGTTTGTCGTATCTGAAATTCGAAAGGTCTTGGACATGAATTTTTTAAAGAAGAAAGAAAGAGAAACATTGATGAACAATTACAAGGCTGAAAACTATGTTTGATATTTAGGAATCTTTCTGTTCCAAAATTTCAAAAGATTTCTTTATAATAGGTCCTAATAGGAATGGCAGTCTTTGGATTTTCTTGATGTTCATGTCTTTTTGTACTGGTCTTACTCTTGGGATGTTGAAACTAGGTGCAGTGTCTGGCAAATTATTGAATTGTAAAAATTAACTTATTTCTATTTTGATTTGACATGTCATTTATATGTGGGAAAGCACTATTTTGAAAATTGAATGACTGAGCAGATAACTGACGAGTTTTCGCGATTCCAATTTATTGGTTCCAAACCGATGTTTTTCCGATTCACTGTTGGAGTCATAAAACGAACTTTATTTATCGATCTTTTGCCTCTGGCCTTTTTGTAAAGCTCTTACCTCATAAACCTCAAAAGTAATGTTGATGTGTTTTTTGATTTAGGGGTGAAAAGGCAACCAGACTCATAATTTTTATATAGTGATAAATGACATCAGATAATTATGATGAGAAGAGCAAAATGATGTAGAAAAATTAATTAAGTGATAAACAGCGTCACGAATTTTTATAATTTCTATGGATATGTGCAAAATCGTCGTCACGAGGACAAAAGACGTTTTGCACGACCGACGGTTCCAGGTCAAGGTGGACATAAGCATCTCCGTGAAGCACGTTTCAAAATGAGAGAAATCATGGGGGTATTTTCCACTCAAAACATTCTTAATGTGGTCTTAATTAAGATCTCAGAATTCATCACTACTTCAAGTAATAAGTTGTGCTTCAGTCTCTCTGAATTTATGTCATCGTCACGAATGCGCACGTGAAGGAATTTTGCCTCAAGTTTCTCATCGCATTGGGCATTCTGGATATATATTACATATTTCTACTTGTGAATAGATTTTAAGCTATTCAGACAGTTTTCTGTCATTGCTTACAAGTAATTGCTTATAATAATATAAGTGTTGATTTAACAGTGATTAATTATTTTGAGGGCTGGAAACATAAAGGGAAAGTTCAGTTATCTACAAAAATAGCCTCAGAGAATAACTGAGGTGATTGAACATTAACTCATTTGATTAGTCTCTCGAAGTGCTACCAAAAAAGGTCGCTAAAATTATGCAGAGCAATTAAAATGAACTTAAATATAATAAATTGCCTAGTAAGACTATAGAAGACATCAAATTATTCTGAGATCTAGCAACAGCAGCAGAAACAATGACAACGACATATTTCTCCAGTACCAACTGGGAGTTCCCGGATGACAAGAAGAAAGAAAAATTAAATGGGGAAGTCTTCTTAGTCCACGCCTGAATGCATCTGCGTGCATCGGCGTCACTGCTGCTTGGCCTTGCTGAGCTGCAATAATGGCGGCGTGTTGATGCATTGAGCAGTTGCTGCAGTTGATCACGACACAATTGCATGCCAAGGAGCTTCATATGTTTCGCGCTACAGAAGACAGCATAAATATCATGCTCATCATTTTTAGAGAGTAAACCAGTGGAACTAGCAACACTATCGCTAAACAGATGCTGAATTTGAAATTATGTCTTCATTGCTGCGGTCTAAGTCGTCTGCTTGCATTTGCTGTAACAGGTGGTCTCGTCATAGCGAAGATGTAAACAAGTTCGGACTAACCAGCTTGCACATTAATTTATAAACTTAATTTATAAAAACAATAACAATTTTAAAAGATTTTCTAAAGCTTGTAACTAAATTCAACAACTGGACTTTATTAATTATTCTGCTATGGAAGAGGTAAGTCAAATACAAGACGACGCTGTCAGCAGTAACGACTTGAATTCTAGCAACCTTCTCAACAATCTGGCCCACTGGGATGTCGGCAACATGGCTTCAAATGCTTTTAGTGAAATCTACACTCAGGAAGGAGACGATGATGATGTTCTTCCATTTGAAGCGCTGTTGGATACCAAGTCCAACGATGCTACAAACAATCACATAGAAACTCCATGGATAGATGGCTCATCATCCAGTTGCGACAACATCGGTACTTCGCTAGCATGCGTGGAAAGAGACGATTTCCAGGTATTACAAAGTCTGGGAGTGGTGGAAACCAGTAGCAGTTCTAAATACATCTTGGGAGCAAACAATCAATTGAGCTTATCCCTATCAACGTCTGTAAATGAATCGTCTCTCTTATCAGAAAACACAGAATTTCCATCTAAAGTTCAATCAGAAGTAAATTCCAATGCACACTTAATATTCTTGAACTCTCCCAGAACCACGAGGCAAATCGACCAAACATCTCAGTTCAACGTCACAGTTTCGAGAACCACATTCGAGAATTGTGTTAAAAATATCAAAAACAACTTCATTAATGATAACTTCGGTCAAAGCAGCTCGAAGCAAGGATCGCTGTTTGATTTGGAAGTGGAAGGTGCGGACATCATCCAAAAATCTTTTGAGACCAGTGGCAGAGCTTCTGGTAACCTGTCGGTTGGAGACGCAATGTGCATGGATGGACCATCGGATGTGTTCGGAGCTGATGAAAGTTCCAATAGCTTCTTGGATGGAAGCAACCATTCGACTGCTGAGTCGACCAGTTTACAAACTCAATATGGCAACCAGGCGAGCCAGATATTTCAGATTATCATTCTTTGCAATTAAACTATTTTTTTCCTTTCTCAAAGTTTTACATCACCCTTTCATTTAGGTTGCCAGGAATTAATGTATTTAAATGAATTTATGAATTTCAATTAGGCTAGTTTACAAATTCAAAAACATTACAATGCTGTGAATCAGCTTATCCTTTGTTATTTGGAATTGTTTTTGCCAGCAACCTATGCTGTATATTCTGATTATATAATATATTTACTAACATAGGCTTACCCATAAGGGAACTAGGGGCATTTCCCGCCTGCCCCTGTTAGCCTTTGATAGTTTTCTAAATAATAATTCATAAATAATTTATTGATCATAACACAGCTTCAGCAAATTATGTGACATCAACATTCAAAATCGGTCGATATTATAAGTTTCGACAACTAATTAAAGTGTCTGTTTCCATTATGTGTCTTTAGTGTGAAATTTTGTTTGTTGCTATTCCACCTTTTCTGTACTTTACTGTAGTAATGTTCAAATGTTCATGTACACATAAAAAGATATTTTCTTCCCCCCCATTACCTCGACCAATTTTAAAATCCTAGCAATGCCAGTGATTATAAGCATCTATTAGGGCCTACACAAAAACTAAAAATATAACCTAAAATCATCAAATCAGAACAGCGGAAATATTTAAAGTGAGAACAAATTAACCGGGTGAGAATTTTAAATTGAACTCTTGGTTCCAGTTGATTTATGCTGATTTGAGTGGCGCAGCTTCAAAGGACTCCAGTTTCCAGAACAACAGTGCACTGTTTCTCAACTCCCTTCACCTCCCACGTCAGCAACATATTGTAATATCATCAGAAGGTCAGCAGAAAATAATACTTCAGAACCAACCCAAACCTCATCTTCTAAAACAACTTGCTCAACAGCCCTCTGCATCAATAAACCAGCATTTCATCCTGCATCAAACTCCAAATCAAGTGGTGTCCCCACAACTGCATACCGTATTCCAGCAGCTCAAAATGCCACAACAAATCATCAGAACAACTTTCAACAAGAATCAACTTGAAAACACAAGCAATTTACTGTCGGGTCATATTGCGCTGAACAAACTTTCAGTCGAAGATCAACAAGGATCGAACCTGATAATGGCAAATATTAAATCCACGAAACCTCCCCGAAACAGGAACCAAGTCAATCGGTCGGGGAGGACTGATGTCACGGTCGGAGGGAAGCCAAATACGACAGGTCCAACAAATGAAAAAGATTCCCAAGAATTGGAACGAGTCATGAACATCTTGAAGCACTACAAACAACAAATAGCCAGCAACGACCAGGAGTCTCAATTCCTTCCATGCAAACGAAAACGAAGCAAACCTCCTGAAAGCATTTGCACCTCAGCAAGCGGCATTAACAACCTGTCCAAACTCGTTACTACTGCCGTCATTCCAAACCTCAATTTATCATTCAATCTTTCCATCAAATCAAATGATTCCAAAAGTGACAATCTGACCAGCAATTCAGCGGTCAAGGCCAACTCAGATTTGGGATCGTTAATAGTCTCCAACCCCGAACAAATGAATATTTATGCAGTTTCAAATTCTGCCACAAAGATGCTCGCTACATCAGCCGTCCAAACAGTGAATTCTTTTGTCTCTACTCAAGCCAATATTATTCCAGCGACCATGCCCCTCTTAACTTCTTCGTGTTCCCAAAATTTTCCTTTTCCCCTTCAGCTTCCGGTCTCCAATGCCTTAGGTCGAGCTCAATCTCTTTTGAATTCTCTTCAGAATAACACCCCCACAACTCTGCAGCTTTCATTCAAAAATTTAACAAAACTCGTTGGTTTATCAAGTGGCAATTCACCAACTTTCGACAAAATCCTTTCCAATGAAATCGTTCAAACGAAGGTCATAAAATCTTTGTCGTCCGGCACTGCCCATCAGAATAACTCTCAAACTCAGTCATCTCAACAACAGATTCATAATGTTTCTCAAGCTCTCATAACATTACATCAATTGAATTCAAATCAGAAGCTTTCAAATTCTCAACAGATTTTCATAAATTCTCTCCTGCAGAAAAATTTACCTCAACTTTTGCATTTGTCCGTCAGACATAGTTCAACTACAGCCGCGCAATCTTCAGCGGTTCATTCAATTTCTCAGAATGTTGCTGATGTCAGTATCAATTCAGTGATATCTTCGCTTCCTTCTCCAGAGCAGCCCTCACTGTCGAACCGCGGCATCAACCAATTATTGGATTCATTTAAAACTTCTAAAGTTTCGACACAGCCATCCACATCAAACTATATGGCATCCATCAACACTAACATTCAAATGAATTCAATTGCTCAAAGCTTAAAGAATGGCATTAATTATTCTGATGATTTGGAGGCAGCCATCGAGGACACACAAACAACAGTCGAGCTTCCGACTGTTGATTCCATCAATTCTTCTGTGGCATATTCTCATAACAACACACAGTCTGGGGATGCAAAGTTGAATGCTGTGCTTAACTTGCCTTGTAACAAAGTTAAGTTGGAATTGAACAAAAAGCTCAAGGCTTCTCCGTTAAGTAGAGTGTCGACAATTATTGCTTCTACTTCCCCTCCAATACCTGTTAAAAACGTTCAGCCACTGGATCGCAGACAGGGCTCATCAGCTCCTTACAACAAAATGTACGCTGACAACAACTTAAGTCTAGAAATGTGGCCCAACAAAATTGATGAAGGTTATTGTTGTTTTTTTTTTATGAAGAGAATGTTTTTTTTCTAATAATATCAGTTATACTCCAGATGTTGAAACAAGCGATATCATTTCGTCGGTTTTCGGTGGCTGTAAATCGCTTGACGGAGTAAAGGACTTCTTGAAAAAGAGGTTTGCATAGTGACCTTTCATGACATTTGATTTGAAATGGATGTATATACTAATAAAAGTAAATTTCTGTAGCTTCAAAGTAGAAGAAAGTGCTATCCGAATTGAAAAATTAAAAAAGGCAGAAAGTAAAAATGATGCAAATTCGTGGGATCCCACTCCTAAATCGGTAGTAAATCTTTTCAGAAGATAGGACAATGATGATTTTGGTAATAAAAACTTTCTTCAGATTCTCAAAAGAATTGGCCCGGAGGAGAAAATTTTATGCTTGGTTGCAGCTGACGAGGCTTCTGATGACGAAGAACTATCGATCATAGGACTGGTTTTGTGGGAAGGGGTCGAAGAACAATTGGTTAACACTGCTTTTGACTGTCTGTTTACGCTCTTCCAAGTGGAAACCGATAAGAAAAGAAAATCAAGAAGCGACAAAAATTCCAAGTATGGCCATTTTTTTCACCAGGTTGGGCATTCTGAGAAAGCAATAGTGAATTTGTAAAACAAAAAAAGATTATAAAAGGGTAAAATCACGAGACTCGCATTAAAAAGAATTCACCTAAAATTGATATTAATTAATTGTAAATGTCCAGCAACTGCAATGCCGTTTGGAATCTGAATAATAAAGACCTGGTTAGCTTGAAGTTAACATCCCTCGAAATCATTCCAAAGCAACAGAGAGTGAAAGACGTAAGTTGTACCCATTTGGTACTGTGCAAGTTTAATTGGTATGCTGATAATTAAGTTTTTCTGAAGCATTGTGTAAATATATTTTTTAGGAAATGGGGAATCAACATGATCGCATAAATGATGCGTTATAATCATTAAATAACAATCAGGGATTTATTGTAATCATAATATTTGGGCAGGATTCTCATAATAAAGTTGATTTACATCAAATGATCACATTTAACTTCAGAGTTGCGATGTAATACATCAATTGGCCAGTAAAGTATCGAAGACCCTTTCCCAACTTCTTGAAAACGTTTGTCAGGTATTTCAAATGGGGTCATCCAATTAAAGCATTGAAACTATGTTTAAAATCCTCGTTGTTTAGAAAAGTATGAAAAAAGAGATTTATTAAAATATCGCCACTTTCATTCCAAATCACTGAAAGTTGGACATCGTCTGTATGCAATGTTATTTCATAATTCATATGCAATTTAGAATGAGAACCTGTGGACTGAAGCAACTCTCTTATCGAATAACAGTGAAGAGTTCGGTCCAAATACTGACGACCTAGTAGAAATCTTTTGTGTAAGAAATCTTGCAAGTAAATAAATTACATAATCAGCTTTAACATTCTTCATCTTGTTTCAGTATGTGCCTTTGAAATGTCGAACGACTGATGATGCAAAGTCCAGGAGGGACCTTGGGATCTGGAGGGTGTTTCCTGGATGCATTTTAAACAAAACGGACGAAGGCAAAGGTTTTTTGACCATTTAGATTAATTTCGAGTCTTCAGTGAAAACAGTCAAACGTCAAATAGTTTAGTTATAATTGCAATCGAAAGAATGGTGGCTGGATGCATAAATTAATTTGTTTAAATATCTTGTAAGAAAGGATTTTGTCACTTTCTAAAAAGTCTTTTAGGTAGCAATTACACTAACCATAACAATAAAGCTTATTAGGTTTTTAACTTTGAAAGAAGATAAAATCCGTCAATAATTCAACTTTCTAAAAGCTTGTTGCACCGTTTTAATAAGCTAATACTAATCATTCAGAATCATCTCAGAAGAAAACCAGCAGCAATCGGAACAGATTTAAAGTAGAAGCTCAAGGCAGCACTTATACCGATCAAGAACATTTCACTTCAAAAGACGAGGCTACTTTGGCTTCGAGATTTGATGTTCAACCAAGGTCGCAGACTAACGAATCAAAAAAATTGAAAAACCGAATTGAAGAAAAAGTTGATTTTGAAAACGACGATTTCTGGGCCGACAAAATTTCAGATTCGTCTACGAACAAAAAGAAGCGCAAATTGCAAGAGCCCGAGCCGACACTGAAATTAAAGATCAAAAAGATCAGTTCTGAAGATAGGAGTTCGATCGAAGCAGACGACACCGACCAAGGAACTGATGATGGCAAACCAGAAAGAGCGAAGCCCCAGCATTATTATTGTGTCAGACCTCGTCGCCAGAAATCTCAGCGTCAGATCGAACACGAACAATTACAGCAACAACAACGAATGACTCGCAACTGTAACTCGAGAGGTCGTCAACGTCAGCAGAGGGCTGATGAGAACTCTGCCGTCGAAGGAAAAAGCAAAGGCCTTTCGAAGACTAAAGAAACCAGTTCCAAAGTAGATCAGGATTGCAGGTCGCCCGATGATGAAGTGTCAAAAGTGTCAAACGCTGACACCCGAAATCGCTTGACAATGAAGCTCAGAGATAAAATTAGTCCTAGGACAAGCTACGCTAGTGGCGTCTTTATGGCACTCACACAGGGCTCCATATACTTAGAAGTTCCAAAACAAAATTTTAATTCCACTTCTTTAACAAATTGTTCCACCAATCAGCTCTGCTTACGTCTCTGCCGGCGAAAAACATGCGCAAAAAACGAGAATCAAGAATCTAAATCATCTATTAACTCTCCAGTCCCAGATTTAACTGAACTTTCTGACCTCATCAAACAGGAAAATAGTAATTTAGGTTCCACTAGTGGCAGTCACTTTGCTATGAGCTTACATGAAGAAGAAACTTTAACAGAATCAAACACCACTGTGGCAACATCAACTTATTCCAAAGATAGTACTGCCACAACTGTTTCGGCAGCTCATGCAATTGATGACCTAGTGGAGTCTCAGGACATTTCATACTTCGGAGTGATCTCAAATCCCGCAACAACAATGTCCGACCTGACATCTAACAAATCAGAGGCTTCAGACTATCCTCATCAACCTATGACAACCCCTCTGACAGATTTCCTGCAATTGCCATGTGAAGGGTCGGTTGGTATGCCATTGCTTGATGTGAAGATCAAAACGTATACTGCAGCACCAGTAAACTGTGCCATCACTATGACAACAGATACACTAGTGACAAAGTGGATAAAACCAAAATTGGCCACAACAGGTCCTTATCCATGTTGGGATTGAACAAACTGCATGCAAAAATTGTTTCCTGTGTCAAATCACTTTATTCACATTCTGTCAAACTCCCAAATTTGTAACTTTTATTAAAAAAAATATAGAATGTACATTAAGATTCTTGTGCAAATGTGTACTTATATTAGGATTGTTCATTCCTGAAACAAAACCATCAGACTGTGTTTTGAGGCAGCAAAGATTATCAAATCAGTTAAAAAAGTAAATCAAAGCTATAATTAAGTGAACTTTCTTCAGAATTTCTTGAAAATGTTCTGATTTACATGAATATATTTAGGTTATGTATTCAGATATAAATTTTATTTAAAAATAAAAAGTTATTTTCCTGAAGATGAAAATTAGTCAAGGAAAAAAGGCTGTCATTTTGAAAATGATCAATAACATTGAATATTTCCAAGACAACTAAGAAGATTTTCTATTTTAATTCCAAGTTCAATACTTTTCTCAGCTGCTCTCTTTAGGAATTATTCTGGAAAAATATTCTCAAATTCTTAACTGATAATGTTTATGGATTCGTTGATTTTTATTTTAATAATAAAAACAAAAATTAAAATAACTGAAACATGAAATGATGTCTAAAGGCAAAACCCAAAAAGGATTCACATCTTACTAGGAGGGCCTACAGAGAAGTATTTGAGAAAATGATTAAGACAGATGAAAAAACAAAAGCAAGAAGAGTATGGATATGAGATGGAAAGAAGAGATTATCAGACATTTAACTGCTCAAATAGACAATAACTATAATTTATAGGATACGTAAAATGTAGATGAGGCTACTTCTTTAGCTTCGGATCAGTATACATAGAGATCAGAGAGCACCAAATGAAAAGCTTTTTAAGGGCAAATTCATCCCAAAAGTGACTGACATTATGTATATCATGGGGAAGAATTTCTGACAACCAGCTGAAACAGTTATCAAATACAATAGTGAACTTGTTTTAAGAGAATTTGTTCACAGTTTGAAATGTTTTCAACTGATAAATGTTGAGTACTTTATTATTGTTGAACAAGGATTTTATTGATGAATGTGGATGCATATAGCATAATATATGTTATATAATATGTGCTCGCTTTTGGGAGATAAGTAAGAGTTTTCGGTGTTTAATCAGACAATATAAAATAATTTTCAATAATTTTGACAATAAATAAAAATGCTAATGCTAATAAAACTAAAAGAAATTGAAAAACAGATATTTTAATAATTTGAAAGAAAAGTAGCCAAAATATATCAGAATAGTTATAATATTATAAAGCAACGGCGTATGAATAAATCATTTTGTACCTTTCAATTTGAGAACCCCTTATGTTAACTAATGCTTCAAGCTGCTTGATTAGGGAATCACTGCAAAGAAAGTGAAGTAATTGTGTCAATTGGGCTACTCAACCTTGAAAGACATGAAAAGCCATTGTTTCATAATCTTAGAGAAAAAGAACTTTAAATATTAACTTTTGCAGCAATTTTTTAGTTATTCCCTCATTTTCCAAGTTCAATGAAGCTAGTAATGTTTTTTCCATTTCTAGATAGGTTTCAAGAAGTTTGACAATGCAGGAGCTGGAATTTAAATAAAACAATCAATTCTTAAACATTAGTAAATATGTTATGATTAATACTTTTTAAACCACAACAAAAGGGACAACAATGCACAAACACATTGATGACATGGTAAGGATTCATTGGCTTACCTGTACCATTGTTTGAACTTGTCATGCATGGTTTCTGTCTTCATTTCACAACTTTTATATAATTCTTGAAGATATTTTAGTTTTTCTTCCAGCTTTGATCTGCAAGGAAATTCGTAAATAAATCACTTAATCTAGGTTCAAGAAATAAAATTCTAAAAGTACATTTTTAAATGAATGTGCATTTAAAAATTATTTATAATAATGAACACTTAATGGAGGTTTATTGCAATCAAACATTAAAGTAATCACTACAATAATCTTTTCAATTTAGAAAAATCAAACTTTTTGTATTTATGGATTTGTTCCTCATTGTGACTCAAAGATTTGCTTTTTTCCTCAGAAAACTGACTGTAGACTTCAACTGAATACTTGAAGATGGTCTCAGCTTTAGCCGAACTGTTAATGAGTTTTCACATATTATCTACTTTAGTGAAAATCAAGATGTATTGCCCATTTTTAGTGTTCTGACCAGAATAAACATGTTGGAACTTAAAAATAAATGTTTTCATTTATCCTTTGATAAAGCAATTAGATTCATTAATGTTGCCAGAGTTAATTCAAGTGGCTTTATCAAAACTTCATTATTTTATTATTCAACAGAATTGAAAGCATCATATTAAAATAAAAATTAGACAAACATGACCTGGAAAAAAAGCACAAACTGTACCATTTTGAAATGAGACATTCAGGAGAGAATGGAGTCATGATTGAGAAGGAATTCTTCAACTTCTTTTGAAGTTTTGGAGCAAGATTTGTGGCATTTTTAAGATTGGATTTTGCATCAACATTTTTAAGTAACCAAGCTGTTTTTATAATCATTGTTTCCAAAATATTTCTGTAAAAATAATCAAACATTGAACAAACTTTAGACATTTAAGCATGCATGCATTCATTATATAGTTTTATTAGTGATGACATTTATACAAAAAATAATCATGGCATTAGATTGACTTATTTGATTCAACCTATTTCAACCCAAGATATAAACAAAAACTTTTGACTCACTGAATTTTACAGGACAGGTCAGAAATGATAACCTGTTTCTGGGTAAGGTCAATGATATGTGTGTAGACCTGGCTGCACCAACCAGAAACAATCAATGACCACATATGATCTTCAAATTTGTCTGAAGGCTTTACATACTTACCTAGAAGCAATGGAGGCACTGAAAATCACTAGCGTAATTCTCTTGATCAGGCATGTCAAACATGCGGCCCACACAAAGGTTACTATAATTGTCTCATTTAATGGCCAAAAGTGCAGTTTAAACATTAGAATAAACAAATATCTACAATATTTTATTTATAGTATAAAAAAAAAGTCATAACAATTAGTACAGTTTATCTTATCTGCCTTTACTATCTTTGTAGAATGATTAGTTATGGGCAGTTATTTTCTTTCAAGAAAGCAACAAAAACGATTCAGAGAATAAGGCTTGTTAGTTGTCACTAATCAAAGTTGGCACTGCAAATGCATTTCAGCCAGCCATAAGAAAAATTATCATAAAAAGGAGGCATCAAGCTTCAGGACAAAACACTGAAGACGATTGAGTTGCCTTGAATAAATGTTCGATTACAACTGTTAAATTTGGCATTTTACAGTGGTAGCTTAGTGTAGCCATTGTAGTATGCATGTTATACAATGTAGCTTTTTTAATTTTGAGAGTGCAGCCTGCTGGCATACTCAAAGTGTATTATGTGGCCCTTGGTGCCATTTGAGTTTGACATGCCTGCACTTGATTGCCTGATTACCTAGTTATGTAACAGAAATTCATCTATTTCTGCTAGTACTTTAATTTACTTGTAACTAATATGTCTAACCAATATAAGGAAACTCTAAGATTGGAAATTTGGATTCAAGGGGCAGAAGGATCAGTGTTTCATCCTTAATATCTGGTCTTGCTGGATAAAATAGATCATCATCATCAACCTCAAGCCTTTTCCTTCGAACTATATAAAACTGCTTAAATTCCTTGATGCCAGTGATGTGTGAAACCTCTTCTTTGAATTTTGAAAACCTTTTTTTTAAGTTTAATTAAAAGATCATATTATTAATTTGATTTACATAATTTAAAATTATGTTATAATAGTTTTTCGCTTTGCAAACTAAATTTGAAATTCCATGATTTATAAAATTTTTATGATATGCTTTCAAGCTTTCTGAAAATATCATAAACAAAAGCCAAAAGAGCATAACTGATTACATCTAGTATATTGAAATAATAAAAAAGCATAAATTTCATTATTAATTCACCCACTTGGAGCAATGGTCAAAGTAGACGTTGCATATAACCATGGATGAGATATCAAAAACTTTTATAGGTTGAAGAGATTTGAGACTGTCTACAGCAGGGAAAAATTCTTCAAAAGTCATTTGAGTTTCGTGGCAGTTCTCAATAAGTCCTCGAAGAATGCGTTCAAGAAAATTGCTGAGACTTCTTCAATGTTAAATAAATAGTTAGAGTCGTGTAATGACCTCACAATAAATAATCACATAAAAATGACAAAACCATAATTAATGACAATAATGACAAAAGTACACCAAACAAAAAGAGTAATATAGTATTGATGTTTAATCACAAAAACAATGTCTAAAAATCAGAAAGATTAAAAATACTTTGAAAGCCAGCATGATGGAGGCAAACAATCCGAGTATTCAACTTGCGATGAGTTTTCATCTACCTTTCCTGAAATATTACCTCCTTTCTTCCTTGATAATAACTCAAACCTTTGAAAAAAGTTTGGCGCTAACAATTACAATCACAAAGCACCATCTCGTCATAGAAAATAATAAGTTAATGTAAATGACATTTACATTTACATTTATGAGCAATAACAAAGAAAATGCAAACCTCTGTATTTTATTCTTTCTTCCACCTGGCACAATAAATGGATGTTTTCCAGCGGCTACCTCATAAAGTGTCACTCCAATGCTCCAAAGCTCTGACCTCAATTCCATTTCTACAGGAACACTTTTCTTATCCATGATGATGCACTTGAATATGTCAGGATGCTTAAGGCGATAAAATAAACAAAAATCACAAAGACCATTTGAATCAAAGACTTTATCTACAATCTTCTTATTTTTGAAATAAAGAAAATAATCCTTCATTCTAACAGTTATCATTGCAGAGTTTTGCCAATAATTGACATATTTAAAATTAAGTATGGAAATTAAGGACTAAGAAGGTAAAACAAAATTGGAATAAATATTAGCTCAACAGGTTACATCCCTGAAAGGGACTGTAATGGCAACTATTGCTAGCAAAATTCACCATTTTAACAATCATTCAGCTGCTTGGATCACCTGATTATCACTACATCAACTTCTCCAAATTTTTGTACATCTTTTAGACTCTGCCTAATACATTAGAAATTATAGAATGTCAAGCTCTAAAATACACTCCATGAATGTATTTGAATTTTCATCACTGGAACTAAGACACCATGGCCATCAAAACAAATTCACTTTCTGTTTAATTTCCAAAGAAATGAAACAAACAAAAGTTCCCCACCAAATATTCTTCAGTTCCAAATACAGATGGTCTGTCAGAGCATAAATCCTTTGTTGCACCAAAATCAGTAATTTTATACCAAATGCTGTGCAACAATAAATGTAATGTCATGAGTAACATCATCGTAATTGTACATTACATCTGTTAATATCTATAATTATCATCGGCCATATTTTATTTAGTTATAGAAACTTGCACTAGCCACTGGCTAGGATTAGATCTTCTAAATGACCTGCATGAAAGCAAAAGCATTAGCCAATGATACCCAGTTTAATTGGAATTATAGTCTGTCTTTCAGCATCCAGCATTTTATTTATTTAGATATCATTATTAGCTACCATTATTAACAAGCATCATCAAATGAATTCTTTTCAATAACTACTTTTCAGTCATTTTTTGGTAACTATATTTAATGGAAAAAAAACATTAGCACAAAATAAACAATAATAAATACTTCTGCATACCTTCCATCTTCTGTCTTTGTACACAAAATGTTTGAAGGCTTAATATCTCGGTGGGTTATGCCATGTACTCTCAAATATTTGAGACCATCAGCTGTAGCATACATGAAAATCATGATCATCTTAAATACTGTAATATATGTCATTTTTAATGAACTGCCCCTATTCTAGCCTCTTTTTAATAAACTTTTAAATAGTAATCCCTGGCTCTAAGTTCTATAATTGATAATAGTTACTGCATTTTTAACTGGATCAGTTGATTTGTAATCGCCTTTTTTGTACTCCATAAGTCTTTTGTTTTCGCCCAAGTTGTTTTGATTTTATCGGAATTTATTTTGACCCCGTCCCTTCTTATTAAAAATACTTGTTATACATATTCCAATAGATATTTTTCAGGAGAATTCAAATATGTAACTGTCTTGGCTGTCGCCCACATGGATCTAGCATAAAAATCTTCAACGTTTTCAAGCATTAATTAAAACTAATTCCAGATTTTTTATTTTTTTTTTAATACTCATCCCTGGCTCTCTAATCTTCTATTTTTTGAAACACTCCTCACATTTTTATCTCTATTGGTTGATTTTTAATTGCCTTGACAAAAAAGCCCTAAAAAGGCCCTGCTAGAACAGGGGCAGTTATCACCTTCATTAATTTTTATAATATTTTCATAACCTTGAAGAGTATTTGTTACTTTAAATTCTTACGATCACAAAAACAATTTTGTGATTTCAGAAATTGAAGCTCGGTTTAGCTCAGTTAGAGTCAGGTACAAGAATTCAGGAAGAGAAATGATGCAGATGCATTATCACTCAATCCCCTTAAATCAGTCATCAAGAAATCATTATTTAATTACTACAGCTAAAAAACTCAGCAATCATTGCATTAGCAATTGATATAACCTCTTGTGTAGTGCTACAAGTAAATAGTAACTCAATGAACTAAACTGAGAGATTGGTAGTTGACGGACCTGGTGACCATCAAAACAGCTCCATCAAAATAGCTTAGAAACTTAGAAAAAGAAATTTTATGGATTTAAATACATTAACCGAATGCCTTTATGACCATTTGGAGTTTAATTGGTATCTGGAAATTTCATCAAGTGCAAAATTTATTGCCTGAAATATTCCTCAGTATGGGGTGATCCTATGTTGTCCCCATCCAAGGACTTTTCAGGTTGGCATTTAATACAACTTATCGAATGATGTGCAACATATGCAAGTCTAACACAAAGAGAATCACTTTACCAGACACTCAAATCTAATAATAATAATAATCTTTAATAATTTTTTACAATAAATTTTACTGCGCTGTTTAGACCAGGCTGTTTTGGTGAGGCTACTTTGATGGGGCTGTATTGACAGTATTAAAATATTAAGTCCTATTTTTACAGGATTCTAATAGACTTCTGGCTCAATTCAATATTATAATACGTAAGTTATTTGCATTCCTCATGCAGACGCCTACTTCACTGTTATTGAATAATATGACTGAACTAACATTAAACATTAGTTGAGTTATTTAACATTTAGAGATGTACAAACTTGCTGGATTAAGCAATATCCATCATCATTTAGAAGGTATTTATTTACCAATTACTTTAACTTAGCATAATATTGGTAGGGATACATAACAGAAATAATAAGTCATCAATTAAATATCAAACTTACAAAACTGATACAGAAAATTCAGGAACTGCTCCTCTGGCAATCCATTTAGGTTTGATGGCTGTCTGATGAGGCGATCCAAGCTTCCATAGCTGCAGTATTCCAACACCAACACAAGTTCTCTTGACCTAAGCTAAGAAGCAATCTTTTCATTAATTCTATAGTCTTAGGAAAACATTAAAGATTATGTAGTATATATCACAATCAACATCTTAAACACAAACTATTTTTGGTTCAATTTTTTTAAAATGTATTATTTTAAAAAATGTCTACATATATTGTAAACTTAGCATCACACACTGAAAATTGTGAAATTATTGAAATGCACTGAAAGATAAAAAATCTTCTGCAGAAAAAAGAAGTAAAATTTCAAGAGAATTACATCTGTCTCAATACTCAGAAGAGACACAATGTTCTTGTGCCTCAGCTGCCTTAGCCATTCAAGTTCATTGCGGGTAACATTCTGGCCTGTTTCATGCCCCATGCACCTGGAAAATATTTTGACCGCACACTCACTTCCTTTTCTCTAAAAAAACAATAATGATTATTAGTTATTATACCCATTAAGAAGCATTGTCTTTGAATTGCCTCAAACAACTTCAATTTAAACTGCTCCAAATCTGGATTCTCACTAAATCTTTATAAGGTTTAGAATGACACTTTCTATTTTCTGAAGAACTAATATTCCAACATACAATATAAGTCAATTAAGCCAGGGGTATCATTCGATTTTTTCCAGGGGGAGGGAGAGCAGACCTTTGCACAACATGTGATTATCTTTTTTTCACCTAGTCTAAAGTCAGGGCCAACGCCCCCCCCCCCAAAAAAAAAATACGCCCGTGAATTAAACTAATAACTTTTTTGAATGTTTTTGAACTTGTTTTAGTAGTCCTGAAAATAACTTTAAAAAATATCAGGAAGACAAATTAAAATTAATTCCCTTACAACTTTTCTAATAACTTAATAGACCAACGTCTGCTGCAGAAAGTTAATTTAAAGAAATATCTTTTGATTCCAACCAAATCATTCGTTGAAGCAATAAATCTCCATCTCTTTTACTTACTTTATGCCTTCCGAAATAAACCACTCCCGTAGCCCCCGAACCGAGGCGCTTGTCCATAAAGTAAACATAATTTTCTGTGCCCCTAACCGTCATTGCTAATAATTAATTCGTTAAAGGACTTGCGTGTCTTTAAAAAAAAACCAAAAGTATAAAGTAAACACCACGGACCAATAGAAGCCTCATATGCTAATAAGCCTCATACTGCATAAGAACATTTCAATCTCTTCCATTCTGGAGATTGATATATAAAATATGTCTTATCAACAGTTTTGATGTAAGAAAAAACTATAATATTCGTTTATAGATATCTGACGCCAGTCATTTTCATAAATATAACCATAACTATGACCGCCAACAAATGCCACACAGTTTAGGTAAAGAGGACGTCATTTCAGCTTTTTCTAGGGGTAAAGCTCTTGCTAGACAAACGATCAAAACACCCCCGCCAGAAGCGGGATCCGAAACCGCGCCGCCAAAACCAGAACCCTTAACTTTTACCATCATGCCACGCAATAGCCGCGGTCGCAGCTTTTATTTATTTGATGAGAGTCCGTTGCATAACTTAGATTATTTAGACTTTTACTTAAAACATCAATAGGTCGATTACCTAAATTAGCTTGTAAACATTTGCAATTAAATGGTCTGATCTAGAAGTGCTTCTCCAAAATACTTCAACCGATTTAAGCTAAGCGCTTTGTCAGACCTCGCACCACCTAGAATTTGTTTTTTTTTGTTGTTTATAATATGATGTTTTTATATTTAATTTTGCTGTTTAAAACTATATTTGTATAAAGATGTTATAAATAATTACCAAAATAAAATGTGACATTAAAGCATGCGCTTCGCAGTTCATTGTCTTTGTTTAGTTTTCTGAAAATAAGTATTTTCGGAAATCTAAAAAGAGGTTTTTAAAGACGACATCTGTATTATTGTTGATGGGTAAGTTACATGATAGTATATATTTTAAGTACTAAAGGCTGGTACTGAATCCCAAATTTCTTGGTTTTTTGCGGTTCTTTCAATTTCTTGATTTTATGAGTTTGTTCGTGATCATTATTTTCCGTTGATGCCAGGAGTCAGCGACGAAGCGGCGCAAATTGAAAATGAGTCTTATAAGAGAAAATACTTGCTTCTTGCCAAAAAGTGCAATGAAATACAAATAGTGAGAAATTAATTGTTTTAAATAAAATTGCTTAAAACTGTTTTCTCATATTTCTAATTTTTATAGGTAAATGAAAAGCTTTTGAACAGAATATATCAAACTAGAAAGTGCATTGGCAGCCTTGAAAAAGACATCAGGTTTTTATTATTTTTGATATGATAATATCAATACCAAAAAATGTAAAATACTTGGACAGAATTACCTACAGTGGGAGTTTATTTATAAATTTATAGTAATTGTAATTTAACTGGAACTAGTTGAAAACATTTGTTTAGAGTTCTAGTTGTTATTAAAATTCATATTAATTCATCCTCTTGTAGTTTTGCTTTTAAGTATTATAAAAAGCTGTCAAATCATATTTTACAAATTTTCCTTAGGCTTGTCTCAGATTATTCTGAAAGACATTCAAAGAAGTGCAGCACTATTTCCAAATCCAAGAAATCATCTGTCAGGAAAGGTTGACTGTCATTTAATTCATCTATAAAATAACTATCTTGGTTTTGATTATTGGTAATTTTCTTTACAGACAGGTTGGTCGTTGGCAATCAGGAGCGTGATTATTGATTAGGTGATAATTATCCAAGGACATGTATTACTGCTGTTGACATCCTTTAATTTTATATTTGAACAAGCAAGAGGATCTGTCTTAGATTTCAAGTTTAATTTACCACACAGAAGAAAAATCATTACATTTTTAAAGTTTTATTATGGTTTGTATTGGGAGCCCAGTAATAAAATCAAATTTTATTGGCTGTAATCATTCAGTTTTATTTTGGCTTAGTTAACCAGCTTCAAAATCAAATTTGGTAAAAGTATGTTATTAAACAGCTTGAAAGAGGTGCACTTGCTTTTAGCAGTCTATCTGAAGGGGGAGATTTTTAAATTCAAAACCTTATTTCAACTTATGGGCAGAAATAGTAGAGTTTTACTGTAATGGGATTTTACTTGCAATAGTTGAGTATTCCTATTATCAAAGGCAGATTGCTTACAAGTGCCATGATTGATCACGCACCCCCCAATGAACAATAGCCCAACTTAGCTTATAATCTATTGCGCTGTATTTGTGAGTCATTTTATGATTCATATGGAGTGTCCAACATTATCAATTTGAGTAACTTGACAGTTATGAACTTAAAATATTGTCCCCTCATGGGTTAAGCTCAAAATCAGAGAAGGTTATTTTATCTAATCCATTGTATAATATCGTCATGATGACCACAGTGTGAAATATGTAGCACTTCTTGTGTTTTTAAAGGTATTTTCTGATCTAAATGCAATGTAAATTTCAGCCTGAGACTGAATGTTAATCAAACAACGCTAAATTTAGAATTAATTCGATGCTGTATGAGAACGATGTCATACCTACGACATAAATAGAATAAGAAGCGAATTGCGCCGATGTTCTCTGCAATTTGAACAGTTTTTCGAAGCCACAAAAAGTGTTTCTACTAGAGGGCACGATTGTAAATTATACAGGAAGGCTTCGGGAAACTTGAAAAACAATTATTTCAGTTCAAGGGTGGTTTCCTTATGGAATAAACTAGATAAGGAAACCATCCATGCTGACACAATAGATAAATTCAAAATTTATTTAAGTAAATTCGGATATTAGGACTAAAAAGAGTGGTTATTACACAGATCCAGGTCTTCTTAACCACTATAAATAATTGTTATGTTATGTTATTTCAGAGATTTTTTAGTGCTGTTCTCCGTCTTCACATCATCTTGCCAAAATATAGAAAAATATTTCAAATAGCAATGATTATTACTAAATCAATTCAGGGAGGCCATTTGTAATGAATTTATTCTAAAAGACATATTGTATCTGAACTTTCTAGTGTCATTTTTGTTAAGATAAACCACTCTCCTCTTATGATATGAATAAATTAATCTAAAACGTTTTCACACTTGCAGGAGTATTCTTAAATGTGCATATTGAAAAATTCCAGTTTGTTCTTTAATAATTCCAAGAACAGAATTCAAAGACTTAGAAGCCTTTTCATTTCGTTTGTAATCTCTTCGGTTGAACTCGAACCTTTGCAATGGCGCGCACTGATATTAAAGTGAGTTAAAAATAACAAACCGCATTACCACTCTGGGAAACCCATGACGTCATGTTTTGGGAACTAGTTGGTCGTAGTGTTATGAGATTTTTCTCTCCACATTTCGATATTAGTTTGGTAATCGCAACATGTGATTGTACGGCGATCAAAAAACAATATTTATAATTTGTTTGAATTCTTTATGACAAGTTATAACAACACGCCAGTCAGGACTTTCCTTAAATAACTTGTAAGTACTCCTAGTACTCGCTGCCAAGTTTTGCACATTGAGTTTTTACCCGGCTGTGTTACTTCTTAACTAGTTTGTAGCATTGTAATGACTGATTACCAGCATATGGCGTTCTGTTCCACTTGTGGATTAGTGTCAACTTGGATTTTTTTATAAAGTTACCAGGATGGCGGCTGATTTACAACCCTCTCACAACCACAACATTCCAGTGCTACTGAACTTGGATAATTCTATAACAGTATCTCTTGAAACCTTTCCAGCAATTCTGACCAAACAAATGAATTTTGGAGCTTCAGATTCAAAGGAAAAGAATCTATCACTGGAAGACCTCTGCAAAGCTGCTAACTCAGATTTACTAGCAAGCAAAAGTAAAGGCAAAGACACCAAGTCAGGTTTTTCTGCTTCCAGTAATATCCAAATGCAATCTAAGAATTCTATCACAGGTTTTATTGCCAATGTTGGGTTGACAGTGAATGAAGATATATTAAGTGAATCAAAGCAAAGCCAGATCAGTTTAAAAGACAAGCAGAGCGATAAATACAAATGTGAATACTGTGGTAAGATCTGCGCCAAGCCATCAATTTTACAAAAGCACATCAGAGCTCACACCAATGAAAGGCCATTCCCATGTGAAGAATGTGGAGTTCAGTTCAAAACAAAGAGCAATTTGCACAAGCATTGCAAGTCAAGAAGTCATTTGATTCATAGTGCCCAAATATCAATCCAGAAAGATGCTGGGGATAAAAATGTTGAGAAAATTTCTTCTCCAACTTTTGTGTCTTCCAATAACAATAAGTGTGATATTCAAGAGAATACTTCAAGTTCTTGGGATGGTCAAGATGATAGCAACACAAAACCACAGAGCTCTGTATTCTTTCTAAACCAGTTTGGAAATGGACAAGTCATTTTCAAACCACTAGGCCATGTTGGTGAAATAAATGTTGCATCCTTAAATTCTTCAAATACTGTACGCTCTGTTTCTCAGAAAATTTTATCAGAATGTTCTCCAGATTCTAACATATCACAAGCCAGTTCTCAAAGACCATTTTTGAAGTCATTCTCCGAAAAAGGCCAGCCAAAGACTGTCCATCACGTGAAGCCCCATTCTCATTCATTTAGTAATGAAATGGATTTAAATCAGATTCCAAAACTTGATAAAACCATGACCAGTGATGATATCCAAAAGAGGATTTCTATGATTATCACTTTAAATGACCACATTATTGACACCCCAAAAGAAATAAAAAATCATAGATTTAGGAAATTTGTTAGAGACAGTGATTATGGCAATGCCAGCATGGATTCCTGCAGTGGTAGGTTGGTAACTCGATCAAATTCTATTACACCAACATTGGGCAGTGATTCTTTCTTGGGTTTTACTCTAACTTCCTCGAGCGTCGGTTCAAAATCTCCAACCATTCACAATTCCAACTTTTTAGCTGCTCCCACGAACGAACATATATGGCCATTTGTTACAAATAAGAGTTCCTCTGATAGTAGATCAACTTTGTCTACTCAGAAAATTCAACATTTTAGTTTGCCAGAAACAGGGAGCCATGATGCAAACGAATTCAGAAATTTCACAAAAGCCCATTCCTTTGGTAGCTCACAGTCTGTATTAGTTTCAAGGTCAGATTCAAGCCTAAGGGCATTAAGCGTCTCATCAGATCCCCATGTTTTGAAGTTTTTTTCTAGAATACCTTTGGAGATTATTAGCAAAAATGCTTGTGACTATGATCATGCTCATCTTAGTTCTCAAAGCACTGATATAAATCCTTCCTTATCACCAGCAGTTTCTCCCTCATCATCCCCTATACATTCATCTGATCATAGATTAAAACTCAAGAGGGGAAGACCAAAAGGTTCTAAAAATAAATTAAAGTCACCTGTATGTTCAGCCACCTGTGCTCAGCCAATAGTTCCAACTATTCATATAACATCACCTGAGGATAATCCTCCTGAAAGTAATTGTAGAAAGGAATTAAAAAGACTTTTGTTAATGAAGAGGTCTATGAGTAATGAAAATTCATCTGATAAGAATCAGTTGGTACCAGTGCCCATTACTTCCACCTATCAAGCCTCACAAACCACTGCAGTCAGTTCAACTTTGACATCATGTACAGGCATAAAGCATCTTTCACCTTCATCGATTCCAATTAAAAAGCGCAGGAAAACTCTTACTGAACTTGGTAGAGGAACGGCTTTCGGAACGAAGGTGGACGATCATAATCTTGAATTGGGTGCTTCAAGCAAAGCAAAGAACAATATCACAAAGCCATTGTGGTCATCTGATAGCAGCTTTTGTAAAAGCACATTGTTAGATGATATTCGAGCTCAGGAAAGCTTGGAAAATTTGCAACGTAATGTCACAATTACTGCTAATAAAAGTGATCCAAAAATATCTGAAAATACTGCTTTGATTGATCTCACAGAAACAAATTCTAAACTACAGATTTGTCTTGTAGATACCTCTGCTCATTTTTCTTGTAGTCCCAAAGACTTGGCTTCTAATTTATCAAAAATTTCAAACAGTGAGGCTAATAGCTCTTTTGTCACATTTGCTAATGAACCACCTCAGACCTGTGATTCCTCTTTATTGCCCCTTGATCTTCTTAAAGAAAGGTATGTTTTGATACCAACTCATTTTATTAATCAAGCGGTAGCATTAGATGACAATGAGAACAAGGCAATGGAATGCTCATTAAAAACATCCGCCTCACACTTATCAAGTAGTTCATTAAATCACAAAGTTGGATTCAACTCAGTTGCTGCTACAAATAATGTTCATGAAGTCACAGACATAAAAAATGTGATTTGTCTGGATGATAGATATTTAAATATGAGTGCAACAGAATCTTCCACTCAACAGGAAATGAACTGCAACACTGAAAATAAACTGAAACACACAACGAATATAATGCATTTAAAGTTTAAGGGATGTTCACATCTCAGACAGACATCTAAAATCAAGCCCATGGCTTCTAGTTCTGAGTTATTGGATCACTGCACTTCAAATCTTAGTATAGAATTATCTAAAAGGGCAAGGGTGGATGCCTCTTTGTCTTCAAATGACTCTTTAGGTATGGTCAACTTATTTTTGTTGATGCAATTGATTTATTTCTAATATATTGTTACAATGTTTGAACTATTGGTTTTGGAACTAAGTTTTTATAATTCAAATGTTTAGAATGAGAGTGATGATTAGATTAAATTATTATTGATAACTTCACCATTAACAAATGCTATATCAATAACATTGTCATGGATGCAGTGCATAATTAGATTCCTTCAACATAAAATAACTACTTTTCTATAATAGTAGATCATCTATAATATGCAGTAATTGAGTACCATACAACATCCAGTAGGATGCATTGAGGGTGATGGATGACCTGAAGAAAAATAGAGGCAGATATTTATAAATTAGGATATTTAAATAATTAAGCATGCCTATCTGGAATAAATGTTCAGTAGTTTATATCTTTCAAATTTATATTTGCAAAGGGAAGTGAACAATTATGACATAATTAAAGTTCTTTCAACAAAGATTGCATGGACTACCATGGGGTACTTGGTACTTGTACTCGTACTTGGTTCTTGAGTACTTGTGTTTGTACTTCTACTTGGACCCCTAGTACTTGTTCCCACTTTATTGAAAAGCATGTTTATTGATACTTATTTGCATAGTTGGACTTGTGAAATGAAACTTAGCAAGATTATAAGTTACTTCCTATTCAGGTTGTTTGGCATTAGACATGATTTTGTAGCCAATTAAATTCCATCGTTTAATGTACAAGAATTTTGCTTATAATGCGCCTTCTATTTATATTGTTTAGTGCTATTTATTATATGATTATTACATTTAATAATAAAATATACTCCTTATAATATTTAATTTCACATAGAATAGTGTTGTCATACCAGGGACAAATAAATTTTAGCAATAAACAATCACTCTTATAATCTCAATCTTAGATCATCCAATCAATTTGCCTGTACCATCTTAAAAAAGTCTCCATAAGTTGGCACTCTTGTTTTCATCTCTACCTAAGTATCCCTTACTTCTGTAAACAGTTTCTTACTAATAAAAAAATATATTCTTTCCAGTTGTTGAGACTTAGATTTCCTCATCCCTTTATTTGCTGCATCATTTATCTTATCTAAGTTTCCTTGGTTTATGTCTCAGCACTGCCAGGTTAATCTTCCATTGTCACAAATTCATCAGTTTTATCATGTTCCATATTAATCTATTTTTTTTGCGTTTTTCATTGATACATCATCATCAATTATATCATGTCCATTACAATAAAATTTGCATTTTCAATCTCAACTTAACAATTAAGTAAAGATCTACTTTCACAGTAATATTATAATTATACTTTTGCGAGAGGTTATCTCCTAGACGGGAATTATGTTCCTAGGGATCAACCAGGTCACTTTTTTAGCCGAGGCCGGGGTACAAAATACATGTTTAGATATGAAACTTTCTAGCATGTTAACAGTGTAATTTTCTGCTTTTCTTCAACTTCATAAAATGATTTACAAAGCTAACACTTAAATTTAGTGATTATTTGGCTGTAATAACATCATTTCATTTGCATATTTAAAACTTGTATTTACTATTCCTTCATTAGCTATCTTTGGTTATCAACCTTAATCAAAGTCTCATGAAAAATGGTTTAAAAATCCTACTGGGATACACCTTGAATTTGTGAATTTTTTGTTTTTTGGTTTCTTGGTTCAGAATTTTGTTCAGAAATAAATGAATTAAAAACTCTTAAAAATGTATTGTAAAGTACTTGTTAATAATCATTGGTACTTGTAAAGTATTTGTTCCTAGTCATAGTACTTGTACTTGAGACTTGAGTACTTTGTCCCATGTCTGTTTTTGTATTTGTATTTAGCCGATTTTTTGAGTGCATTATATCTGGATAGGATGTGAAGGCACTTCTTAATCGATTTATCATTGATATAGCACCCCTACCCTGACACATAACAACTGTTGCAGGAACGCAGCCCTCTGAGCCAGGTCGAGTGCAATATTATTGCATGTCTTCTTCTTAAGAGAAATCACTTTTGAATGCATAATAATTTTGTTGGGATTTACACATGTGAAGATTCTCTTCTTTAATACACCAAATGTGATGCATCCTAAAATTTTTAAACTACTCAAATTACATCACAATTATTCAAATTAAATTGCAGATTCATTTAAATTGTGATTCTCAATAGCCATTGGAATCACCTTTTCTCAAGTGGATTCATGTTTTCCCAACTTAGGATATTTATGTTTTATGACTTATATAACTTGTTCAATGAAATTCAACTTCAGTAATCAAGAATTAAATCTCAAACGAGTTCAATTAACCAAATGCCTTTGAAGCTTCTCAAATGAGCATATCTTTTACAAAAAACATTTTCCTCCAACCTCTATTTTTTAGATATTAAGAATTGTATGCCCGTTTTACCAAATCAATCTACAATGTTTTGTGATCTATAATTCATGTACCGATTTGGTAACACTTTCTTGTTGCCTTGATAACAAATGTTGAAGTACATGCTTATGAATTACATTTAATGTTAATTTTGCAATATTTTAAATGTCAATTAAAATATATGGGTTACATGCAAATATTTGTTACCATTAAAATATGTAATAAGGCATTTTCTTTAATTTTCAATATAAATGAAAAACCAAATTTTCTTAAATATATGGTGTTTGAAAATGCAGATAATCATTAAGTTATTTTTGGAATCAGATGACTGCTTGTTGAGAGCACAAATGGATTCAGAGGCTGCTGCTAGTCTTCTCGACCTTTCGAAATCAAGACACCCACCTTCATTGCAAGGTATTTGCTGAGTATTTTTGTCATCACTAAAATGAAAGTAGATGGGACTGATTTAATAATTTATGAAACCTTTTTCAGATGAAATCAGTATGGAAATGTCAGTTTCTCATGCCAATACAATTTCCTTGAATGAAGTTTGTCTTCCCCAATTTCTATTTTTCATTTTATTCTTAAATATTTACATAGATATCTAGTGTTGAATTCTGAGTTATAGTTGATAGAAAAGAATGTAACCTCAATAAAGGTAATATTTCAGCCTTTGGTAGGCCTTGATCATGTTCATTAAACATAGGCTTATATTATAAAATCTTTTAACTCTTTTAGCTTCATAAGAACACACTAAATATTTTAAAAAGCTATCTGCAATATTTCAAGTTTTCATTGTCTTAGGGATGAATGGTTATGAAATGGAATCAAAGTTTAGAGCTTATACTACAACTATATCCAAAATTATGATCTTTGAAGGAAGTGGGAATACAGGAGTTATGCATTTTCATTAAGTGCTAATAAATTTTTAAACAATCCTCAAAAATATGGAAAACATTGACAAGAAACAGTACAACAACAATGCACAGATTTAGTGTAACACTGAGATGTAATGAGAGTTTTCATTGTTCTTGAAACACATAGCTAAGTCAATTACCATGTCTTAGCAATCTATTAGGCACAAATGTCTATAAATGCTAATACAAGAGAGTAGAATTTCAAATATGTTTTACATCAGCCTATTCCACATTTGGAAAAGTTTAGTCTTTATTGGATAAGATATTTTTTCAGATTTATGCATTTGCAGTTTCTTTGAATGGTCTAATAACATTTTCTCATGAAATTTTTAGCTGCCAAGATCCACCATAGCTTCCGTGCTGCAAACTTCTGAAAAGGCCAGACATGATGATCATTTCTTTTCTAGTGCAGGTAGTGTGATAAAGAATTATAACTTTGTTGAAGGCAAGCATGTCTGTCCCATATGTCAGAAAACATTCCCTAAGGAACACAGTCTTTCTCTTCATAAGAATGTTCATTACATGGAAAAGCCCTACAGATGTGGAAAGTGTCAAGCTACTTTTCAGTCTAATTGGTTATTGAAGAGACATCAGAATATAGTTCATCATCTGTCAAAATCTCTTTATGATCCACGTCCTTTCAAATGTCTAGAATGCAAAGTGGCCTTCAGGACTAGAGGACATTTGGCAAAACATGCACGATCAAAAGTTCATTCTGAAAAAATAAAATCAAAAAGTGCAAAATGCATATCTGATGAGAATGATGAAGATGGGAGAGAAAGCTATGATTGCATAGAGACTTCATCTGGAACACATATGCCATCATTCACACCTGCCATTATCCAGGATTCATTTGTGCACAACAGTTCTATGAATTCTGGTACCAGTAAAACATCTTCCCAAGCAGTCTCTAATTTATATAATTGTGATGGGCATCAAGATCAGTTTCAAGGTCAAGTTTCCTCTCCTGACAGCACCCTGCATAAACTTAAACAAAGCATTGAGCCTAGAAGTCTTACTCTCAATGATCTTGCTATAAATGAGGCAATGTTGGAATTTCATACAGATGAAAACAGTATCTCACAAATTTCTGAAGCAAAACCAAAAAAGCTATCATTTATTGGAAAGTCCAGGTGTTGTGATACGGAACAAATGGGTACAGAAACCATTTTTAATCATACTGGGCCAACAGGAGACCTTGATGATGTCTCAAAATCTCTTTCCCAAAAGTACTTAAAATTGCAGGATTACCAAACAAGTTTGATAACATCAAATAGTGATGCAAGTTCTGTGAAAGGTTTGTCCTGTTCTTGTTTGAAGTTGCTGAATGTATTTAATATTACATAACTTTCCAAATTTGGTTGTTAGAAGACGCCATGATGTTCCCCTGTTGTGTTTGCTCTACTGCTTGTGAGGATCCTCTTTCTCTCCTGGTAAATTGTTATGTCTTTGGCATTAAAAGTGTTACCTCTGACATAAAATTAAGCTTTGTGGGTGATTTGTGATTGAGGATTATAGTTTTGTCATTGATTGGGTTCCTCAAATGGCCAAAGTTCCTTTTTCAGAGGACTCATTAAAAATGGGGTGATGCCACATACTATTTCACATTTAAATATGTGCATCTTTACTCATTGAGGGGGTTTAATTAATCAGCATTTAGCTTTTTTTTAAAACCCATCAAGTATTAGATTTGTTTAGTTAAATAAATTGCTTTTGCAAGAATCATTATGAAAGTCACTTAGAACAAAGAGTTCATATATGTTTGATATGTGATGCTGGCTTTAAAACTCAAGAAAGCTTGAATGGTCACTTGAATCTCCATTGTGAGGTTAGTTTCTGAATTAGTCACTATTTGGTAATGTGATGTTTTGCTCAAGTTTTGAATAAAATAATATTAATAATGATAAATATGTGCATAAATCTTTTTTTGCACCCTTCCTATTTTCATACTTTACAATTTCTATAAATTTAGCCAAATACATAAAACCTTGTCATTGATATTGAGACCTTTTAAATAGTGGCATTTATACAATCCCTAGCAAATTAAAAAAAATATAAAAACATTATGTGCATCTAGTGTTCTTTTTTTAGAAACATTCCATGGGAATTCAGACCCAAGAGAATGAAATCCTTGGTGAATTTCTAAGAAAATGTGACTCATCTCTTAAGATTCCAATGATGGCTTCACCCCATCCTCAAGATTCTCTGAGAGTCTTACCACATCTTGGCAATCCTGCCAATTGCTTGTCTACAGTTGGTGGAGGTAATCTGGCACATTACTATTACATTGATTGAATGCAATAAAAAAAGGTACCAAAAGTGTGATTGTGAAATATCGGTCTTAATATAGTAGTACTAAAGTACTAGTAAGTAATAGTCTTAGTAGTACTAAAGCTCCAATCAATTAAAGACTGTGAGGTACATTATCTCACTTTTTGTATATTTATCTATTCCTACACCATTTCTGCCATTTTGTTCTCATAATGTGCTTGATTCGTAGACTTTATTGTACATAACAGATTTATTTATTTTGTTAATAAGCTAGCTTTATAATTTGTTTCCAGATAAAAAGACCTTTTAAATTTCAAGTATTGTTGAGTTTGAAAGCAAAAAAATGAAAAGCACTGTTTAACCATGATGTTAAGCATGAATGAATCTGATGTTATGAATCTGATAACTAGTGAAAAATTAAGAAAGTTTTGAGGGTAACTCTAGCCATGCATATAAAAAGTGACATTGTTACAGGCAAAACATTTCTCCAACTGCCTCAGTCTAATGTCAGCAGCATTGTGCCATGTTTGAGTCAAAAGTGCATTATGAGCTCTGGTCAGTGGGCACTGCAACAATCAAACCTACATTTGCCAGCAAATCCAATTCAGCAAGTAACCAAGTTGCAACATCTTGAACCAGAAGTAAAAAATGACACTTTTCCAAAGTTATCACAACTAATTACCGATGAAGGTTTTCCAGCCACCCATCCAGCATCTCATCTTCTCCTTCAACCAGTGAGTATCAGCAACAACATCTCCCTTTTCCCTCAAAATACTTATCTCTTGGTTCCATCAGAGGCCAGTAAGGGTGACACCTCACCAAACCACGGAGAGGTTTTATTTTTTGATCCATCTGCCGGTTGCTTCTTTGCAGCCTCTGGAAGGTCCTTGATTGGCTCAGCCACGCCCGTCACCAAGTCGTTATCATCTCTGGCAATTCCAGTCGAATCACACAATTCCATTAAGCCTGTGTGATATATTTATTAACATTAGCATAACTCAACCATTATCTGATGGTTTTGAGTTTGAGGTTTGACTGTTGCCATTTCTACTGTTTCTACAATTTGTTACTGAACCAAAAACTTGGTTTTTAACTAGATGATTCTACAATCATTAGTTTTTTAAAGTTGATGCCATAAAAATATTTCTTGTATGTTCAACTGAGGTATGCTAAAATGCAAAGAAGTGATCACTTTCATATTTTTGAGATATTTTTGTACTTTATGTAAAAACAAATTATTTTTGGTTGAAAACTCCTACAGGTTTAGCTTCAGGGTTTACCCTTTTGTGATGGTGAAAGGATCCTGATTTGTAATAGCTTCTGTCATCCTGCTCTGGGCTTGTGATTGTCAAATTAAGAAGTTGATAGTCTTTAAGCAATTTTTAATAGTTATTGCCAAATGCATGTGTCTTCACGTTTGAAAATTGTCAAATAAATATTCTTCATTTTGTTCTACAAAGAACTATCGCCATGAAAGCAGAACTTGAGTCTTGTTTCCCTTTATGTCTGCAATGATAAAAAATGGGATAATAAACTTATTAGATCTGTGGCGGTGAGGGTTACGTTCTTCATTTAATCGGCCTTGAATGACTGAATGGAATATTTCGAATTATGAGGGTAGCGGCAACCCGTCATAACAGCCCGGCGACAAAATAGCCCCGTCAATATAGCCCAATGTCAAAATAACTCCGTCTAAAGGGCTCCGTCAGAATAGCCCGGCGACAGAATAGCTCATGACGAAATAGCCCCGTCAAAATAGCGGTAAAATGGTTCATTGTAGATTTGTTGCATGTTCACATGACGTGATGATAAGGTGAGTCCGATAAGGTGATTCACTTTGTGTGGCTCGAATATGTTGTACGTCAGTCGATAACATAGATCAAATTCCAATTCAAATCCTTCATTGTACACATGACAACTGATCGGGGAAGGATCAAAAGAAATTAAACGATCAAAAGAACCTTCGTGACTTAATGAGTGTTTGGCAAATTATCTTTGTGCGGATTGCACATGCTGATTGTCAATCGATAATTTATATTAAATACCAACTTCAAAGTCCATGTAAAATGAGGAAGTAGCAGGAATCCTAATAATATTTTAGACAATAAATCTTCCACGTAATGAAATTCCCTGATACCTTTCAAACTCAAAACGGTCAAATTTGGAATCAGTTATCGGTTAATGTATTCAACTCCAAAATTTTTTTGTAATACATTGAGGGTGCTGTAATGTTGTAACGATAGGGGATCTTCATTTATATGGCGGCGTTGAAGTGCGAAAATAAAAAAGAACGGTTGTTGGTTTTTCACGAACAAATAAAACGATAGAACATCACATTGGCGACGAGAATTTCGAAACGGACCTTCGCAAATAGTTTGCACCAATTTTATCGACAAAAATCGGAAGTTTGTTCATTTCGGATAGACGCTGTTGTCTGGCCTCCGAGCGTTATCGAAGTCATCGAAAGCTACTATCGATAACACCATTATCTAATCCATGGCTGAAGCACTACCAACGTTTCCGTCGTTTGTAGTCGATTCAGACGACTCAGCAGGAGTTCGATGGACAAAGTGGGTTTCTCGCTTTCGCAACCTGATGGTGGCCGTAAATATTGTTGATCGCAAACGTCAAAGAGCTCTCCTACTCCACTACGCGGGTTAGGAAGTCAACGACATCCTTGATACTCTTCCAGATGCCGAAGCTGCAGAGGTAGAGGATCCGTTCGAAAAGGCTGTCACTGCTCTCAACAAGTTTTTCACACCAAAGCAAAACATCGAATACCAGATCTACACGTTTCGACAATCTAAACAACAAACAGATGAACCACTAACAGCCTACTACACCCGTCTGAAACAACTGGCAACCTCATGCTCTTTCGACAATGTTGATCGTGAGATAAAATCTCAAATCATCCAAGGTTGTTTATCAAGTACACTACGCCGTAAAGCCTTATGCGAACCTGACATGACTCTCACTAAACTCATAGATGTTGGTCGTAGTTTAGAACTCTCCGATATCCAAGCAAAGAGTATGGAGCATGTTAACAAACTGAGTCTGAATCGCAATAAGCAGATTTGCTACAATTCCAAGAAAACAGCTGACATGAAGTGTCACAACTGTGGTGGCATATGGCCACACGAGGGTGGAAAGACATCGTGTCCGGCGCATGGCAAGTACTGCAATTCGTGCAAGAAGCCAAATCATTTTGCGTCACAGTGTCTTTCGAAAGATGGTGCATCACAACAGCCGCCACATCAGCGACATCGCGACAGCATATCACATGATAGACCGCAAAGCCGACTGCCGAAAACCCGTCATGGCAAATACCATCGTGTTCGCCGTGTCAATGCCGACAGCAACGGAAGTTCATCTGACAACAGTGAACATTCATCTGAGCAGAGTCGTTATGTGTATGCACTGAGCGTTCATTCAAATCGATTGGACACCAAAAGAAATCTACCACACTTCTTAGTGAATGTAAACAACACTACAATCGATGTCATCGCAGACTCAGGAGCAAGTGTAAGCATCATGAGCCAACTCGATTTTTCTAAAATTAAACCTGTACCTCAGCTGCACAGCAACTACAAACAAGTATTTGCATACTGTTCGCAAAGCCCTCTCAAGGTGCTAGGGACTTTTCGTGCTGTGGTTAGATATAAAGACAGAAAGTCAGACACCCTGTTCTACGTCATTGATAGCAAGGAAGGTTCTCTCCTAAGCTGGGAAGTATCTCAAGCACTACACCTACTGCACGTCGTGAAACCGATTGGTGAACGTACGACATCCACCGATCAGATCGTCAATGAACTCGTCACAGAATATGCTGATTTATTTCGTGGTGTCGGTAAGCTGAAGGACTTCCAAGTCAAACTACACATCGACAACGCCGTACAACCAGTCGCGCAGCCTCATCGTCGGGTGCCATTCCATGTTCGTCAACAGTTAGAAGATCAACTCAAGCATGACGAAGAGCTCGACATCATCGAAATGACCGAAGGAGCTACTCCGTGGGTGAGTCCAGTCGTCGTCGTACCCAAACCTAAGAGTGAAACTGGCCAAAAACGTGTATGTGTAGATATGCGCCAAGCTAACACAGCAATCAAACGTGAAAGACACATTACGCCTACTATAAATGAACTGATCAGTGATCTAAATGGTGCAACATTTTTTTCAAAATTGGATTTAAATCAAGGATATAATCAACTTGAAAAAGGGCTAACTCTTAACAAGCAGAAATGCGTCTATGCGAAGCGCACTCTCGAATTCTTTGGTAACGTATTCACTGAACGTGGCATCATGGCAGACCCGAAGAAGATTCAGTCAATTGTTAACATGAACATGCCAACCAATGCATCTGAAGTCCGCAGTCTACTCGGGATGACTAATTATTGTGCTCGTTTCATACCAAACTATGCTACAGTTTCCGAGCCACTACGTAGACTAACACGACAGGACACACCATGGCAGTGGACCAATGAGCAAGAATCTGCACTCGCACAACTCAAACAGCAACTATGCAATGCTCCAGTAATGTCGTATTTTGACTCTGACAAGCAAACAGAAATACACACTGATGCTAGTCCAGTCGGACTCGGCGCCATCTTGATTCAACGTGGAAATAACAACGAAGAACATATCATCGCTTACGCCAGTAGATCGTTGACTGATGTCGAACAACGATACTCACAGACAGAACGAGAAGCACTCGCAGTCGTTTGGTCTTGTGAACATTTTCATATATACATCCATGGCAAGCCAGTGACCATTCATACTGATCACAAGCCATTAGTCAGTCTGTACAACAATCCAAAATGCAAGCCGCCAGCACGCATCGAGCGTTGGGCACTACGCCTTCAACCATATGAGACAACCATCATCTACAGACCAGGTCATGACAACCCAGCCGACTATCTATCACGACATCCAACTTTGTCAAGTGACCGATCGAGTCGTGAAGAACAAATCGCCGAAGAGTACGTCAACTACCTCGTGGGTCATGCAGTACCGAAAGCTATGACTCGCATTGAAATTGCCACTGCGACCGTCAAAGACAAGACACTGCTCGCTGTCATCGATGCGATTGGTCACACATCGCTAACATAAACACTAACGAGTTTGACACGTTCGCTAGAATGCGTGCTGAACTGTGTCAGTGGAGACAATATACTACTACGCAATAACCGCATAGTTATTCCAGAGTCACTGAGGGAACGTGCAGTCAATCTCGCACATCAAGGACATCAAGGCATTGTCAAAACCAAAGCTTTGATTAGGGAAAAAGTCTGGTTTCCTGGGATCGACCGTTTGGTGGAAGAACGCGTCAAAGCATGCATTGCCTGCCAAATCGCCGTCGCAACCCCGCATCGTGAACCACTACAAATGACCCAACTACCGTCATCACCCTGGAGTGAATTGAGTATTGATTTTGCTCAGTTAACAACTGGTGACTACCTCCTCGTGGTCATTGATGACTATTCACGATTTCCTGTGGTTGAAATTGTTCAGTCAACCGCAGCAGCCAGCGTGATACCAAAACTTGATCGCATCCTATCCGAATTTGGTTCGTGTGACATTCTGAAGTCGGATAATGGACCCCCCTTCAATGGTTTTGAATTCACCCGTTTTGCTGAATATATGGGTTTCAAGCATCGAAAGATAACTCCGCTATGGCCGCGTGCCAATGGTGAGGTCGAACGATTTGTGAAGACAGTAAAGAAGGTTATCAAGACAGCGCAACTCGAACACAAGAATTGGCATCAAGAACTGAACATCTTTCTTCGTCAGTATCGTGCCACGCCTCACAGCACAACTGGTCGTCCTCCTGCGACAATGCTGTTTGGACGTCCCTTCAAAACAACTCTACCATCAACAGAACCATCTACAGTCACTGATACACAAGGCGATAGAAAATTTCGTGAGCGAGATGCCCTCATGAAGTCGAAGATGAAGGACTACGCTGACAACAAGTCCTATGTCAAACCTTCATCAATCAGCATGGGTGACACGGTCATTGTGAAACAACCAATCACACACAACAGATCACTCACACCGTACCACACACAGTTACGTCAAAGAACCACTCGATGATCACTGCTACACGCAACACTGACGGACAATCAGTCACCCGCACCTCGTCACTCTTCAAAGGAATAGATAACCGCTTGTCTGGTTATGCAAAATTCAAGGAACCATCCGAAGACGTGGTGGAAGGTGATGTCACATCCAGTGATGTCATGCCGCAAACTGCTCCGGAAGGCGAGTACAGCACACAGCAAGATCAGAACGTTGTACGCCGCTCCAAGCGTGAACATAAACTGCCCGCCCGCTTTGCAGACTATGTTGTGAACTAATATTTGACTAGGTTTTCCAAAAAGGGGAGGGATGTAATGTTGTAATGATAGGGGATCTTTGTTTATATGGCGGCGTTGAAGTGCGGAAATTAAAAGGAACGGTTGTTGGTTTTTACGAACAAATAAAACGATAGAACATCACAGGTGCTATTTTGACGGGACTATTTTGTCCTCGGGCTTTTTGACGGGTCACCTCGAGTAGCCTATTACAAATCATTCGTCAGCCTCTGAGTCAGGCATGTCAAACACGCTGACCTCGGTAAGCACACTTGCGGCCTGCCCAAAGGTAACCATGATTGGCAAAAAGCGCAGTTTAAATGCTAAAGTAAACAAATGTCTATAAAATCTTACTTACGGATCAAATTAAAAAGTTTTAATGATTTTAATTTGTCTTTGCTCTTACTATCCTTGAAGATTAGTTAGTCTATGAAATTATGTACTTCGTAAGTTGTTTTAAATATTTTTCGATTATCGTCTGCTTTGGTTTAATGTGGCTGCTACACCTCCAGTTAATAAAAAAGGAAACTTGACGAAGAAAAACACTCATCACTCAGCTATATGAAGCTCGTCATCAAGAATTTTGGAGCGATGTTTGCCTTTCTCCTAGCATAATTTTCTAGGAGGCCTTTTTTGGCCAAGTAAGGAGAAGCAGAGATGTCACTGAGGGTTATGACATCATAAAAAGACATAACAAAATTTGTCACCTAAAGTTTTGTTTGACGCTGCCGAAAGTAATTCTTTGAGAAGGCACGGATAAAAGCTACATAGAAAGGTCACTGGTATTAGGAGAAATCATTACTTCCTCCATACATAATAAAGATATTTTTCGTAAAAATATCGGGTGTACTTTACATCCTATTAGGGAGCTATATAAATGGTGGATCGATTTAGTGCTTTCACATCCTTAATATATAAGGAACTCAAAAAATGGGCTAAATATTTAAATAAATATTATGGTACGCTTCGCATTTCTTAATCCCAAAATAAAGGCGCGTCATACGTCTGAGAAATACGGTACTTTTTGTATAGCTCCGTAATCATAAGCGTCAGGGGCGCTCAACCATTTGTATAGCGCCGCATCCAATGGGGGATTTTTGGCGGTATAAGCTGGGTCGCGGAAACGATACGTAACGACTGTTACTTTTACCGTCGTTCGCAGGCACGCTACCCTCTTGTCAAACACATCGATTTTCTTAAACCAGTATAAAGCATGGACGTAATTTGGGATGGGGGGGAAGGAGGGCCTTCTGACTTTAGATTAGGCGTAAAAAACCTAAGGTCTCCTCAAGTTTAACAAGGTTTTGCCCCCTGAATTTTGTCTAGAAACAGACAAAGATTTCCAAGTTGTGTGAGCAGAAAAAGCTGACGTTCCTGTTACAAAGTTATATAAGCTAAACTGAGTCAAGTTATGTGTAACTCTAAATTCACTTTTGGCTTTAGTTGCTTCTTCACTATGTCAACATGTCAACACCCTTGAGAAATTTTCATCAGAAGTTTCTCCTTCGTTTATGGACAATTGCTAAAATAGCTCCCCTTATTTAAACCAGCACCAAATCCTTATTTATTGATTTAAATCAAAGCATCTTCCAACGCACTAACTTAACAAAATTCTATATTAACTTCCGATATTCCATGCTAGACGCCGAAGAAGTGGCTAATGTTTACGCTAATTTGGTAGATTTTTTATACCGTATAAATTTTAAAACACTAACATATAGCCCCTGTAGCGAAATCCTTGCTAGCAACGAAGGCAGGTTAGTTAAGTTAAGGCCCAGAGCACGTGATAGGTGCGCAAAGTCGGCTCAAACGCTGAAAACAAATGGCTAGACAAAGTTAGAAAACGTACAAAAGCGCTGCACAACCGTATGCTTTCATAAATGCGTTACTAACAAATGAAATTAAGAATTTGTTGAGATTGCCAAACTTTAGCATGCCCACAATATTAACGTTAAATTTATTGTTATCAAGATAACATTAGCATTGTCGAGTGTCATGATACAAACACATGTTTCTTTTTGGGATTCATAAGGTCAGAGATGTTATCAAACATGAAAAATTAATTCCAGCACAGTTTCTGCTTCTTTATCTCTGTTTATCTGTAAACAGCCCATCGCACTATTTTAAAGAAAATACGCAATGGAGCCTTATAAACGACTACAAACCTCCTTTAAAAAGGTTTTCAAATAATTCAGCGTTTTGTTGAAATCTGTTTACTTAAATGGGTATTCCTTTATCTATTGGAATAGGAGGGAGTGAATCCAAGCGTGAGTTGATTTTTGAAGCAGTTTTTATACGATAAAAAATGTACTGGATGTAAGTGGCTCAAACTTAAATGTGAAAATGATAAATTTTCGATCTTCATTTATTAATGCTTTATTGATATCTGGAAAGTACGTAGATAAATTTATAAGTCGCAATGATTGCTTCTCGTAATTTAAACTTAAACTATAGTTTTTAGTGGTCGATGAATGCCAGACATGGGGTACTTAGTACTTGCACATGTATTCTTGTACTTGGACCTTATGTACTTGTTCCCATTTATTGAAAAAGCACTTTTATTGGCTCTTATTTGCAGTTGGACTTGCAAGATTATAAGTTACTTTCTGTTCAGGTTGTATGGTATTTGGCCCGATTTTGCAACCAATTAAATTCCATCGTTGAATGTACAAGAATTCTGGTTATAATGCACCTTTTTTCTATGTTGTTCAATGTATATAATCAGTGGCGTCACCATGGTCGGTGTCACCCCTTATGGCAGGGGTACTCAAACGTTTTTGGCCGGGGTCCACATTACGTAATTTTCAGATAGGTGGCGGTCCACAAGGGTCAAAGTCATGCGGACCGGGGGGGTGAAGTAAAAAGTAATGAATTAATATTAAAATGCTGTCAGACTTTTTATTTAGTGTGATGCATGGAACTGCTTGTCCTTCATGACTTCTATGATATTTGGAGAATAGCTAGTAATTGCAATTCTCAACCAATTTTCAAGATGTACATCAGTTAATTGACTTCGATTTTTAGACTTGATAATGTTCATAGTTGAAAATGATGATTCACAGGTGTAAGTTGATCCATATATTGTCAGAACTGATAAAGCCAATTTCTTGGAGCAAGGGTATTGACCCTCAATTACAAACTTAGACCAGAATTCAGCAATAGTAACTTCTTCAAATTTCATTTTTAGGGCATCATCGCTCTGCATATCAATAGTTTCCCGCTGAAGTGATGCTCCGTTAATGCCTAATGAATTTTCAGCTTCCATTGTTCATGGACCATTTGGATGAACTGAGAATGGGTTTCTTAGAATTAATTAACAAAATTGTATATTTCTAAAAAAAAAGTAAATTTTTTAACTTTTTAAATTTTTAAATTTATTTTTTTGGAAATAATTGGAGGTCCACTTAAAAGCTATCGGCGGTCCGGATTGTGGACCGCGGTCCGCAGTTTAAGTATCCCTGCCTTATGGCATTCGGTTTTCACCCAGAATCCTTAAGTTGGTCTTCTGGCAAGCAAAAAAAGTTTTCAGCTTCTCGGTGGAGGCTAACCTGTTTTTGTTATTCAAGAAGCTGAGCTGACAAGCAAAAAAAAAGGTTTACATCATAAAATGTAAGTATTAAGATTTTGGTGTCCGAACAACCCGCACTCCCAGCAGGGATCGACCAGGGTCACATTTTTAGCTGAGGCCGAGGTTCAGTTGCCGGAGTTAGGCGGGTCAGAGGCTGGGGCGTACAAGATGCATGTTTAGATATGAAACTTTCTGACGTATTAACAATATAATTTTCTGCTTTTCTTCAACTTCTTAAAACTATTTGCAGTTCTAGCATGCAAACTCAGTGATGAATGCAGTTATTTGGCTGTGATTCCATCATTTCAAAACTCATTTGTACATATAAAATTTGTGTTTACTATTTCTTCATCTTTACTGTTCCTTTTATCTCCTATCAACCTTAATCAAAGTCACAAGAGAAATTCAGACTTTTCAGATTCGAAGATTTCAGACTGGGTCGCTTGACTCTAGGATAGAAGGAAAAAGGTCACCTCTTACAGTTTTACGGGGGTTTGCCCATTGGAAAAGTTGAAAGGACATCTCTGTATCCAGAGGGTGCAGTATTTTTTTGCTTTTTAAATAGGGTATAATTATATACTTATTTAAGACAGTATTTTGTATTTTGGCATTTTAAATATTTTACTAGAGCATTTTATATCTTTGGAAATACTTTTATTGGAAATACTTTTGTGCTTGACGGGAATGTATGTACAAATAGATTTTGAAGTCCCATGGATTAAACAGTTTTGTTTTAAGTCTTCAATCTACCCCATGATGTTTTATTAACGTCCGTTGCATGTCTAGATGATTAGGACGGTGCACCCGCAGCGGGGTTTGAACCCCGTGCTGCCATAGCGAGAGGAGCAGCCTTAACCGTTAGGCCATGCGGGCGCTTCAATCTGCCCCTCTCCTTAATAAATTTTTAGCTCTTTTTGGGTCTGTATTTTGCGTTATTACAAGAAATTTTAAGTTTTATTGGATATAAATAAGGACGTGCTCATAGCTTTCAAGCGGTCCTAGAATGCTATTTTGATGTTCTACAGGTTCTACTTGTTAAATTTATTTGATATTTTATGTATAATAAAGTAGTGTTATGTATAAAATTGAGTAATATCGAACTTGTATTTATGGAGTTATAAGGAAATTACGAGGTGACCTCATGGTTCGTAAATTGTCGTGGAGCTAATCATTGAGATTGACCCAAAAATTGTTAGGCTCTGTTACTTGGGAGGATTAGGTAATCACCGATGATGATGACAAGACTATCATATCCATGCCCTACCAAATGAGATTGAAAGCACTGAGCAAATGACAAATGACAATGATGAGAATATAAGGATGGCTCTGGACTAAGCGAAGATTGCTGATTTTATGTGGCAATGAGTAAATATTCAAATAGTCTGGATCTGTTAAAAATATTTTGAAATATGAAATATTACATGCAAAATTTTCGAGACAGACAATAATAAATGATTTTTTTCAAAAAAAAAAAATACAAAATCTAAAAATTGTGTTGCTTTTAATTTTATTGGTGGATCCTGAAAAGAGGACTGTTTGGTCGTATTCTTAAGAAGTCCTCTCTTCAAGACTTTTACAGTACAACACTGGCATACCATCCTCTCCGGTTGAGATGGTACATGGATTGAATCTCAAGTACTTGTACTTGCACTCGTACCTTGAGTACTTGTCCATGTATTTGTCCCCGAGTACTTGGTCCCCTGTCTGATGAATACTATAATATTAAGCCATCACTCGATTAAATTCAAAAATGTGATTTCAATTATATTAATTACTTCTACGTACTTAAATTGCAGGTAAGATGCCAACTAGTATCAGATGTCAAGAGAGCTCATCGTTTTGGTTATGTAAGATTATGTTATTCAATAAATTTACGTTTCACGGTCAGGGATATATATAAATTTATCTTTATTTTTAGTTCTTTTAGTCCAAATCATCTCAGTTATGCAACGAACTATAATCAAATAAATAAATTTAGTTTTTTTAATTTATAACATACATATAACAGGAACTTTGGAAGGCACCACAGACGTTTAGCTTTATATCATATTTAATCGCTCTATAGTTCAATTACGCGTCGCCCCTACGAAGGTAAGCGTTCCGAAGCTCGGAAACCGATGGTCTCACCGCCGGTCGAACCCCATTGTGGGAGCATCCTAATTATCTAGCTATACAACGGGTTTTAATAAAACATTTATTCAGTAGTTCAGTCGCTCATTGCTTAGCACACATATTCCAGTGCTCAGCTCTTTCAACTCGCCTCAGTCCTTCGATTGCTCAATAAACTCTCGACTGTAATATTTTCTATTGGGTGTCAGTAATTTATATTAATTAGTGACAATCTCACATCCTGGCTCTGTTTAAATTAGAACTTTAAACTATTTTGAGATTGAGTTGTTTCAAGTTTTGTTGTATCGAGCACGAGAATTGAATTCTATTAAATTTAAATAACAGTTTCACCAACTTGCAAAGAAATGTATTTAAGCCCAACAAAGATGAAGTAAGCAGAATCCAGACAAAATATCGAAATGTTGAATGATGAGCAACGGGCGGTGGTTAACAAGGTACTTGATTCAATACATGAAACATTTCAAGGTCAGAGTAAATGCTTTTTTCTAGATGGTCCAGCAGTTACCGGAAAGACTTTCGTTTACAGTACACTTTTACATATTATAAGAAAAAAATGACATCAAGCTACTCCAGTAACATCAACCGGAATAGCAGCAACTCTATTACCAGGTAGAAGAACTACACACTAGGTATTTAAAATCTTAAATGCTACATCAACGTGCAACGTCAAACCCAATACGCCAGAGCAAATTTACTACTGGACTCAAATATGGGATGAAGCTCCAATGACTCATGTGTATGCCTTCTTCGTGGTGGATAGACTGCTCAAAAATTTAACAAAAAGTTTCGAACTTTTTGGTGGAAAAATCATCTTATTTGGGGGTGATTTTCTTCAAGTTTTGCTTGCTATATTAAGAGGCTTTTGACCTCTGACTGTTGCCAACTGTTTGAAGAGACATCATATTTGGTCAGAACTAAATGTTATGAAACTCATTTGAAACATGCGAGCTCTTGATACAGAGAAAGAATTTGCATACTGGATTTTAGAAGTAGGGAGTGGCAAAAATGGACATACAATGACATTGCCTCAACGATGTTATTATTATCATCATCATCATCATCATCATCAATATCGTCATCGTCATCGCTATCGCTATCGCCATCGCCTTCACCATCACCATCACCATCACCATCACCACCACCACCACCACCACCACCACCACCACACCACCACCACCACCACCACCACCACCACACCACCACCACCATCATCATCATCATCATCATCATCATCATCATCATCATCATCATCATCATCATCATCATCATCACCACCACCACCATCATCATCATCATCATCATCATCATCACATCATCATCATCAATCATCATCATCATCATCATCATCATCATCATCATCATCATCATCATCATCATCATCATCATCATCATCATCATCATCATCATCGTTATTATTATTTACTTATTACTTAAAACTAGAACTTAATAGTCGTGTGTTGGAGCGCATGCCAGGAGTAGTTCATGAAAGCGTCGATAGTACAGTGAACGATCAAGCTGAAGACCAACTTGCGTATCCAGAAGAATTTGTGAATTATGAACTCAGATTGGCGCCGTTATCATGCTAATCAGAAATTTATTACCTTCTCTGAGGGTCTCTGCAACGGAACTCTGCAGCAACGCTCGGGTGCTGCTAGTTGCTTATAATCACAATGTAACTAATTTACATTTAGTTTAGTTTAATAATTTTGTGTAATAAATTTTATTGAGCTGTTTTGGCGGGGCTATTTTGTCGCAGGGCTATTTTGACGCTATGTCATGCTTAAGAAATTATTATGTTATTTTTAACATATATTTTTGAAACGATTTTTTGAACCTTACCACTGATTGCTTTGCAATCTTTTTTCAATTTAACAATTTTATTGTAAAAATTACTTTAACACAACACATTAATGCAACAAATTATCGCCATTATTATTATAGCCATCAGAGAAATTATTAACATTAATTAAGCAAAAAAAACTGTTAAAATTCCAATAAATATTAAACTTTAAGCAACACTATGCGGAAAAATTGTACAAAAATTTAGCTTACAAAAAACGCTGCAATTCTCAGTCAAACTTATTCTAGCTTCTAGTGAAGAAAATAAGCCGCCACCAATGCACAGAAGACCTTCCAATCTCAAATCATTATGTCTCAGCACGAGATTTTCCAGAGACGAACTACAAGCAATATACAGATCCTTTAAGCAGGTTAGTTTTATCTAAAAATTATCAGCATTAAGTTAAATTCGGTTTCTTAGAATCAGAATGTTTCACACCAAAGGAATGCCCCTCTGGAGTTATCAGCGAAGATATAATCAAAGACATATATTCAAGATTTTTTCCTCAAGGAGGTAATAATGTGGAATCATAATTTAAATAAATTTAAAACTGTCATTGTAATTATTACAGTTTGTTTACAATTTTTGCAAAAAAATATATTATTTTAATTTCTTTATAATTTCATGTGGAAACAAATTCTATGTCTTTGCAAGCAGACGCCTCTGAGTACGCCCATCTTGTTTTTAGGCTGCTTGACAGGAAAGGGGGAGGTCTCGTGACTTTTGAGGTTTTCTGTTCATATTGGATTTTTTTAATCATCTTAGATATATTTTAACCGTTTTTGATTTCATTCGATGACTTTTGTTTAGGGTTTAATTCTCAACCTTTCAACATTGTTGAAAGGCTCGGTGCAAGATCGCCTCGACTGGATATTTAAGTTGTACGATATGAATGGCGATGGCTTCGTGAGCAGGGATGAATTAACCGCCGTCGTGTCATCTATACATCAAATAGTTGGTGGCTTGAAAGGCAGTCGTTCCGCCCAAGAGAGGAAGTTTGTGAGCGAACATGTAGAGAACGTCTTCAAAGTAAATGAATTTTAATATATTAGTTTTAATTGTTCTGTAGGGTGAAGGGATAAACTTTTTTTTAGAAAATGGATCTCAATAGTGACGGCTTGATAGACATGGATGAATTTACGAGATACTGTCTTGAAGTGAGGTACTATTTTCACTTTCTACTTTAGTTATTTTATTGTTTAAGTTTTATTTATTATGGGCTTTGATACTTTTATTTAAATTTAGTAATTCGTTGACCTACTCTAGGAACCACAAGTTTTTAAAGGGTTGGAAGCTATGGATGTGAATTGCGGCTTTTGAAATTGCTTGAGAGAAGGGGAACTTATTATAATTTGTCGGGAACAAACTACAAAATGTCACCGTTTGAGTATTCACATTTAGTATGTAATTTAGTAGTTTTATGCATAAGATTTGTTCATGGGCTCTACTTTAAATGCACACTGTGATCTTATCAAATACATACCGAGAGTGTGATTGTAAATATGGTTAATTTTGCTATGTATTACGAATCTTTATTACCTTGGGCTTATACTGATGTTTTCCAATGCTTTAATCGCGTTCTTTAATGCATTAAAATTAATTTTAAATTACAAACCAGAGTTTTTGTAGTAGTCCACTTGATATTTGTGCCCAAGGCCAAGAAGAGATAAAGCGGGGGGAAGTGCCTGTTGTCTTGGCAATTTTTGGGGCCTTCCCGGGTTTTAGAGCTTGTTTGTTTTTTATTAGCAAATTGACATAATGTGGGGCCCGTGTCTATTCTGTCGAAATTTCAGGGATGGACAGGAGAAGAGCAAGTCAGATTCCTTCCATGAAAATGCTAAAATTAGGTGATGGTCACGCCTCTCCAGCAATATCTTTTCGCTTATTTTCTTGGGCCAGCCTTTACGACATTTTAAAATTTCCGAAAAAATGGCTGGGTTTGGTCGCCCATAAATCGAAGAATTAATCTTTCGCGCTCTAATGTTGGGGAATGAGTTGTCGGCTGCTCCCAAGGTCGGCGTTGTTCCTTTGCAGCTACAGTGCTAGAAAAAATGTTACGACAGTCCCCATTTTTTGTAATAACTTAAGTTTAAATTATCGTACGAAGCTCAAATTTAGAAGAACTGTATAATATCCTTAAAGAATATAACTCGTATATTTTTTTTTCACTTTGATCAATAATTAAGCGCAAATCCCACAAAAATCCATTTTTTGCATAGAAATATTGTTACGACAGTTTACAAAAAAACTCATGAATTTCAGTACTTTGGCAAAAATTGTTATTTAAAACTAAATGAAATAATGTTTCAATAAGATGTCATTCCTCCTTTCTTAGAAATAACATCTATGCACCTATTTTTCATCTATAAAATCAGTGTTTTGATGACCTTTTCATCCAAATTTCCCCTTGTGAAGCCTCCCTGATGGGAGGGGAGGGAATCTGATTCGAGAGTTTTTTCTGTCTTCCGCCCTTATACTTCTTCCCATATGAGTTTGGATCATCCAAAAAATATTTGATGACAGCTCTTGACCTATTCAACTCATTTGCAATCTTTTTTATTGAATAGTTTGCCTTCCAAAAGGCCTTAACTTGTCCTCTTTCTCCTTCTGTCAAACCTGCTTTCTTCCCCATGATGAAATGAATGTAAAAGTGTTGAGTTTGTCATAACTAATGTCTGATGATGGAATAAATACAAAGTTGTATCAGAAGGTTAATGTAGTTTATTTAAACTAAATAAACATCTAAGAAACGACTAAGAAACTACGTAAGAACTCGACTCGACGAACTACACGACAATGGCAATCAAAACAGTTTAGAACTAGCTAAGCGTCCCCAGACAACAAAACATAGATACATATATCATATTAAATCACACATAGTTTAAACTCAACACTCCCTCTTAAACTATGATGTGTCCAGTGTCAATATCATAACGCTTAGTCTAAAACATTCATAATAGCAGGAATGAAAGTTCTCAATTTGTTAATAGACAACGATTTTGTGAACTTGTCAGCAATGTTCTTCTCGGATGGAATGTACTTCGGTTTTATGAAACCACTTGCCACTTCTGATCGGATGAAATGATACTTGATATCAATATGCTTCGATCTTTGATGAAAAACAGGATTCTTTGTCAACTCAATTGCACTCTGATTGTCGACATTGAGTGTAACAGAATTGTTCGTAATTTCTCCGGTCATGTCTTTTAACAAACGCATCAGAAACTTTGCTTCTTGCACAGCTGCACACATTGACATATATTCTGCTTCGCAGGTCGATAATGCAATAGTTGGTTGTTTTCTAGACTTCCATGAAATCAATGGACCAGTACTCGACAACATAAAACCATATCCAGTAATACTACGATGGTCTTTAGAATTTGCCCAATCAGCATCACAATATCCGATCAAATCTAAATCACCATCAGACCTCTTGAAAATTAAACTGTAGTTCATTGTTCCCTTTAAATATCTTAGGACATGTTTAGCCATCGTCATGTGAATATTCATCGGCTTTGATGTGAATTGTGATAGATAGGAAACTACAAAACATAAATCGGGTCTTGTAGCAGACATTGCATAGATCAAACTTCCAATTACAGATCTGTACAGGTGCACATTTTCAAAATCAACAGTATCTTCATCTTTCAGTTTGTTCAAATTCAAATCACATGGCGTAGATCTAGGTTTGCAGTCACTCATGTTGAATTTTGACAGCATTTTTTCAACATATTTGGATTGATTCACCTTAATCCTTTCACCTCCAGATGAGCATTCAAATTGCATTCCAAGAAACCATGTTAATTGTCCAAGATCCTTCATTTTGAACTTTGAATGCAAAGATTGTTTTACAGATTTCAACACGGATTCATCACTCGCAGCAATGATAATATCATCAACCCAGAAGAGAATGATGACTTTAGAATCTGTATTAAGACGAGTGTAGACGCAATGATCAGCTGATGACTGTTCAAAACTTTCAGAAATCAAAAAATCATGCAACATGTTATTCCAATTTCTGCCACTCTGTTTCAGGCCATACAGAGATTTTTTTAGTTTCAGAACAATTTTATTATCAGTTTTGTCATCAACAGAAAAACCTTCAGGTTGTTCAATGTATAATTCACAATCAATTGGAGCATTTAGATATGCTGTTTTAACATCCATCTGGTGTACAATCAGATTACGTTGTACTGCTAACTGCATCATCATTCGTATCGATGTAACTCGAACAGTTGGTGAAAAAGTTTCTGTATAGTCGATGTCTTTTATTTGCGAATAACCTTTGGCAACATATCGGGCTTTATATTGCTCACTGCCGTCCGGTCCAAACTTCACAGCATAGACCCAACGACCTTTGATTACTTTACGACTCTCAGGTAGTAGACATTGTTCAAAAGTGTCGTTTTCCATTAACGAGTTCATTTCCTCAGACATGGCTTGTTTCCAGTATCTAGATTCTGAAGAAGATATGGCTTCATTGTACGTATTTGGCACATCAGACATTTTATAGCAGTAATGAACATTAAGATTAATTGAGTCATCATCCAGAATATAGTCACTCAAATACTTTGGTTTGTTCGTGTTTCGTTTAGGATATTTGCGAACAATCGAATCTGAATTTGAGGTATCCTGGGTTTCAGTTTGTGCAATTTCATCACTTCTTACATCTGCCTTTGTTTCCGTTTCAACTCCAGTCAGTTTTTGATCAATGTAGCCGTCAGAAAAATCACTAACAACAACTTCACGTTCATTTGAATCAAATTTGTTCGTGAAACGCACGCACCTTGATTTTTTTACAACTCCAGAATTTTTGAAATACACGAGATAAGCTGGACTTTCATGATCATACCCTATGAATACTGCTTTCTCGCTTCTTGGGTCAAGTTTCTTCTTATCTTGTACAAAAGCATAGCATGTTGAACCAAAAACAGACATGCGGGACAGGTCAGGCTTCTTGCCGGTCAAATTTTCATATGGTGTTTTACCAGTTCGTGGGCAAAAACATCGATTACGTGTGTATGCCGCAGCACGCACAGCGTATGTCCACAGTTCTTTGGTAGTTGAGATTGGATTAGTAAACATCTCGCCATCTCAAACAATGATCGCCAACTTCGTTCAACAGTTCCGTTTTGATGTGGCGAATAGGGCGCAGATTTTTCATGTTTTATCCGATGCTTCAGCAATAGTGATTTGAAATCTCTATTCGTGAATTCTGTTCCATTGTCGGTTCTCAAACGTTTAACTTTTGCGATAGGTGCACAATCAGCAAAAAACTTCTGAGCAGCATGAACAACATCACATTTCTGGCGCAGGAAATAAACAGTACTGGCTCCAGATAGGTCATCCACAAAACAAACAGCATATTTGAAACCATTTCTTGCAGTAGGTGTGATAGGACCACTTAAATCACAATGAACAAGTTCTAACGGTTCTTTGGCACGCACATCACTTTGCCTGTTGAAAGACTGTGTCATTTTCCCAAGAGTGCAAACTTCACATTGAAATTCTGATTTGTCGGTAATTTTCATTCCATCAACAACAGATTCCAGTTTCAAGATATCTCTGACATTGCAATGACCAAGGATCAAGTGCCACTCATGTAGGCTGTGTTTATTGTTAGTTCTGTCAGCAACATTGTTCAGGTAGTACAGCTTTCCAGACTTGCAAATATTAAAAATAGTACCATTCTGAGCAACAAGTTCTGCACAATGTGGGCTGAAATTTACAGTCGCTCCTTTCGCTGTTGCTGCCTGAACAGAAAAAATATCTTGTCGATATGACGGAACATATAATGCATTCTCTAGGTTGACATCTCTGGGTTTTCCATCTAAACTTTGTAGACAAACTTTTGCTGTACCTCGACCTTGCACGATTCCAATTGATCTAGAGCCATTTGCTAGTTCAATGCAGTGATCATTGGGCTCAAAATTGTCTTCAAAACATACAAACTTTGATTTGTTAGTAACAATATGGGTTGTAGCACCACAATCAACCAGTAGACTGTCACGATCCACGCTTTGACACTCAGATACTTTGAAAAGAAATGAATCTGATTGTCCTCCTGCTTGCTTGTTCTCTGTGACAGACTTTGCACTGTGTTGTTTCTTTCTACATTTCAGTGTATTATGCGATGTACTTCTGCATACTTCACACCACTTCTTTTGAACAACTTTCACTGCTGGGTTTTGCTCTTTTCGCATTTTACATTCAAATGATTTGTGACCATATTTGCGGCATGTGAAACACTGTATGGATTTTGCATCATTTAACATAACATGATCCTCATGATCACGTGAGTAGATCTGTTTTTCGTTTTCTTCAAAACTTCGCAAAGCAACTTTAAATTCTGCAAAACTGTGATCTCTATCTTTTTGTGTTGTAACAGTACAGAAAGTCTTGTACGTCAGTGGCAGACCTTTCAGAATCATAGCGATGAGTAAACTATCACTTACCACTTCGCCAGCTCTCTTCAACGAAGATGCTGCGGTCTCAGCTCGCAACATATACTCAGTCGTACTTTCATTTTCGGACTTTGAAAGAGTCGTTAATTCATTGTACAGAGATATAATTTTGGGTTTTGACTTACCTAGGTAGTGTTCCCGCAGGATTTCTAGTGCTTTCTTTCCATTGTCTCTGGCATCTCGTATGACTAGTGATAGACTTCGATCATCTAGACATTGAATAAGTTCGGCGAATGCCTCGGCATTTTTTTCAGCGTCTGGTTCTTCAGCACATACGAACACATCGTGAAGTTTCTGTAGTCTCATGAATCCCAAGAATTTGACTTCCCATAATTCATACCTTCTTTCATCACCATCAAACATCAAACGCATCCTGGGCCCATAACCTGTTGAGTTTGTCATAACTAATGTCTGATGATGGAATAAATACAAAGTTGTATCAGAAGGTTAATGTAGTTTATTTAAACTAAATAAACATCTAAGAAACGACTAAGAAACTACGTAAGAACTCGACTCGACGAACTACACGACAATGGCAATCAAAACAGTTTAGAACTAGCTAAGCGTCCCCAGACAACAAAACATAGATACATATATCATATTAAATCACACATAGTTTAAACTCAACAAAAAGGAAGCTTTGAATTTCAAACTCCTTTATATAGCCTTCTTAATGACAATTTAATGTTTTATCCTTCTAATAACACCTTGAAATTGATGAAACGATCCCAAACCTGAAACTGTCTTAATAATATTTCCAGGCCAAAAATGGTTCATTTGCATAATTTACGGGAACCATTAACCCACATGAAAGGAAATTTTGCATGATGCTTACAAATGGTGCTTTATATAATTGCTGAAAATTTCAGCAAGATATGTTAATTTGTAAGAAAATTATCCATAAAAAGTGGGTATGTCGTAACAATATTTCTAGCACTGTATATGGGAAATAAATGTATAATTAAAGGTTGAGCAGGCTGGTTAACTACGGCGTCAACGGATCGGAGTTAGTAATTGCCGACCCTAAGTGACTTAGGTTAAACATACAATTAAATGTTTTCCATTAATAACGATTAATGAATAACGACATGTTTAACAACTTTTTCAACTTAATGTCTTAGTAGTCAGAAAGCTTGCCTTACCTAATACGAATTTAATTTCCGATTTAAGGTCTTATACACTAGTCAGTGTATTTAAAGGAAACTTTATGGAGCTAAATGATAATTTACACTGATTAGTTACTGTATTATTTTCAAATCATAACTGCTTTTCACACCAACTTTTGAAAAAAACACTGTTTAGTTTCAAACATTTGCCTAAGAAGGTGTATTCTCACCTTGAAGACTCGTAAACCAACTCAGGACAATAGAATGTACGATGAGCTGGTGCAGTTTGAATGAGTGACTAGTTTGCATAATAAATATGAGAATGTTAGTACGAGTACTCTTAGGCCAAGCGTCTTCTGTCGGAAAGTCGGTCTTCAGGTGAGCTAAAATGAAATGCCTATTTACAAAGCATTTGCAAATCCATTGAACTTATTAATTATTTCCGGATAAGGTAGATCGGTCATTAATGTGTGTTGGAATAAAACCTTTTGATAATCTCGTATATTATATGATATTTTGATCAGTATGCCAGTTCTGTCATGCTTGAGTAATCCCGATAATGGTAATTGGCGAATATTATAATTTAAAAAGCATATGCCTCTCAAAGACAATTTTCTTAAATTTTTATGTCCTTCAATACATTCTAAGATCTCCAACAGGAAGAGAGTGCAGAGATGGATGATGGAAAGAAAGTGTGGGTGCCACACCAGGTGGATGGTTTTAAGCTTGGGAAAATTGTAGACATCGCCAATGATGGAGTCGTTGTAGAAGTTTTATCAAGACCGGGGGCAGGGCAAAAAATATCAACACCTTTTGATAAATTATATCCTGCAGATGAATATGAAGACAAGGATGTTGATGACAATTGTGAGGATTCATTGCATTATCACAAAATGAAGCTTATTTTTACAGTTTATTAATTGCAATATGACTCTCAATATCAAGGAAATGCTGAAATGTTTAAAGCACTTTGAATGTGATGATCATTTGCAATAAATTAATAATTTTTTATAGGTTCACTGATGTATCTGAATGAGGCAACTTTGCTCAACAACTTAAAAGTTAGATACATGAAGGATTCTATATATGTGAGAAACTGTTTGATTTTTACATTTTTGCAAATTTAATTGCACAAAAATAAATTTCATTGTGTTACATTGATTGTCTTTTACATGAAATTCTAAGACACTTTTCAATTTATACAATGTAGATAAATTTATGACACTATTATTTTATTACATTAATATGTTGTTATTGTTATAAAAGACTTATGTGGCAAACATCCTGATAGCTGTCAACCCCTACAAGGAGCTATCTCAGCTCTATTCTTCACAGACCATTCACTCGTACCTTGGAAAGTCTCTGGGCACTATGCCCCCTCATGTTTTTGCAATTGGTAAGTTTAAAAAAAAAATTTTTTCTGTGTACCAGATCCATCATGATTTTTATCAGTTCCTTCACCGTTTGACTACAAAATCCAACAGCTGACAAAGCTTACAGAGACATGAAGGTCTTGAAATCAAGCCAATCAATAGTTGTGAGCGGAGAGTCGGGAGCTGGAAAAACGGAATCTACCAAGTACATCCTCAAGTATCTTACCGAATGCTGGGGCACCAAAGCAGGCCCAATTGAACAGAGGATTGTTGAATGTTGGCATTTTGTTTGAAAGATTTAAATTATTTTTTATTAGAATTGAAATAAGCTTTTGTTTTAATAAAATTTGGTTATGACATATTTGATCTCATTAAGATATCAATCATATTAATTGCAAAGGTAATGTCCAGAAAAATTTGCCAAAATAAAGGACATTTCAAACTCACAAACTTTGGAATATGCTTTTTGAGACAAATTTAATGGATTAATGGATAATATGGTTATGTCAAATTTAATTATTGCCTTTTTCACCGAAGTAATTAATATGTGAGATTCAATAATTTAATGATTAAATTCTTTGAAGCAAATTAAATAAGATAAATAAACTAAATAAGTACTGTCTTATTTACAGCTAATCCATTGTTGGAGGCATTTGGAAATGCCAAAACAATGAGGAACAACAATTCCAGTAGATTTGGAAAGTTTGTTGAAATTCATTTTGATACCAAGGTTTGTTACTGCTTTTGGTAGTTTTTAATCATTATTAAATCCCTTTTTGTAATTTAAGTTGTAAGTGTATATGTATATAAATGTTTGACATGAATAGAACCAAGTATGTGGTGGCTTCATTTCCCATTATCTCCTCGAGAAGTCACGCATATGCATGCAGAATGAAACGGAAAGAAATTACCACATCTTTTACAGAATGTGTGCCGGAGCTCCTGATGACATCAGGCAACGACTCAAGCTCTCCTCTCCTGACAGTTTTGCTGTTTGCATTTTAATAATATTTGAGTCCTTTATTACTTTATTATTTTTATCACTACTGAAATTCTAATAATATTGAATTTTTTTAAATTATAATATCTTGTATGTTATTAGGTTGTTTAAAGTGCATTTTATTTTAATGTCATTCTTTTCATTAAAAAACATTCAAAAACTTGAAAATCCTGATAATATAATCTTAAGTTATCATGATTTATTGTAATGGATTCTTTAAAAATTCTGTAAAAGAATGTTTTGTTTCCATAATTGTTAATGTGTTTTTATTTATTTGAGTCATTAAGCAAGCGTAACTTAATATTTATTTTGACTAAAAATCACATGTATAACTCGTATTCAACTGCTTCAACTTGATTTTTATTAGTATCTGAACAAAGGATGCACTCAATACTTTTGCTCAAAGCAGTCGGAACAAAGTCTCGGACAGAATAGGAAAAGCCAAATGGTTACATCCATTTTTGTTGCAAACATTTTGCTCATGTAATAACATGAAACTACAGAAGCCTTATTCTCATTGATTCATTAAATGGCTTTTTCAAAAAGATTTTTAATATGAAGAACATTTTACAAGTTATTGAGACCTATTTATGCTTTTTTTTGTGACAGTTTCAATCAAAGGGTGGTTTGACAGACATCCAATTGGATGATATTAGAGACTTCCAGATCACTGATAAAGCTATGACTCTGATGGGAGTCTCAGATTCTGAAAAGATGGCCATCTATGGAATTGTGGCCGGGGTTCTTCACCTCGGCAATGTCTTCTTTGAGGATGATCCAGAATCAAAAGGCGGATGTAAAGTCACCCCAGCTTCTGAAGCTTCTCTGAACAATGCAGCCACATTTCTTGGTTGTGACCTTCAAGATCTCAAGAGATCCCTTGTGAGCAGAGCCATGCAGGCTGCTAAAGGGGGAAGATCTGGAACAGTCATACAGTGAGTATGAGTTTCTTGGTATTAATTATGCATCCAGGCATGTATCTTAAATATGATGTTCAGAATTATGTTTAGAAGATTGAGATTATAATGGAACCATTTCATTCCATATTTGTTTTTAATAATCCTTTAAGATATCTAACTATGTTTTTGCACCTTCTTTGACCTTTAAAGAGTTTCAGGCATCAAGATCATTTATTTTTAATCAGTAGGGTTTGATGTTCTTTTTATCTAAGCCTCTCTTGACCCTGCTAAAATACAGTTAATTGTGTTACAGTAAAAATGCAAATTTAAAAAATGCTAAGTTAAAATTGATTAAATTTTATTTTAAAAATAACATTTAAAACAATTAATTGTATTTTATAATAAATGTTGTAAGGGTTCAGTTGAAACCAGGAGAAGCCCAAAATGCCAGAGATGCACTAGCAAAGAGCATCTACTCGAAACTCTTTGATTTCATTGTCACCAGAATCAACCAATCACTGCCATTCCAATCCTCAAAGTCATACATTGGCATTCTGGACATAGCTGGATTTGGTAAGTTGTTTGTATGTTTAGACATTTTAGATTTTTAATTTTTAACAATTAAATTGAAAATAAGAGCATTCATACTGATATAAGTTAATATCCTGCATTAAGGGTTGAATTGTCTCCATCAAAGGCTTCAAAAGCCACAATGTCAACCACAACAAACAGCTAACAACCAAACTCAAACATTATCAAAAACACTTAACAAGAGTCATCTCAGCCTTTAAGCATTGCCTTGTCGACGCAGACATCATCGACTCGACACTTGTCACTGACTACTTTTTTCAGCAATAAATACCATGCCTGGAATTCTGTACCTTCTGAGATCATCAGCTTTATTCCCAATCAAACTTCAATTACTGCATCTCTGCCATTGTCCTTAACAAACATTTTTTAATTAAATGACTGGTGAAACACAATTCCTTTGGTTTTTCTCTTCATTGCTTTATTTTGACTGACATTTTAGAAATTTGAGTTGGTGGTGAATGGTGTTTCAACTTGTAGAAAATAAAATAAATAAATATTGGGGATATATTTTGTAAAAGAAATTTAACTTAATGACAGATAAAAATTTGGTTAACATTCCTGAAGTGTGAAAGTAAAAGGTTATTTGATAATATTGGAAAATAATAATGTTTTGTTAGATACAGTACTAGAAATATTGTTACGACATACCCATTTTTTATGGATAATTTCCTCACAAATTAACATATCTTGCTGAAAGTTTTAGCAATTATATAAAGCACCACTTGTAAGCATCATGCAAAATTTCTTTTCATGTGGGTTAATGGTTCCCGTAAATTATGCAAATGAACCATTTTTGGCCTGGAAATATTATTAAGACAGTTTCAGGTTTGGGATCGTTTCATCAATTTCAAGGTGTTATTAGAAGGATAAAACATTAAATTGTCATTAAGAAGGCTATATAAAGAAGTGTAAAATTCAAAACTTCCTTTTGCATTCATTTCATCATGGTGAAGAAAGCAGGTTTGACAGAAAGAGAAAGAGGACAAGTTAAGGCCTTTAGGAAGGCAAACTATTCAATAAGAAAGATTGCAAATGAGTTGAATAGGCCAAGAGATGACAAAATGTTTTTTGAATAATCCAGACTCATATGGAAAAAACTACAAGGGTGGAAGACCGTAAAAACTCTCGAATCAGATTCAGAGACGTCTCATCAGGGATGCGTCACACGGAGAATATTCGTGTAAACAGCTAAAACATAAGTTGGATTTGGATATTCATGTTGGGACAGTCTGCAATTATCTTAATTCAAGCGGACAATTGAAATACGAAATGCGAAAGCAAGCTTCAGCGTTGAAAGTCCATAACAAGAAAAAATGCCTCTTCTGGGCCAAAGAGATGGTCAGCTACAACGAAAGATGGGAACACGTAATTTTCACAGATGAAAAAAAATTCAACCTTGATGGGCCAGATGGCTATAAATACTACTGGCATGATCTCAGAAAAGAAAGAGATGTTTTTATAGCAGAAAACACGGAGGAGGTTCTGTGATGGTCTGGGAGGAATTTCAGCATTTGGGAGGACTGAACTGGTGCTTTTGAAAGGGAGGCAGGACTCTCAGAAGTACATCAAAATGTTCAAGGTTCATTTCCTTCCTTTTGCTGAAGCAAAACAACATGAATTTCAGCAAGATAATGCTCCTATTCATGTTTCCAAGGCAACCAGAGCATTTTTCCAGGAGTCCAACATGCAAGTGATGGACTGGCCTGAATGTTCACCCGACTTGAATTCGATTGAAAATGTCTGGGGCCTTCTTTCAAGATCAGTCTATGGCAATGAACAGCAATATAACACAGAAAATGATTTGAAAGAAGCGATTTGGAGCGCCTGGAGAAATTTAGATAAAAACTTCATCAAAACACTGATTTTCTAGATGAAAAATAGGTGCATAGATGTTATTTCTAAGAAATGAGGAATGACATCCTATTGAAACATTATTTCATTTAGTTTTAAATAAAAAATAAATAATTTTTGCCAAAATACTGAAATTCATGAGTTTATTTGTAACCTGTCCTAACAATATTTCTATGCAAAAAAATGGAATTTTGTGGGATTTGCACTTAATTCTTGATCAAAGTGAAAAATAATGTACAAGTTATATTCTTTAAGGGTATTATGCAGTTCTTCTAAATTTGAGCTTCGTACGATATTTTAAACTTAAGTTATTAAAAAAAATGGGGACTGTCATAACATTTTTTCTAGCACTGTATAAGTCACCTACATTAAAATTTCGTAACTTCATTTATATAGCGCTATATGCATAGCATCAGAGGTGGGGGGTAATTAAATTTACGTCCATTGCATAACTAGATGATTAGGAGGGAGCAGGACTACCTGCTCAGTTTCAAAGCCGTTCCCGGTTGTACTGCAATACCGAGTCAACGCGCCGGAGTAGCCAGGACAAGTCCAGGCACCCCTAGTTTACAAAAATAGCTTTACATCAACATCCTCCGCCGGAGAACCTAGAAAAACTAGAAATTGATTACAAGCCTACAAAATGGCTTGGGCTATCAGAAGTAGCCTGTAGCATCAGAGGTGCTTCTTGTAACCATTTATATATTTTATATTCCCAAGGGTGCTGGTGGTAGTGCAGGCTAAGTTTCGAACGTGACGCATTATGATTGTTGCCATTACTGCCTCACAGGCACGCCGAGAGGGGGGTCAGGGAGGGTCACTGCCAGGGGGCCCACATCTGTAAGGGGGCCCACATCTGTAAGGGGGCCCAGCTGGCCCGATCTTGTCAATTTTTGCACATCTCATCGTTTACCGTAGGCGACAGAATTTAATGTCCTAATAGCCCCACAGTTTTAGATTATATACTGTCGAACGAACAGTACATTTCACGTAGGGTGTATAAACGTGAGACGCTAGGGTAAGGTGGTGAAGGACACCCACACCATTTTAGGCGAAACGGACTGACCCATTGCAGATCCTTTGATTTGTGTTGTTCCCTAGCAGGAAAGACTTGATTTACCATTCTTTGTATTTCTGTGGAGTTATACACACTAGATTACTGCTAAAGTTGATTTTTGATCTAAATGATGTAAAAATCTTACATATTTAATTTGTCAAACTATCATGATATTGAAACATCATATTCGTTGCTAGAATAAATAAAAACAGCTATGTTATTGTGTCATTTAATAATGGCATCATAACTAGGAAAAACGCAGGATAATACTGAAACCCCCACTTCGAGTCAACCATTTTATAAGGCTCTCTTGCAATTTATATAATTGCATTGGACGTAATTTCTCTACCACATGTTAGGTTACAAACTGATGTTCATGAAATTTTCTCATATAACTGATGCAGTCAAAAAGTTGCTACATGCTGAGCGAAGCGTTTATTGTTGCGTCTCTACACGACAGGGCTGTACCCACAGAAGTTGATGCATCACTTACTCTAGAAGGGAAATTGGTGGGAATTCCATGGATACAGTTGGCCTCTTAGAAATTCAGTCGATTGCTGAGGCTTATTAGATCTCATGAATCAATCAGTGTGAATTGGTGTATATTTATTTTTAGACATTACTTTAAATCTGACCCCAATAGCACAGCCATAGAAATTTTAATTGGATGCCATATAAATTTGATCAGTTTTCTATGGCATTTTATTGAAATTTCTATTCCTTGTGCTACTGGGGGATTGTGATGTGTGTGTGGATGTGCCTTAGCAAGGCCATAGCCACCAATGCAGAGAGCCTATTTTTTCCTCTCTACGCGCGATCGAGTTCTGTGACTGAGCCTCAGTGTTTTTCTTGGGGATGGCAATCACATCCCATCAAAGACGTTCTGCGATATTTGTAACGGTGAAAGTTTGCGATGCAATTATTCGATGCAATAATATGTTAAGTGATGGATGTGATTATCTCCAAATGTTTGATGCGATTATTTTTGCACGCTTCCGGTTACCGTCGCTCAAGCAGAACGATCTTTCAGCTCATTGGCCCGAGTTAAAAATGTTCTGAGATCAACAATGTGTCAAGAATGCCTGACCAGCCTTGGAATGCTGGCAGTGGAAGTTCGACTTGCAAGAACGATTGATTACAACATTATAATTGAACTGTATGCAAGCAGAAAAGCCCGCAAGGTTTTGTTGTAGCCATCTCTCTTGCATGTCGTAAAACGTAACCGATTCTTTGAACGTAGATAGATATCTTAGCATGTGGCTGGAATGGTTGTTGCAGATAAGGACACAATTATGATGAGATGAAAAACTGATAAGCTCACCGATGATTAGAGTTGGCTAATTTAAAGTGCCTTGCTGCTTGTTTGACCATCAAAAATTACTAGTTTTATTTTGATTAACTGTAAAACAAATAAATTCAAATTAGATGACAAACAGCGTTTACCTTTGCAAAAGTCATTTCTATATTTTAATTTAGCACCATGTATGCACGAACATGAACCTTGAATACAGCATTTACCTCGATTTACAGGTTTTATTATAGCGACAAATTGCTAAATACGGTCAATTCTGGGTATAGTCAAGTCCAAAACTGTAGGCTGTTGACTTGACTATAACCGAATATTTACTACAATCGAAAATAGTAAGCTACGTATGGCTTACACGATGCAAGAGATCAGCTTGACTGTAACCGACTTGATTATATCCGGAATTGACTGTATTTTGCAAGGGGCCCGCAATGATGTCCTGCCCTGGGGCCCTTGTTGGCTCTCGCAGCCCTGCCTGTGCATCCAAGCACTTAACCCATTCGGCCAGGCATTTAATTGAATTGTGACGTCACTTACCACGGATATTAGCAATAGTTTTAGGTCAGATATTCTTTAAATGTAATATATGTAATAATTGAAGTCTCATGAACAAAAGTTACTCCATTTGCACTAATCAAAGTAGAAAGCAAACCATTAATTTCCAAAATTACTCATTCATCCAGAGTACTTCCAGACAAATAGTTTTGAGCAGTTCTGCATCAATTACTGCAATGAAAAGCTTCAACAGTTCTTCAATAATAGGATTTTAAAGGAGGCTAGAACATTTGTTTCACTGTTATCTTTAGAAATTCATGATTAAAATTTTCCTCTCTCCATTTACTTGATTAATTTTGTATATAAATAAAGTTTTATCCAATTATATTAAACTGATTTGATAGTAGTTAATAACAAAAATCTAGCATTACCTAATTTAATGTCAATTAGCATTACATCTATTCAGGAACAATCACTTTATGAAAAGGAGGGATTAAAAGTGAAAAAGATTCATTACACTGACAACCAGGACTGCATAGGTATGATTGTAATAAGAAAGTCTTGGCTTGTTTTGATGAAGGTTTATCAGTAGAAAATGAATGTGTTTGAGTGCTTTAGAGGCATTTAGAAATTTGTATGCTTGACAAGTTCAAAAAATGGCAGTTTTGAAATCATTATCACCCTTTATCAATATCAACATTTAATTGAAAATTGTTTGTAATCAATTCCTATAAGATCTTATTGAGATGAAAGGAACGGGCATCTTTGACATCTTGGACGAGGAGAACAAATTGCCGAGGCCCTCGTTCACTCACTTCACATCAGAAGTTCATTCCAAGAATAAAAACCACTACAGACTCTGTGTAGGACTTTCTTTAGTATTTGAATGGAATAATATTCTGCTTATTATTAGCCTTCATTCTTTTACAGAAATAACAATTATAAAATCTGCATTGCAGAATTTATAGCCAATTTTATTCAATTTTTAAATGGCACATGATGCAAATGGAAAAAATGAAGAGGATAAAGTGGTAATGAAAAGAATCAAGGGGTTGATTTGATTAATCTGAAAATTAATTCTTTTTCTATTGAAGAGATAATATGTCTAAAGTGAACTGATAATTTCAACTCAGGTCCCAAGAAAATCAGTCCTGAAAATCCACAGGGAAGTAAGAGATGAAGAGGGATTCCTCATCAGACACTATGCAGGGGCTGTGTGCTACAACACTGTTAGTTAACACCATTTTAATAATAGGGATTTCTATAACATAAAAATTAATAGCAGTAATAACAACATAAATTGGAATTAGTAATAAAATTTATGCTGATATTAATTTTTCAAAAATTTTTATTATTGTTGTGAAGTGCTAAACCAGGCTAATGCTTGACTTTAATCGAACTAAGGACTGCACTCTTCAGGCGGTCGTAATCCATGGCCTCCACAGTGTCATCATCAAGACACATCACCATAGACCCTGGTAGGGCTGCCAATGCGTGATAAAATTTTGTTGAGCTCATCGTGATGCTGGAGAGAGCAAATTGTGCTTCCATTATTCTGAACCAAGCCGATGCCTCGGCTGGGTTGAAGACAATCGGTTTGATAGAAATTGAAGCAGCTTGCGATTCCATTTTTGAGTTTGTGTTCAGAGTCGGGGTCACCAATGAAGTGCTAAACCAGGCTAATGCTTGACTTTAATCGAACGTACAATCGGTATCACTCATAAACGGATTGACGATGATAACAAAGCATCAACGCAGTAAAAAAACTCGGAAAACAAAAACAAAACATCTTTCATGGGGATGTGCAGTCACTACAGTTGTTTTTGATTGGAATTAAAATCCTTTAACTTTCTTTTTACCATCACTTGCACTATTTTTTATCACAAACAAGCTTGATCTCCTGACATAATGGTTAATCTGTAAAACCTATTGTAGGCTCTCTTTATCGAGAAGAACAATGATGCCCTTCACAACTCTCTTGCAATCCTCGTTATGGAGAGCAAGAATCCTTTAGTGAAGAAGTTGTACGAGGGCACAGAGTCTGAGAAGATAGGAAAGTTGGCTTTCATCAGCATTGGCAGCAAGTTTAGGTCCCAACTCCATCTTCTCATGGAGAAGCTGAACAGCACGGTCAGTCACTTATTGCAGTGAACTATTACAATTAGTTCAGTTTTATTGCTTAAAGTGGATGAAATTCTTAGTTTACATTTCAATGTTTAACTTTTTAATCAAATCAGAAACAGATCTATAATGTTTTGTTTTTGAATTTTTAATTTAATTCAATTCATTTTAGGGCACGAATTTCATAAGATGCATCAAACCAAATGTTAAAATGGTGGATCGCCTTTTTGAAGGCAATCAAATCCTCACTCAACTCCAATGTTCAGGTGATCATTTTGACGTTCAAAATATCTCTAACCCACATTATTGTAACTTTGTTTATGTAGTGTAAACCTCATGCACAGTGTCAGAGGCACTTTTTGCAACCATTTATATGTCGTTACTTCCAAGGGCGCTTGTGGCAGTGCAGGCTGGGTTTCGAACACATTCTGGCAACCTGCATGCCATGTCTTATCATGTCATTACTATAGGTTAAGCTGAACTCTTTGAGTATATTACATACAGTAAGATTCTGTATTTCACAACATTTCTCCATTGATTTCATTCAATGTCATTTGTAATGGACTCCCTTAGTTCGTAGTTCTGCATTTTCAGGGATGACATCGGTGCTTGAACTCATGCAGCAGGGCTTTCCATCGAGGACTCAATTCCAAGAATTGTACTCCATGTACAAACAATTTATGCCCCCAGAAATTGCCAGGCTTGATCCACGAATGTTTTGCAAGGTGAGGTCTCCTAAGACTACAGATTTAACAAAAGACTGTTAATTGAATTTGGCTATTTATTAATATGCGAATTAATTTGGCTGTTTATTAATATGCGAATTAATTTGGCTATTTATTAATATGTGAATTAATTTGGCTATTAATTGAATTACAGATATTAATGTTTTGAAAATTATTGACAGCAATTGCATTAATGATTGTAAGATATTAAAATTAATAAGAATCTGATGTTTATATTAACCTGCTTACTATATTGAATTAGATGATTGTCATTCATTTCCAAAATAAAAATTAATATTTGTAAAAATTTCTTTAACTCTCTCAAAGGCTCTGTTCAAGGCTCTTGGCCTCAATGAAAATGACTTTGCATTTGGGCAAACAAAAGTGTTTTTCAGACCAGGAAAGTTTTCAGAATTTGATCAGGTCATGAAATCTGACCCAGAAAACCTGGCTCTGTTAATCAAAAAGGTCAAGAAGTGGCTCATTTGTGCAAGGTGGCGTAAGGCCCAATGGGCTGCCCTGTCTGTCATAAAATGTTGGTTCCTCCTAACATCATTTTATTACAGAATGTTATTATCTTTGTGTCAATCATTAATTGCCTTGAACTTAGCAAATACATGATAAAATGTTCAATTATTAAAATGTGCTGCATTATTGGACTTTCAATAGATTATTGACAACAGCAATCTAACAAATATTTCTTTTAAATTGTTCCTCAGTGAGGAACAAAATCAGGTACCGCCAGGGATTGCTTGGGGTTATCCAGGCATGCATCCGTGGTTGGACAACTCGCAAGGAGTTCCGACCAAGGTGATTGTCTCAATTTTCAGTTCTTCAATATTTGTATTACATATTTCAATTGGTTTTAATTTATATTTTAGCATTAATTATCATTATTATCATATTCTTAGTATAGTTATAAAGCTTATCTTCATTGAATTCAAAATTTATTTTGCTGCTATTCAAACACTTACTATAGTGCAGCTATGAATTTGGCTAGGAGTTTTGCCAACCATCCATTGCAAGACCATGGCTAGTAGTAAATAATAATCACAGAGCATGGAATCATCACATCCACAATGTCATCATTGCAATGGTTTTATTAGATGTTTAAATTGTTATGTGGATTTTTATTATTAGGATAAAAGCTTTGCGTCAGTTGAAGAGTCTCGAATCTCAAATAACTCAAATGAAGCAGCTGGCAAATCAGCTAAAAAAGGATAAAGATGGTGCTCTCAAGAAGGTTTCTGAACTGGAGAAGGAAATTTCTGGAAGCAGAGCCAAACTTCAGGTATTGACAAATCATCATAGGAATCAAAGTTATTTTCTTCACTTCATTGCATTCCAAGTGGAATCAAATTTTATTTAGCATCTCATTTGTTTGTCATGAATTTCAGACAATTCAGTCTATGTATAATCTAAGTAAAAAAATCTACTTACAAACAAAGCATGCTACAAGTTTAAATAATTTTGCTGAGAATTTTTATTTTAGCTGTAACAGCTGTTTGACTTGTGTATAATATTTAATATTTGGTCATGACATCTGGCGAGTTAGCTCAGAGGGTAAGCAGGGCATGCAAACGACGGCAAGAGCAACAGGCGTTACATGTCGTGTTCGAAACCCAACTTGCACCGTCACAAAGTGCCCCTTGGATGAGGCACTATACACATGGTTACAAATAAACATACTCATACTCATACATTTACATACATGGTCATAAGATATATGTCTACAAAACTCAGGTCTTTGTTAAATTCATCCCATTTTCAATCTTTGTGAAGAATCTCAGTACTAAGCTTCCTCCAAAAGAGGTTGATAAACTTTGTGAAGTAACGCTGAGGAACGCTGAGGTGGCTTTTAATGATCTCAAGAAAGCAGTTGAAAAGCAAAAGGCTGCAGCTGAACAAGAAAAACTTCGAAAGATCCAGGCATGGTTTCATTATTATTATTCGTGTTAATGATTCAAGTGAAAAGTTTCCATTACATTGAGATAATAATTATTTTTAACGGCAATGAGATTAAATAAAAATAATAACAGGAGGAGATGGAACGAGAGAAGAAACGAAAAGCTGAAGAAGAAAAGAAAACTAAAGAAAATGAAGATGATAGGAAAAAGTTTGAATGATTTAAAAAATTGTGTAGCTTTAAGGATGTATCACTTAGTAGCAAAGTATTCAATTATCTTAACAAATCAGTAAATTACTAATTTTATGATGAATTTTAATATATTTTGTTAATCTACTTAATAGACTGGAATAATGGCCAATTATAATTGGATTATTATTTATCATTTGCATCTTTAGAATGCAGGACATGAAATATGGCCAATTGAATTGTTATTTATTATTTGCTTCTTTAGAATGCAGGACATGGAAGCAAAGCGTAGGAAAGAAGAGGAAGAATACATGAAATTGGAAGCTATAAATGTTAAGAACGCAGTGAGCTTCATTGTTTTACATACAATTATTAAATAATAATTAATTCCATTTGTTTAATAAAGTTACTACTTTGTAACTTGCCATGTTGATTGGCCTAATTAAATTGATTGGATGTGATACAACAACCTGTGCTGATAAACAAAAACTAGAAAACATGTCATTCTATTTTACAGCCACACAATTTGACAATGTTAATTATCTTAATCTTTACTTAAAATTATGCAAATTTTCAGGAGTCTATTAGGAAGAAAAATGAATTGGCAGAATCTGATAACATTCTTAGGTAAAGATATTTTAATATGCATTTCATTTATTATTAATTACTAAAGTGAGGGTAATTTACTTACTTTTATCTTTATTTTTGGTTGTTTTTTTTAAGGAATTTGTTGAACAATTTACTTTTAGCAAATCAAATTTATTTAAGAGTCACAACTTTGATGAGTGTTTAATATTTCCATTATCATTCATTAAATACTTTTAGCTTTTATTATTTATTAAAATACAAACAAAAGACTTGTACAAATTCTTTGTATTATAAAAAGGTGCTACATTTCAGGCAACAGCAATTGGATCAAGAAAGACTCGATAGAGAACTTGCATTGAGAGTGGTTTCAGAAGATTCCAACATGATTGATGATTCCTCTCTCAGGTTGATGTTATTTATAAATAAATGATTAGTTATTTAATTAAACAAATAGTCTTCTAAAACCAAATAATTACCTAGGTAATTTTAATAGAAAATGAATATATCCCTACCAGAAATCAATAAATTGTGTAATTGTAATAATAGTTTTTGGAAAATGTCAGTCAGATTATATCTAATTAATTCTATTAAACTGTATTATCATGTAAATAATTGCAGATTGGAAACTCTAGTATTACTTTCAATTCATGCGCTGCATTAAAAAATACATCAAAACACTGAAACTAACATTATATTTTACAATATTTTGAAAATAAAGTAAATAAAGTGCACATTAAATTTTAATTGAAATGAATATCATAAATTTGTGGTAAAATTTTTAGATTTTTGACACATATTAAATAAAATGTCATTTAAAGTAATTTTATAATATAAACGTTTTACCAAAAATTTATTTGGAATGTTTTAGAGCATCAATGGTTCAGAAGCCATCCACAAAATCAAAATATGACTTCTCAAAATACACTTATGCTCAACTAAGAGATACCATCAACACATCCTGTGGTGAGTTAAATGAATCTGAGATAATAATTGTTCATTTTTAATAAAATCATGGAATTCTTTGTATTAATATTCTTATCATCATCATTGTCAGATCTGGAGCTAATCAATGCATGCAAGGAAGAATTTCATAGGAGATTGAAGGTTTATCATGAATGGAAAACAAAGAATTCTCAAAAGTCTCAGGATTCAAGTCACAGAGTACCAAGCTCTAATGACCAATCAGGTTGGTTGATTTCATTGCCTTTGAAATGTTTATATGAATTTAAATAGGCAAATGCCATTAAATTCAATCAAACTTTTAATAGTTGCTATTATGGATATAAACATTTCAAGTAATAGCTCAAATAGATAAATAATAATTAGTGGTAATAATTGTAATGAATGTGTTTATTATTATTATTATATTATTATTATTATTATTATTATTATTATTATTATTATTATTATTATTATTATTATTATTATTATTGTTATTGTTATTGTTGTTGTTGTTGTTGTTGTTGTTGTTGTTGCCCCCGTCATAATTATTATTATTATTTAAAAGATATTATTAAATGATTCAAAGGTTTGATATGCAATATGACATTTCTGTTATTCTGTTTCATTGTGAACCATTTAAAGCTTTGGCAGCTGCCAGCAAGGGAGCAGACAATCAACAGAGGTACTTTAAAATCACACTCAATAAACCTTCAAACGAGAATAAGGGTGGTGCTGAGTCAAAAGGATGGTGGTGGGCTCACTTTGATGGGCGATGGATAGCCAGACAAATGGAAATTCATGACGGGAAAAAACCTTTACTTCTTGTTGCTGGTTAGCTGTGGCATGCTCTGACGTTTTTACACTTCATCTTTTATTCATTACTTATTGGGAGATATGCATGTATGTGTTGAATTACAAATACTGAAAAGTAATAGATGAATAATTATTGAAATCTAGAAATTGAAATGATTTTCTTCAAGGAGTTGATGACATGAAGATGTGTGAGTTGGCACTTGAAGAAACGGGACTGACCAGGAAGAGAGGGGCTGAGATTTTGGACAAGGAATTTGATGAAGAATGGAACAAGCATGGTGGAAATTCCTATCTACAAAGCAATATTAAAATGATTTCTTCAAAATTTCTTAAAATTAAATTGGGGGGGAAATGAAGTTGTTGATTCACACATTGAACTAAACATGACTTAACAATTTTGAGTAATTTCTCAAATTACACTGGATTTGCTTTAAATATCATGTTAAACCACCATTAGAACACTTTAGATTTAGTTTTTTGTTTACAATAAATCTGTTTTCAAAATAAATTATTCAGGAAACATCGATGCTGGTTCTATTTTTACTGTTGCTTTTATCTTGGAATTTACGAATGCATTAGAGTAGGAATTTCAGCTATATTCATTGGCCAAAACCTTAGTAAACCTTCTCAAAAATTGTTTGGAGATCTTTTTACCATGGTTTGTTTTGTGTTAATATTATCTGGAGTCTGGCCAAGGGATAAAAGAATGCTATGCCAGAAAAGGTTTAAAATAACTGAGTGTGAGCAACTTTTTGATTTTTTGACTTTTATCATTGTCGTGCTTGTTTGCTGGTTCTTTTGCCTTGCTTGATGAAATAAGTGCTCTTATGATGGACTTCTATGTAGCCAAATAGAATTATTTCAATTTTTGCCCTTTCAAAGCATTCAATTATGGTCTCTGGGTCTTCATCAGGCTCAAAGGATGAAAGAAAAAATCCAAGAACGTCTAAGAATTCTGGTGTTTTTGTTTCGGTTAAATTCTAACTTATTCAAGGCTCGCTTGATTGGTCGCCAAAACAAGTCAAATTGGCCTGTGTCTCCGTCTGCTCTTGTGCTGGATGACCCTCAGTAGCTACTTCTGGCCTGGCGATGTTACATATCTCTTGCAAAGAGTCTTGAATACAAGATGAATGTGCTTGCATATGGTATTACACAAACTTCCATATGCGCACACATCTCGCAATCACTGCACACCGTGGACACACGTTTTTCAAATGTGACATCCAACTGCTTGATATTATAGATATTACCATTAGCTTCATTGACCTGTTAAGATTTCTCATCAATGAAGCTGCAGGAACCTTTGAAGACCTTGCTCATTTGATGTAGCCTCCCGATCTCATGCATGTATCTTGACCACTTCCCCTTAACGAAGGGTAAATTGAATTGTATCAATAAGTTCTAATTTATGTTTCAGAATTTGTATACTTTAAATTACTTTATTATTGCTACATAATAAAATTTGGATTTTATTTTATTTTCTAAGAAAAAACATATGTTTGAAAATTTTTGTATACTTTCATTTTGTTTTTAATATGTAATTAAAGTTACTTTAATCAGATAAATATCTTATTAATATTCATTCAGCTTCTGATTGGGCGGATCGATTTTTTTTTGAGTTGCTGGCTGTAAATGCATGTTTGTTCCTTTGTGGATTCGAACCCTGTCGCGGGGGCACCGTTCTAATCATCTAGCTTTGCAACGGACGTTAATATAAACAACAAATTCCTGTGCAGCGTGGCCTGAAAAATGTTTATTTTCAATATGAAATTTTTCAAGAGAATGCCGTAATGGAGAAAAGACTGAGCAATAAAATCTGGTGAAATATGCGAACATGAAGTTACATTGTCACCATATATAGAAAACCGATTGTTTGAAATTGGCGGCAACGTCCCTCTAAAACTATTGAAACACAAAGTGAAGTAAGGTCATTGTGCCTCGAACAACCAATGTAGGAGAAAGTTATTAATAAATTAAATTAAACTTCGGTATTTGTTAGAGAAATACTATACGTAATATGTTTTTATCAAATATTAAAATAATTAAAAGTAATTGTGTAAATTAAATATTAATTTTAACTTTATTTACATAACCACAAATAATGTATCATCAATACAATAGTCCACATTTTACCAACAACATGTGATTTAATGATACATTAATGTTTTGAAAGATGGCGAAGTAACTTTGTTAGAGTATTAAGCGAAAACTTTCGAAATAAAGGTTAACATTCCGTTAAATTTTGAGAATATTACAGCATTGTTTTTATAATTTTCAATGGACACTTTTTCGATATTTTGAGTAAACGATCGCCGAAATAAGTTTATCATTATGGCGGGTCCGGGTACTTAATGTGTTAATGATTTTTGTATTCTATTGGTACGGTAATTGGACGACATTTTGTGCACTATCTTTTATCAGTGATGGATGTTAGCAGAAAAGTTGCTAAATCTCGTTTTGGCGTCGAGCTGGAACCGATTGGACGATATGGAAATATTAACACGGGGCTTCCAACGGTTTATTCACTAGTGATGCATCCAGGTATCATCCTTTTAGTGTCAATTAAGTTCTTTTGCTTTACAATCGATTTGAGAGTTAAAGATCATTTTGAGGACATAAAAATGCAAACTAGGAATGTGTCAAAGACATCAGATTATTTGTAATATTTGAAATTTCACCATAATTGTTGACATGAATAAATTCTCAGCTCTAAGGCTAACAAGGTATATCTTTTTTTAGAAAAACAACGTGACAGTGACGGTAGCAGTGGATTTGGTAGCAATCCTGACATCGTAGATAGCATCACCACTTATCACTCCAGTGATTCCGAAACAATACTTGACAAGAAAGCTATAGTTGAAAATTTATCACTTCTAAACACCGGCAGTTTGAAGTATCCAAAAAACAATATGGCAGAGGCAGATCTCTTTCAAGAATTTTATCCCAACAATTTACCAATAAAAACTTTTCCAGTCATTTCAAACAATTCAAATCCACAAGATGATATTGGACAGAGGAATTGTGACATCTTAAATAATTCTGTTTTGAAAAGCTTTAATGAGAGCACTCGTGGCATTAATAATGCCGTTCCAGTAACTTCCAGGTTTGCCCAGTTGGTCAAAGGAAATCATGGATCTTCTCTCTACACTAACAAGCCTCAAGAAGCTCATGTTTTTACAAATTCCATGTCAAGTATCCTTGACAAATCTCATTCCATGACCTCCGCCCTTTCCAGCTGCGATGCTGGGATGGTGCGGAACAACTGTGCAGCGCTTCAAGCTCAGCTTCCTCAGGCAAACCAACAAAGCTTGCTGGATTCGACCAATGTGGGTAACAGCAGGAAGATGTTCGAAGTGGTTGCTCGGGAGACGGAATTGTTGCAAGCTACCGATCCTTTCCAGATGAGAAGGGATGCAGACGTCTCCAATGAATCCAACTCCAGTGCTCCAAATTCGAACAGCAGAGGAAGTCCTTCAGACAGGTTCTTAGCAACTATTTGATATGTGGCAAGAGAAAGGCTTGCATTGTTATTGCCTAATTAATTAAATAAATGTTGCATAAAGACTTATCTTTGTGACATTATTTCATGCAGTTCTGAAGGTGGAGTTGTAGCCAATATGTTCATGCCACCTGGTCGTCCAAACTATGGACAAGTGGGCACTCCAATAAAGCTAAGGGCCAACTTCTTCAAAATAACCTACCCCAGTGGCTTAATCCATCTGTATGAAGTAAACATTAATCCTGATAAGTGCCCCAGGAGGCTTAACAGGTAATTAGAAAAGTGAAGATTATAGTTGTTTGTACACAATAATATAGGATTTTGAGTTTAAATGTTTGTGGGTAGTTTGGTTAGTCAAACATCGATTTGATTCTTAAAAATATATTAATTAGTTCACAATTTTTTAAATTTGTTGTTCCTAATGTTTATGTTTATTTACCTTGCATTTTGTTTGTTTGCTGAGAAGGCTAGCCAAGTTATTACTATCAATAAGTTAACATTTTTAGGTTAATGCTTCTTTAGCACAGGATGAATTTATTTTAAAATTTCCAAGAAAATTGCATTGAAGGTTGCTATTTGCAATTATTTTGTTAAAACAGGGAAGTGATTGAGGTCTTGGTGACAAAGTATTCGGATATTTTTTCTAAACTGCGACCAGTGTACGATGGCAGAAAGAATCTCTACAGCAGGAATCTCCTGCCAATCCCGGACAGAGGGGTTTGTTTTGATGGATTTAATACGTTTGAACATTTGAAATGTCTCATGAATTTGTCAAAATGAAGGATATGGACACTATTTGTGGTCACTATCACTGATGATGTGTGGCCTGAAATTTAGGTTCCTTTAAACTTAGGATAATGCTGTTTTAGAATAATTTGCACTTTGTAATTCTTTAGAGTGCTATATATTGATGTTTTAAATTCCTTGAAAAAAAGTGGAAAAATCATTAAACATTTGTGCTAAAGACATTTGAACTATGATTCATTAACTATGAACATTGTGAAAACATTTCAGAGGACTTTTGAAATCACACTGCCCGGGAATAATGCCGACAGGGTTTTTATTGTGAGCCTCCATTACCAACACTGTGTCGACCTGTCTTTGATCGATGGAGAGTTTGTGTCCGGCAGCACCGTTCAGGCACTTGATGTGATACTGAGACACCTGGCAAGTCTCAAGTGAGTGGCCCAATTATCATGTTGATATTATCTTATCTATCGAGAGCTTTGAAAGGAGTTCAATTGAGTAATTCATTGATTAATTAAATTAGTTGATCATAAGCCGGCTTAGTAATTGGTTTAATAAATTATGAAAATATTGTATATGTAAGTTACACTGTCAACACTGTTAAAACTCAATCAGGTTTGTGGCAGTTGGAAAGTCCTTCTTCTTGCCCTCCTCCCCTTTTGAAAAGTGAGTTCGTAAGCTTTCCGTAAAATGCCTTTAAAAGTCACTTTTTCACTTAAATGATGAAGTGCTAATTTGCTTGCCACTTATGTCTTTTAAATCTCTTGCATATGTTTGACCAGACACAGACCAAATGATTCTATGACTTCCCTGGGTATGGGTAGAGAAATATGGTTTGGTTACCATCAGGCTGTCCAGCCTTCCCGCTGGCAAGCTTTTTTGAATGTGGATGGTGAGTACCTTGTTTTCAATGGCAGTCAATTTATCTAAAACTGAACTCGTTTAACTTATTGAAACCAATACTAAACTTGATCTGCTTTTTGACAAAGTATCTGCTACGGCCTTTTACAAGCACCAGCCGGTGATAAACTTCCTGAGGGAAGTGCTGGAGTTGCACGAAACTACAGACTTGAAGAAGCCTCTGAGTGATGTTCAGAGAGTGAGATTTGCTAAGGAGATCAAAGGTGAATTAGCGTAACATAATCACAAATGTCTACTGCAGATATTTTCTAGGTGTTTAAATGAATTCTGAATTATTCAAAATTCAGGTTTGAAAGTAGAAGTGACACATTCAGGACCTATAAAAAGGAAATACAGAGTGGTCGATGTGACGAAAAGACCTGCTCAGACGTTGACGTGCGTATTTAATTTTGAAGAATTACAAATTTGTCAATTAATGTTTTATGATGCTTTGAACTTTTGAATATTTACTTAGGTTATTTACAGTTTTATTGGCTCAGCCTGGTTTTTGTGCTTCTTTCAGATTTCCTTACCAAACTCCTACTGGGATGAAGGATTGTACAGTGTATAAATATTTCCAGGATAAGTACAACATTAAACTTCAGTGAGTGTCTTCTTAGCAGTAGTTTAAGTTCTTATTGTGGCATTAGTTTGTAAGTATTAAGTTAATGTTGCCTATTGATCGATTATGACTCCACTGATTACAGACATCCCACACTTCCATGTCTCCAGGTGGGTCAGGAAATGAAACATACTTATCTCCCACTTGAGGTAACTATCTTTATCTCATTTGATTGCCTATGTGATGAACATGCTTAAAATTTACTTTCCATTTCACCTTTTTTGTTAATTAGTTGAAGTACCAAACTTTTAATCTTTCTAGACTCTGAAATCTCTTGACAGCATTACAACTGATTTATTTAATTAAAAGTTGATTAAACTATAAAGATACATAGGATTTAATCATGTGATTAACAAATAATATAAATTATTTTATATCACATAAATTTTGTTTCCAGCTTTGCAATGTTGTTGAAGGACAGAAGTGTAGCAAGAAGCTAACAGATGTTCAGACATCAATCATGATCAGAGTCTGTTTTTCATATTAATAATTTATCAATATATATACACAATATAATAATATGCTTGTTTGTGCAGCGCCATAAGCGTGAGAGTCAGGGGCGCTCGACCAATGTTGCTTTTACCGTTGTTCGCAGACACGCTACCCTCTGAGCTAACTTGCATAGCCAAACATTTATATAGTCCAAAGTCCCTCTCAAGGACGCTCGTGGCAGTGCAGGCTGTATTTCAAAAACTACACATTATGACTTGCCATATGTAGGCACGTAACCCATTCGGCCAAACTGCACGCCTACGATACGCATAGGATCCCTCATAAATCAAGTGTTTTAGGTTATTTGTTAGATTGCATTAAAACTGAGTCAGTAATTTGTATTGGTTTAGATGTTGTTAATATAATTTGTATTAAAATAGATGTTTTTTAACAGACGACATCAACCTCTGCTCCTGAGAGGCAGTTGGCCATCTCCAACATGATGCGAAGGACGACTTCAATGCCTGATCCTTATATGAAAGCATTCGAGGGCAGCGTCAGTGGAGAAATGGCAGAAGTACCGGGAAGGGTTCTTCCAGTGCCGAGGATTCAATACGGAGGAACTGTTAGTCTCTGCCTATTGTTTAATTTTAATCTCATGCATTGATGTTATCTTGGCATTAATATTATAACATAACCAAATTAATTGTCGATTATGCAATTATTTAATTTGTCGATAATTTATTAGTCCAGAGTGCAGGTGATGCCAACCCAGGGGGTATGGGACATGAGAGGGAAACAGCTCTACCAGGGCATTACCATTGAGACCTGGGCTCTTGCATGTTTTGCTCCTCAATCAAATGTTAATGAAAATGCTTTGAGGTCAGTTGGATCAGATATCAGTATCACAACAGTTTCATAGCATCACAACAATAGAAGCAATGTGATAATATTATAGTAATAATAATAGTATTATCAATATATCATCAACTTCATTCAATGAGTTCTTGATGAGAAGAAGTGATTATTCAAAACAATTTATATTAATATTCTTAATGTAATTTAATATTCTCGATGTAGTCATTTGTGGCAATGGTTGATATCATTTCAGTGAAAGTCGTTGTTTATTGAAACATTATTGATTCAGCATTTGAATTATCCTGCTTAATATTTGTATGTCACTATTTTTTGCCAGGAATTTCACCACCCAGCTGCAGAAAATATCTTCTGAGGCTGGGATGCCAATTGATTCTCAGCCCTGCTTCTGCAAATATGCCACAGATCAAGGCCAAGTTCTTCCTCTTATAAGCTATCTCAAAGCCAATTTTCCAAATTTGCAGCTAATAATATTTATCCTACCTGGAAAGACACCAATATATGGTGAGAATTCATGTCGATAGTGGGCTTTTAGATGGGTTTATCTTATCCAATAATTTTTCTACAACTTGAAATGCTCAAGTAGTTACATAAATATCATTTTAAGTCCATTTTCCATTCACAAAGTGGTATTATTGTGGGCAATGGCCATTAAGAGATCTATTATAGTACTTACCTCTTGTGTTAACCATGATCTTATGCATTCCCAGCTGAGGTGAAGCGTGTGGGGGATGTTATGTTTGGAACTGCCACTCAATGCGTCCAAGCCAAGAACGTTCAAAAGATATCTCCCCAGACTCTCTCTAACCTTTGTTTGAAGATTAATGTCAAACTAGGGGGAGTCAATAGCATTCTGCTTCCAAATATAAGGTTAGAAGAATTCATAAGGGACTTGTTTCATTTGGTTTAGATCTTTAAAGAGCATCGATTTTATTTCAATAGACCACCCGTTTTCACTGAGCCCATCATCTTTTTTGGTGCTGACGTCACTCATCCAGGAGCAGGGGACAAATCCAGGCCTTCCATTGCTGCTGTAAGTTATTTACAATAATCTTGAATTACTAAAATTAAATTAAATTTTTTATTCTATATGTACTAAAAACTATGTTTTACCCAATTAAAAAATGTTAATTTAGGTCGTAGCCAGCATGGATGCGCACCCGTCAAAATATTCGGCTCTCGTCAGCATACAGAAACAGAGGCAGGAGATTATTCGGGAGTTGGCAGAGATGGTCAGAACTCTTCTGTGTCAGTTCTACAGGGTCACAGGCTTCAAGCCCCACAGGATTGTTTTTTACAGAGATGGTGCCAGCGAGGGACAGTTTGAAAACATTCTCAACTTTGAACTTAGGGCCATTAGAGAAGCTTGTTTGAAACTTGATCTTGAATATCAGGTTATTATATCAATTCCTTATTTAAGTTTGGATTATGTTAACATTATCAATTTCATAAGTTGATGCACTAATTAAAAATGTTAATTTGTCCAGCCTGGAATCTCATACATAATTGTGCAGAAGCGCCACCATGCCAGATTGTTCTGCTCCAACAGTGAGAACTGCTATGGGAAGGGTCGTAACATTCCTGCAGGAACCACAGTGGATTCCATCATTACCAACCCAAATGATTTTGATTTCTACCTTTGCAGCCATGCAGGCATTCAAGTATGTGAACAAAAATTCTGACAACGATATTATTTTTCCACCATGTGAGATTTCACTTTATCTGTCGACACAGGGAACGAGCAGACCATCTCACTACCGAGTACTATGGGATGACAACCAATTCAGAGCTGAGGAGCTTCAGATGCTTACCTATCAGTTGTGTCACACCTACGTTAGGTTGGCTTTGAGATATGGTTTGATTCACACGACAAATGTTTTGGAAACTCACCCACTTAAACAGCAACTTAAGTCATCAACAGCTACTTGGAACTTGGGAAATGAGATCTTAATTTTTTTTGTTCATTTCAGATGCACAAGGAGTGTTTCAATCCCTGCTCCAGCTTATTATGCACACCTGGTGGCATTTAGGGCGAGATACCACATCTCCGATTCCGAACATGAAAAGTATGCCCCTACGCTTTGGATCAGTCACGTTTATATTAAATGTCAGCATGTTGGATAAAATGAATATTTGTAACTTTGTGTTGTTGCAGCCCCGATGGAAGTCAGGAATCTCACATGGATGAGGCATCCATTGCCAACCTCATGAAGTCCGTGCAGGTTCATCCCAATTCCTTCAATGTCATGTACTTTGCCTGAGAACTGGACAAGTCTGGCAGCCACATTGCCTGGGGACTTCCTGTATTTATTTTACGATCATGGCTGAATTGACAACTCTCGGTGTAGCTATTTCCAGCAAAACGTGGCAGCCATTTATACACGTATTTCGGTTAAATTTTGTACCATTTTGTCGCGCAATTTTTGAGGTGCCTTTTTGATTTAAGAAATTGATTATTATTATTATTATTTTAATTTTTATCATGTCTTTGTTCTGCATGGAGGAAATGACCTTCTGACTCCTGCATATTTGACCATTAAATTTGTGTTGTGAAAAAAACAGGTATTCTGTGCAAATACTTTATTTAAGAAAGAAACGATGAGGTGCAGGTAGGGTATGTCCTTGAAACGAGACTGTAAAACTTCCTTCCCAAACTTCACTCCTGAAGTGATGTTTAACAAATGTTATATGGAAATACAATTTTCATTTCAATTGCATTCTTTCAAATTGGTTAATAAAGGACCACCTCGTGTTAGTTCCTGACATCGGTCCTAAAGAAATCTGCCTCGTCCTCTGCCAAAACCGGGGAGAGTCTTGTTGTTCTTTGCCACTCCTAAACCAAGATCAACAATTAAATGCAAGGGAAATTAGTTCAAAAAAATCAGTAATTATATGAACAAGTTTAAGTCTTCAGTGCTTTGACGAAATAGAACCTTTAAAAGCATCAAGATGCAGGCAAACAAAAACACACCTGATGGGTTAGGTTGATTCGTTCCGCTCCTGCTCAAAGCTGGCCACTGGTTTTCGTTAGGAAACTGAAAAACGTCACAATTCTAGATACTGATTGTAGAGATTAACAATCAATCACATCTGAATGAAAAGCAAGAATTTCAGAATATAGGGTCACAGCACTTATAACACATTAGGTCACCCACATCCAGTGCAATCTTTGGTGCAGGACAGCCATCAATGGAGACTTCATCTACATCCATTCGAGATGGGTCAGACTTTTCTGCTGTAAATACAAAAAACTTAGTACAGTAATAAGAGTATTATTTTTAATAAATATAAATTTTACTATTGCTGTTACCTCTGATCTGTTCTCTCCTCGCATTTCCGAAAATAACCCTTCTTGTCCCCTCTCCCTGCAAGAGAAATAATCACTTTTGTAAGTTACACTTTTAAGTAGCATGTTGAAGCTAATTGGTAATGGACATTGGCTTTTGATAAAGAAAATCTTTAAATTGTATATTGCTGTCCAATTCAGAAAAAAATGTTTTGTTCTAGATAATAACCTCTTTCTGGTTCCTAAGCAAGTCTGTTCTTATTGACAGGACATTAGTGCTATTGGCTGATTGAACAAATTTCAGGATTTGAAAAAGGGCAGTTAAACAATTATTAATTGATAAATGATGAATTGTAAAACTCATTTCAGATGCTGAGAATAATCAAGAATAATTCTCTAAAACTCACTGGAGACAACAACTTTCTCCACTTGCTTGTGATTTTGTGTGAGTTCAAACATGTAATATTGCTGGAGACTACTCAGCATGTTGTACCTGCAAAACATTCAAAGGATGCGATATGCTGCAATGTAATAATATGGTGCAGTAATAATAATAATAATTTAATAACGTTTTCATTGGCTAGAATTTAAAGTACTAACACTGGTTTCAAGCAGAAAGCTTTGGCACAGAATTCACATTGGCGATTTGCATGGAATGGGCATCTAACAATAAATTTCAACAAATCAGTTTGGAAAATATTCAAATAATGAAAACACTAAAATCATCACATCGCAATGGGATGCTCTATGCAGCGTTAAATATTGGCATCATACCTCAGCAAACATCATAAATCCCCAAAAGAACAACCATCACAGAAGGCATAATAATCATAATTAAATATATTATAATAATGATATAATAATTATGATATTAATTAATAATATTCAAGGCAATTCCTAACCTCAGACTGTCGGATATGTCGAAGTTGAAGCGGGACAAAAACTCTTTGACGACTTTTAAATCAACATCATGACCGACGTGCAGCAGCAGTTCCTTGTAGAGATTTTCTGCTGGATCGACCGTTATGGACACTCGATTCGCACGCACCTGGTCGTTGAGCCAATCCAGGCAGAGGGATACGAGATGACAAGAAAGTGGCTCCTGAAATGACACGACAGACATTTGGAACCACCTCACGAGTTCAAAAATAGGTTCTGTTTATTCAATCCAAGTCACCAAGTTGAACAAAACTTGATTTAATAAAATGACGACAAAAGTCCTCAGTTCTTGATGCAGTTCCAGGTATATCATTACATTTAGATACAAAGTAGATATTTTAGCACAATAGCATGACGTAATGTTTATTTTGAACATTTAATGAATCCACAGAAAATACAGACAACAGAAACATTGAACTTACAAAGCTATAAACAGGTTCGATCGCTCCTTCGTAGGTGATGAATTTCATTACTCGCGACCACAGAGCTCTGTAATCTTGTGTTCCCAGAGCAAAAGCTTCTTCTGTGAACATGTGGGTGGCCTCAGCTGCAAGTAAGACATGTAATAGTCAACTCGAATGACTGTAATAAATTCTGATAGAGTATTTATTCATAAATTATTATTATTATCTGCAAACAACACATCTGGTCTCAAGCTAGTTAAAATAGAAAATTTCAGTAAAAAATTCAACTTCAATTGTTTCTTTGGTTCAGAAACTATAAAATAGGAATATAACTCTACAAATTCATTTCTAATTCCAACTACCAAAACTTACCAAATTCTTTCAACGAAGCCCTCAAACCTAGAGGAATATCACCTGCAATAATTATCAAATTTATTAGAATACCATCGGTTTAAAACTTTATCATTTTAACTGCAAGCCTGTCGTTGACAAAATAACATCTCCAAATCTTATCAAATAGCCGCTTATAATGAGGGGTCATTCGTCAGCTGTTCTTGACCGATCCGTTTAAAAAGTTGAAAACACAAAATATGCCACAATAACACAAACAACTTCAGACAATCGACATAAAAGTCCTGATGAGGGGCATGACCAAAAACGATCTTAAAAACGAGCAGTAGATGACTAAAATATCCTCCTCTGTGAATGCGAGTTGTAGTTGTCTACGTATTCAGGTTTATCATAGCATTATATTATTAGTCTCATTTGTTTTGAGGCTCTTTAAAGCCCTTCTTTAGTCATGCAGGTTGGCCAAAGGGGCAGTGCACCCGCACACAATGGTAACAAATTGGCCGTCGGGTAGGGGCGCTGTATAAATGGTGGATTGGTTAAAAGTGCCTTCGCATCCTATCTGGATACATAAGGCACTAAAAAAAAAAAGGATAAATAGAAATTATTAGCCTCTCATCTACAATAAAAGTTGTGAGAAACAACTTTATCCAAAAAAACATTACCTGGATGAACCAGTTCAGAAAATTGATCGATAATGCCTTTGTCCATGCTCCACTTGACCATCGCAATCTCAACCGGTCGAACGTGAGGTTGAGTGTTTAAAAAGCACTGCACTGATGCAAAGATGAACTCTTTCATTCTCAATTCTGAAAGTGCAGATGATAATGATTTCAATTTCAGAAAGTTTGTCATGGCCCATGACAAAATATTTGGAAACAACTTGTTTTCTCAAGTTAAAAAGAACAAAATACTTGACTAAAATATAAAACTAGGAACTTCTGAGACAAATTTGTGAAAATATTATTAAACATTACCACAAAATTGTGTGATCAATTTACCAATTCAAATTGAGTAAGAATTGAAAACTAAGCATTTCCTATGCAACCTTTCGTGGAAGAAATTTTGAGGATTCTTTGATGAACATTCTTGGCTATGATTTCATCCTTCTTATTTTCTGCATTGAGGTCGACAGCTTTGAACTAAAGGAATGTTTTCAATTAAATTTGCTATAAAAAGCTACCAATTGAAAATGTGTCACAAAGTTGTGCAATTCAACAACAAACAAAGTTCAACACACAGCAGAGTTCTCTACAGTCGGTTGCCTCTTGGCTTGAGGAAAGAACTCAGCAGCAAGGTTTACATTTCTCAATTCACTGGCCCTCGATCTGTAATATTCCTGTACCTCAGCAGGCAGTGTCTTGAAGTGACAAATTGCATCTTAACTTTAATTATATTGATAAAACTAGAATAGTTGGCATTAAAAGAGAATTATAAAACGCATTTATCAACAAATCAATAGTAGTTTAACTAATGTCTTTTAACAAATTCACTAATAATAGCCACCCATTCAGCTAATTGACTAATTTATGCCATTTCGTTATATTCTAGTTATTATATCCTCAGCCAGAACAAATTAAATGTGTAACTTTTTGAGTGTTCTGATTGTTACAAGTAATCTTTTAAGTACCGGGAATTTTTTAAATGCTTCGTCTAGAAGTTGCTTAAATGTAGGATTTTCTCTTCTCGCTAATCTTTCTGGCCTCAAGACTTCGTCGACAAACAACGTAAAATGAGTAACTTTCTTTTTCGGCATTGTCCTCGAACTCTTGCAAAATTCCGCGCCACAACCTCAAAACAAACTAAATCTCGATTACTTCATGTTCGAGACTGTGAAGAAGTTTCAACTCAACATTTAAAAAATGTATTTACTCAAATTTGTATTACTATAATTACATTTTTAAAATGCAACATGTATTAATAAAGAATAAAATAGAATTTCTATTTATTATTGTAGGTTGATCATTCTTAAAACTTGAACAAATTCCAACGTGCCTCAAGAAAGAAGGAGACTTTCAATTCCACATTCCGTTTTAGAAAATTTTAAGTGAATAATAATAATGTAATGCTGCAATAATAATTTGCATTAATGAGCTAAATATATCCCAGGAAGACAAAACTGTCCAGCATTTCCTCTTGAAATGACCTGAAAAATCAAGCCTAAAAAGAGTCATAAGAAACAATTGAACAAATGAATCTACTAAAGCTCCTTGTTTAGTAACACTGCTAGTAAAGAACTAACAAATTAGTGAGGAGAGCAAACTCGAACACAAACTCGCTTGGTAGGATGACTTTTTTGCTTTTTTGCATATTTCAACATTTCATCTATTTGGGATCGTCCATAAGGTATGCTCGAGGGAATGAAGTTATGTATGACACCATACAAATTGAAAATTAAGGTTTTTTGTTTGGCGCCATATAAATATGGCTGAATGAGGATGAAGCTGACTTATCTTCAAAATTGCCATTATGGATGAACACTTAACTTCACCATGTATGGATGATGTCTTGTGAACATTATTGAAATTAAGAAAAACATACTAACTCAATATGAAACTTGAGTGTATCTCATAAATAGCAGGTTTACTCTTTATTATACAAGCTTCTTTTTTGAAAAATGGCAAGTGACTTTTTAAAAATGATTATAATTTGTTTATGTAATTAAGCAAGAAAGTTATAGTTCGTTAATGTTAAAAATGATAAAAATTACATATAACTAAATATAATGTTTTTAGTTAAGTGGTTTAATCAGTTGCTAAATTTTTAGTTCGGACATGTACTCATACTCTTATTACTCTTATTTATTGTCGGGTTGAAAGTTTCTTATCAAGGTTTAGCCTTCTTAATAACAAACAATTCGGATACCGCCACAAAGCGCCCTTCGGATGCGGCGCTATACGAATGGTTGAGCGCCCCTGACGCTTACGCTTATGGCGCTATACAAACACATTTCTATTCCATATTATTAAAAGAAAACAATTTAAAGACATTTATTTCCCTTCATTAACATACAAAAAGGGGTCACAAAAAATCATCAATTCCTGAATATTCCAGTCCATCACTGAATGACGTCGATAAGCAGAAATGCAAATATTTTGGAGCTTATTAGATGTTTACCTGAACGATCAAGTGAGTTCTCCGACAGTTTTATTCGCTAAGAAGTACTAGCTTAAAGATGAAAAATAAAACGGTCAACCAAACTCGAAAGCCCAAACCTCCTCGACCTCCCCCACCGAAGAATTATTCTTCTGCTAATCCTCCTCCACCACCCCCACCACCACCACCACCACGTCCGCCTCCCTTCAAAACAGCTCCAAGTCAACAGCGATCACCTCTAATCCAACATCCCTCCTCAAATAATCAAGCAATTGCTTCAGAATCCCCTCACAAATCCGACAAGCGAAGGAGAAATAATGAAACGTCAAAACGAAATGCTAAAAGGATTAAAAATATAAAAAGCGGACAAGGATCGACGAAAACATTGAAAGATAAAATGTTATCAACATCCCACAAAGCAAATAAAGTATTGGATAAATATAAGCGATTTGACAAAAAATTAAAAAATGTCGTTCATTCCACCGACAAGAAATTGAAAGTGGCCTCGATGGAGACAAACGAGAAACTCAAAAAAGCAAAGTTCATCGGCGGAAACTGTCGTTGGTTGTTGCTCTTTACATCGAGAATTGTTCTTTTTTTCGTGGAATTGTCCTGCGTCGCATTCCTCGCGTCTGTTGAGGGCAACATTTTCCTCTCGCATCTTCCTGCGTACGGTCGGAAGCCAAAAATGACCACAGCTTCATTCATTGTTTGTTCGTGTTTTACCAACCTCATGGGTCTTACTGTTGTCTTTTATTATAAAAACACGACAATTTGGTCCAAACACGTTCCCATTCAATATACCATCTGGATTTCTTGCCAAATTCTGGGCCTATTGATTGTATTTTCCGTGATAGGAATGGCTTTGAAAAATTTGAATCAAGCTGTAAAGGTTGGATTAGTTTGCTATTGCGTGCAATCTATTCTAAACGTGACTAGTGCTAACAGAAAAATTGATATTAGAGAAGCTTAAAATCTTGTTGTTCCAACGCAGCCTCAGGACATGCTGCCGATTTTGAAAGAGAATCAGGAGCTTCATTATTTCATCGACCATCTTCAAAATCAACAATCCTGCTGTGGAATCACTGGTCCCAAGGATTGGAAGAGATTGAATCTTTCAGTTCCCCGCAGTTGCTGTAACAACCACAACTGTTCAAACTCAAAGGTTGTCGTCAGGGTTTCTTTCAGGCATTATTGTTCGGGGGGGCATTTCATGAGTTCGGGGGGCGGCAGTTTTTCGTGCCAAATACAAGTTTAAAATCAAATCACGCATAACCTCAGTTCAATAATTATATTTTAGGTAAAAACATATTGAAAATCATTTATACAAACTAAAATTTAAAATATGTTTATTAACTGAAATGTTTAAAGAAATTTTATACGCCGAGGTTTTTTGAGAGCATATAAATCTACTACTCTATCGAGAAAATCTTCCGTTGGAACTTCGGGACCTTCAATGCTTATGGTCATACAATGAGTTAAAGTTTCTGGTAGCATTCTATTTCTTGCTTTGCTTAGAATCCTGTTCATTGTACTAAATGATATTTCTACTGAAGCAGTTTTTACTGGAATTACAAGAAGAATTTCACAAAGCCTGTAGTTCACAGTATCCCAAATCAGCTTCCAGTATTTTGTTCAATGGGTTTTCATCCATTTTGTACTTTTTGCACTCAACCATAGATTTTATAAAAAATTTAAAAGATTTTAAATCCGCGAGTACAGCTTCTGCATTTAGAATGGGAAAGGTGTTACAAAAAGTTATGATGTCTTCTTCTTGAATACCTGACATTGATTCAAAAGTCTCAAATTGACTTGCAAATAACATAATCTCAATCGATTTGTCATTAAATCTGTCTTAATTTTTTTGAAGACAGTTTCACAATACCTCTTCATTCCTGTTAATACGCTATTAGCACTTTCATCTTCAACCAGGTGTGTTTCCAATTTTATCTCATCAACTTTGCATTTAATCTTTTTTGTAAATGACTCTCGGTATCTTCGCACTGCTTCACAATATCATTCAAGTGCAATTTTGTTGAAGTAATCAATGGGATGACTTTAGTCAAACTTAAATCTTTTTTTTGTAAAGCATTGCTGAGAAAAGAGAAAAAAAATTTTTTTCGGGGGGGCGATGGCTGAGCTCCGGGGGGGCTTAGCCCCCCCCGAAAGTATGCCTGAAAGAAACCCTGGTTGTCGTATGTCTAAGATTATCTAATGATTATGAAGTATAAGCACTTATGTAAAAAATAATAACGATAATGATGTATATATATATATATAATATTTGTTCAACTAACATGATTTAATAATTTTTTTAAATAAAAATTATACTTTTGAAATTCAAGAAAATTAATTAAATTAAAATTTCTATTGATGTTTATTCCTTTATAGTTATCCGTTCATCTGCATAATTACGGATGCTACGACTACATAATGGACGATGCAGAGGCAGAGCTTAAACTAATGCTTTCCTTAATCGGATCCATTCTTTTCCTCCAGATCCCAGTTTTTTTCGTGTCGTGGCTTTCATTTCCTGATCTTGGAATCCTGCAGAGATTTTTCAAAGTGCAGATGTCATACGATTCCGAATTATTAGTCAAACTAAAACGAATGACTTCTTCTCTAAATATTCAAAACTCCAACATAAAAGTGGATGCATACCACAGAAGACACGTGATTCCAAAAAATTTTTCTTCATCTGCTAGAACATTTGACAATCTTCAAAGAGTGCGCGCGTTCCCGAGAGATCGTGGAGGTGTAGTGAATCACTCAAATGAAATATTGAAAGCAGACGCAAGTCATTTAAGAATATGGCTTTGGGACAACAGATTCATTCCACAATTTCATGACATTTCAAACTTCGAGGACTACGTCAAAATGAGCAATAAAAGGGATGTCATAAATCGAAGAAACATGACTTCGCTTTCCCGTGTGAAATTTCTTTGAATATCTTTTTGACCAAAGTATAAATTAAACCTAGTAAAAGTACTTTTTCCGTAATTTTGACCAAGAAAAATCATAGATGTTATTTTTAATAATTTTATCTTGTCTTGCATTTCATATAAATCTTGAAAACTCTATGCATTTAAAATTTAAAAATAACTAAAAGCAGAGATTGGGATTCAAACCCTTGAAACGTTTCTAACGAATATTTACGATTAGTAATAATCTCTACCAATTTCTAAGGAGCATCGCTTGGTCTCATTCAACCATTAATTGCCAATTATCCTTCAGAAGAGTAAAGGCACTCACATTTTAATTCACATTAAAGCTATTTGATTTGCAACTCGACTATTTTCCTGTTTATCTTTTCTAATAAATTCTTTTGATAAAGTAAGGTAATTAGACGCTTGTTCAGGACAAATTCTTCAAATGTCACATTGATCTTTTCCATGTTTGGTAGGGAATAACAAATAAAGATGAGACTACCAGTGTGGAAGATGGATAAAATTCCCAGGAACACACAGCTTACGGAGAACTTGCGTTCCAATTCATCCATAAGAATGTTGTAGCACCCTGATTGTCTGATGGTGAGCTGATCAAAACGCTGCAAGTTTGCATAGAATTTTGCATTTTACTACATGCGTTATCGCATATTATAAAATTATTTCTTTGAAGAACGGGAGAACTACAATTAAAACATATTGTCAGAAGCTAATGGAAATCTTAAGTTTTGATAGCAAGTGTCGTTAAAATTATTTAAGTTACCTGTGCGGCATGAACACACTTCTTTTCACTGCAGCAGCTCTTTGGCACTTTGAACAAATAATCCTCCAAACCCATGCCTTCAGTCCACCACTGCCAATTCGACCAGTCATGAGGGGAATTCACCCCACAACATTTGAAGTTGATTTGCATGGAATTAATGATTCTTCGTCCCTCGTAATTATCTTTGTACCGTTTAAATGGTTCCTGCATGTCGTAATGCTGTCGGAGTCATGACATGAACTATTAAGCAAACTTTGCAAACTAATCGCTAAATTTGTATCATAATTATAACATTTATGGAATATATTAGAATAAATTAAGGCAAGCGTCTAACATCTGCTTTGTTTCACTATTTCATAGCCGATGAAGTTATCAAACTATCACCTTAAATATCCTTAAAAAGAAAGGTTAGAAAGTAACCTCAAATATCGTTTCCAGAGAATTGTAGACGCAACAGTGGCAGACGAATAAAAATGAAATAAACATGGTCTGATAAGCAAACCAAACAAAAAAATATCTGAAATGAATTCCATTGTTTGCCCAGATGCTTCTATATTTTGCCATTATGAATACAATCATGCACACAATATTGACACAGAAAGATATCGTAAAGAAAGCTCTGAGAATAATTTCCAGTTCTTTTCCATAATTCGGCAACAATGAAAATATATCTGGTGGAGGACATGTGATGTAGCTGGAGAAAAGGATTTCTAAAATGAATAAAATAATTCGAAATATGTAAATAAATTTCCAACGAATCAAAGGAGCCGACTGATGAGTAAGTATTTCGTATCTCTTCCTATTCATGTGCCGAACGCATAAAATGTTTACGGTATGTATAAATTATTTCAACGATTTCAGTTGGATGCCTATTGCTGTAACTTATGTAGTGACCTTCTCTTTACCAGTTAACATTTCGTAATAATTCAAAGAAATATTGGCAATTTAATGAGCCAAATGCAAAGACAACAAAACAAAAGTACTGTTTGTGGTTCAACAAACTACGTAAACGGAATGCAACCTTAACTTTCGTATTCTGTTAAATTTATTAAATCAATGTTTACAATTGCTGTGATCTTTATATATTGCAAAACTTAATAACGCATATTTCTGGAGATTTTTTATCATCTGACTTTCTATTCACTTTCATGCGCAGGATTGAAAGGATTCCTACATAAAATTTTTACTACCAATGTCGCTTAAACTTTCTTCAGATTGCTCTTCCACAAAATAAACCTTTTCAATCCTCTTACTTCTTTCATTTCTGATTCTGTTGGATTCGCCTGCTGCTTCCACAATATCATCATCGCTCCTCAGTCGATTTAATTCGTCGTCTACTGTATCCATTTCTTCTTCAAACATTTGTTCGAGAGCATCAGATATCCACATATGTTGGTCATTTGTATACCTCACTTTTGATTCAGAAGACGCAAGCTCAAGAACCTCCATTGGTGGGAGGCTTTGAACAGCAAAAATGAGGAATAGCAGTATGATCAGATGACAGGAAGCAATAACAGCCAGTAAGATCATCTTCGTGAACAACTCTTTACTCAAAATGTCTTTTGCTTCGCCTTTGCAGCCATGCTTATTTATGGTCAGGTCCGATATTTTCTGTAAATATTCCATGAAGCTGATGAAAAAAATAGTGACTAAATTCTATAACAATTAATATAATAACAATAATTAGACAGGAAATATTAAACATGTATAGCTAGCCTCTGCAGACCAAACGCAAGTGTGATTCGTATCTGTATGACTGCTGCAACAACTTAACGGAATCTTAAACCCCATGTCCGATGTTTCTGCCGGACTCAATTCTCCAGACCACCATCTGATGTTAATCCAGTCCTGATAACTTTTGATGCCACAACATTGAAATTTTTTTTGGAAATCATTGATAGCGTTAAAAATGTCCTCCTGTTCGCTGAAAACCCGAAGGGGATCGTAAAGGTAATCTCCTCTCTTGAAAAAGTAATGCTTCTATTAATAGCTGTTTATTTCTTATTTGTGACTAAAGACATGAGCAGAATTTGATATTACCTTGAGGAAAGACTCAGACTGCATCCAAACTCGGGCATAAAATAGCGCGCTGATGAGAAGAGCGAACGAATGAACTGTTTCTTGGACCGTGAAACATCTGACAAAGTGCTTCATGTTGGTTTGGTGGCGTAAACTGATTGAGACACATCCAATAACGAACCCCAGAAAACTCTGCAGACTGGAAATAAAACAGAAGATGGCATGCTCCTCATCCTGTTCTCTACCGTAACTAATGAATAACTGCATAAATCTAGCCGCAACGGACACTTTAAAGAAGTAAGCGTAAACTGCCGAAAATATAGTTAACAAGTTGACAAATCCGAAACTGGCAGTAATTGCAACCCATCTGGACTGGTTTTGAAATTTGCTGTCTGATGTTGCTTCTCTCCATCTTTCTTCGAACTTCTTTGATGAGAGTTTTACTGCTAGCTCAGATCCATTTTCCTCTATAAGCGGCTCTCCCTCGTAGACATTTTGTATATCAATATTTAGCCACATTTTTTCTGATATCCCGGTTTTTTCCAAATTGAAATTTTTGAAACTTTTAATGGCAATACGCGTAGGCTTCGCGCAGCCTATCAAAACAAATTTAAAAGTAGCGTCGCACAAGCAAATTTCTCGACAAAGTTCCCATCTTAATGTCTGAGGCTTGAATGAGTCCAATTGAAGGAATCATTATGATGACCAATTACATGACCAATTCAAAACTCAATGAGAATTTTTATTTTATTTTCCAGAAGCAAATTGTTCATAATATTTAAAGTCATAATATATATAGTCATACATCAAAGCACTACTAAGAAAAACATGGGCAAATGTATAGGAAGTAAGCATGACAGGAGTAAGCCATCTTCAGCATTGAAAGCCCACTTCTATCATGTCCAATTCAAAGTCTCATTTCTTCATTGCTGCAACAGGAGATTCTGAGCTCATGATTCAGGACCAATTATTAAAAGCTAAGCATGAAAGTGTATTTGCATGAAAATTGTTTTCTCAATGAAAGTACATTATTAAAAACAGTTGATGTTTTCAAGAAAAAGTTAAATTTCGGGCAGTGAGTCCCAGTACGGTTGGTGATAACCTTGTGAGGATGGCCTGGTACTGGTGAGGGTACCCCCCGATCAAAACCAGCTCATCGATGATTCTAAACAATAAGTCGAAGTTCATAAAAACATTTTCAAGAAGTTGAACTAATTCTGTTATGAATTGTTCTTTTTATTAAAATACAAATTCTTTACATTTCAGATACTTCTCATTCCCATTCATTCTTTTTCTGATTTTTTCTGCATGTAATCACTCAATGCAGCCTGAATGGCCTGCTGTGCAAGCACTGTAAAATAAATGAGAATAAGTATCATTCACAAGAATTAACTATTAACCATCAGAGGCTAACTTACTCGAACAATGTCTTTTGACAGGTGGCAGACAGAGCTCCTTCGAAATCTCATCATTGGTAATCTTCTGAGCTTCACTTACCTTTCACAGGATTGAAGTAATTGTTAGAGACATGTATTTGATTAAGAAAACATAACCCTACTCACAGATTTTCCCTTCACCCATTCAGTGGCCAAAGAGCTTGAAGCAATTGCAGATCCACAACCAAAGGTCTTGAACTTAGCATCAACAATCTTACCATTCTCATCAACTTTTATCTGGAAAATTAATTTAATTTCATAATACTTCCCACACATTACGCTGGTAAAGAATAATTACCTGTAGTTTCATAACATCTCCACAGCTTGGTGCACCCACAAGACCAGTTCCAACTCCCTTTTCTTTCTTGTCAAAAGATCCAACATTCCTTGGATTGTCAAAATGGTTGATCACCTGATAAATGATGAGCATATTTAATGATAAATAAGATGTATAACTGTAATTAGAAATTGATTAAGTTATGACAACATAATGTGATTCAGTTATAACAGTCAGCTCATAACAATTCTGGAGAACAATCTCAAATCAACGTAACATTAGCCAACTAATTAAGCTATAAAACCCTACTGAAATAGAAACTTAAGTTTAAATATTAGAAAATTAGAACCATCTCCCTGCATCAATTCCACCAAAGTAAAATACAAGAAAAGATTCAGTTAAGAAAAATTAACAACAGGAGCATAACACGACTAGTAGAGCACCTCAACCATTAAAATTCAGATTATTATGTAATGAGATGCACTGTAGAGTTTAAACAAATTTCTTTTCCATAAGAATTTAGTGCAATCTTTATAAATAGCATTGCTCATCTGTCAACTCAAAACAAACCCATAGGGCTCTTTTGAGTTCTGAAAATAATGAACTGATCTCTATATAATAAAAATTGGTTCTAACGTTACAACAAAAGCATAAGTAAACAAACTGAAATATTCAAGGGAACAAAATACAAAAAACTCTTCTATGATTAAACACGCTCTCCATACAATTAACACAAATATCAATTTTGAAGCGTAACAATCCAATTACGATCAAGCAGCCCTTTTGTTTCAAATCTTCTTTGCTATTTTCTTTTTAATAATTAGTTGCCAAGATCACATAGATAGAACGTCTACAACCACACATGAACAAAACAAGCGGCGCAGTTCCAAAGGTCACTGAATTCATTGGCAGAAACAATAAAAAAAACCTTTTCGTGATAACGAGCCGTTCCATTAATTAGAGGAAGAGCATTATCCAGCAACTTGGCTCTGTCAGAAAGTTTACCACAAAGTGCAAGACGAAAAGCCATGACCACAACTAGGCGATTAGAATAAACGGCGAAGAATGAAATCAGTGATGTTCAGAATTTAGACTGTAATTTTAACATATTAGTTTATAAACAAAAATTTTAAAAAAGTCATTTAAATTGTAAAATGTTTATATATAATTAAACAAATAATATTACAATTTATTTATCAAAATCTATCTTTCAATTATGTAACATCACCGTCAAATTAAATTTTGGGTATATTTATATTTAGCAGAAGATAAAAATATCATTGATTATCAGCGGTTGTTTTACTTAAGATATGTAAATCGTGATCATATCAGTATAAATTATAATTAGCACACACATACGAACAACAACAAATTAATGTCAGTTTAATTAATTAAGAATATCAGATCAGGTCAGATAAAATATGCGAGTTTGAAAAAACAGTCTCGAAAATCATTTAATGACGATAGATTCCATTTTATTTCAGCGCTATTTCAGGGTAACATTGCCCATAGGCAACTTTACCAATATACCAATACCAAAATATCTCTAAAATTTGTTGATGACTCAATTATTTCCAGATTTTAATTAATTTAATTAATATAATTAAGTTTGCTTGACTAATATGAGCGTTGTGACTCCACAAAGGAAAATCTAGGAGGAAGTTGTCCTCAATGTTTATTTAACCTATAAATTTGTTTCTTTGAGAAGAATGCCAGTGTTAATAAGATGTAAGCTCACAAATTTAGAATGTAACAGGCAGACACGGATCGAAAATATTGAAAGAAAATGTCGTCAAACTATTTATCAACATCCCATAAAGCAAATAAAGTATTGGATAAATAAAAGCGACTTGGCAAAAAATTAAAAAATGTTGTTCATTCCAACAAGAAATTGAAAGTGGCCTCGGTGGTGACAAACGAGAAACTCAAGAAACGAATTTAAACAAATTTTGTGAAGGTTTCCTCAAGCATAAGATGTAAGCCCAGAAATTTAGAAATAACGAGAAGTAGAGGTGATCTCACAAAAACGTTCAAAATTTTAACAGGAAGAGACAATTTAAAACCTGAAGATTTTTTCGAGGCCGTCTCTCTCGGGACGGCATGTGATGTAAGTTTTACAGGAAGGTATCGGACACTCTCAAGAATAAATACTCCAACACCAGAGTAATTATGTTTTTAGAATAAACTTGATGATGAGACAATATGTTCAGATTCGGTGAAAATAATAAAAAACGACCATCCAAATTTGGATATTGATTGAAAAAGGAGTGGTTTATCACACAGACATTAGTCTTCTCTAGCTACTATAAATAAATGTTATGTTATGTTGTGTTATTTGACTACACTATGATAAAAGCAATATGTGTAATCCATAGCCTTTATAAAAACTTTATTGAGCAATTTTCATAAAAATGTGGCAAAAATCAAGGAAAAATTAGAATTTATTTGGAAATCAGATGGAAAAGCAACCAAGCGTGTTCGAGCACCGGGAAGTCCTTTCACTCCATTTGAGGCGAACACTGGAATTGAAGTCGTCTTATGAAAGAGGGTAGATCTAAGCTTCGACGCAATTTATTAAGCATTTACCATTGAAGGATTTACCACGGCTAGATTGTTTTGGCTTCAAAATGAACTACCTGATAGTTGTTTCATTATGAAAAATGTTTTATTAGCAATTCGAAACAATTTTTTTCGAAATACAGGTTTTGAAACTGAAATAATTTTTTAAAAATATCTTTTATCTATTCAATTCAAAATTATTTTTGTTCTTTCTCATTATTTTATTCTAAATAATCGTTTACATCTTTTATTCTAACTAATGAGAAATATTAATATTTTTTATTGTAATTTTATTTGTTTATTTAATTCTATTTGTTTTATGCCCTTTTTGTTGGTCTCGGTTTGATTTAGCATCGTTGCACCTGCCACAGTCCGCCACTACAAGTCGGCAAAGTCATGACATTTTACGTCTTTAAAAGCCATTAGATCTGAACACATCACTCGCCAGATCGTTAATGGTACTCATCTTTTTTTCTCCACCCTATCAGTCCATCATCACTCCAGTTTTCCAGACAATCCTCTTCTGGGAATTTTTTCATTGAGATGCGTGACAAAACGTTTGTTTTTCTTCTGAAATTCTTTCATATTCGGCATTCATACTCATGTAAACGAGGACTTCTCAGCACATGAACCTTTTAATCAGCTTATGTCGTACCCGGCAAATAATATTTGTGATCAACATATGTCATAGTTTGCAAGTAATGTTTACTTCATTCCTTACAAATAATGTTTCAATTGTTTATGATCGAAGTTATTTCATCAATCAGTTGATGTTATTCGAGCAGTTTTGCAGTTTCATAATGTAACATGTAAGAGTTGAGTATGCCAATCAAAATATAATTTTAGAAAATCAGAGAGTTTTGACACTTGCATTCTGCTTCAAAATAGTTTCATATCATTTCATTTTTAATTAATACAATTTCGGTGAAATACATTGAAATATGATTTAGAAGTGATCTAATAAGTTATTCAGGGTTCTGAATTTTGCTTAAAAAGAGTATTTGCTTTAGGCAGAACTGAAACTATCAAATATTTGACAATATTTAAATGCTATCTCATTTCGTATCTTGGTCTGCAGTTCTACTCAACATTCACATGACACAATTTCTTCCTTATGTGAGTTTAAGAAACTTAAGAAAAGGGAAATTGTCTGATTCATAACTTATACTTTTGATTTTTTTTCCAATCACATGTTGCAGTTATTTTGTTAATTAGACAGGTTTTATTAATTTGTTTCAGTTGATAAACTGCGCTCTAACACAATAAAACATTCTCTCGTTTTACAAGTAGAATGTGGTTCCCTTTGGTCAGGTTCTTTTGAGCAAATAACATGTTAATTGTGCGCTTTTATAAATGTATTTCATGATTTTCTTTGTAATTTGATAAAATAAAAAAGTATCTTCGCTTGGGTTGTCAACCTTGAAAAATGAGTTGATCTCCGAATATTTTAAACGCTGAATATCAGAACACCAGAACCGACTCACGATAACAAATGTTCCAAATAAATCTTTTTCAGCACTTTTTTGTTGCTTCCCCATTTTTTCTGCCACCAACCAGCTCTGTAATCACCAATTTCCAATTTCCTCATTTGCCAAGCCAAACTTGAAAAACAAATTCCATGCTAGGCCTGCAAGTCACTGATAATTGTATGTGTTCAAATACTTCATTTAACATCAAATAATGTAAAAAAAAACTTTTAAGTGGAATGTTTTAATATTTATTACTTATAAATTGCAACCTTTTAAACTTTGATTTTGTAAAAATAGTATCAAACCAGTAATGAAGTTCATGTTAACAGGCTTATGTTGTTAATTTTAAATGCTAAATTCCAGTTAAATACTAAGTTGAATTGGTTTATTCTTGATAAGACAATTTAATCATTGCAAATCTTTCAATAATCTCGATAATGATGTATCATCATATCATATCATCATCATCATCATCATCATCATCATCATCCTCGTCGTCGTCTTCTTCCTTCAGTAAATGAACCACCCGCTTGAGACGGATTTGCCACTAGAAATTTCTCGCGCCATTCAACGACTGAGAAGCAGACGTGTGGTTGCTTCGGAAGCAACTGTTATTCTTTTGAACATTACAAGATGACATTGAAGCGACATTAATTGTAACAATATGTTGAACCTTGCACGTGTAAGTAAAATTACGTTCAAGGTTGAAGATAAAAGTTCAAATTAACTTTTACTCGTTCGAAGTTTTGGAAATGAAGTGATGAGGGCCTTGAAGTAAAATTATGATTTGATAACAATTTTAAAGATTTAAAAAATTTTATGAAATTCTTAAAAACGATGGAGTCATATGTTCTAAAATTTATACAGTTCACTGCTTTGTACATTTCATTTAGGCGTTTAATTTTATGTTAACTTGAATAAACTTACATAAGAAGCTAACGAGAAGTTATTCAAGAAACTAATTTAAAAACGAAGGGCTAAAAGTAATATTTATAAAAGAATTCTAAAAAATAGTTATAAATATTACAATAAAAATATTAGAAAAAAAGGATGAAATATTTGCACGAAATTTTGATTGTTTTGGCTTCCATTACAGGTGAGATTTCGGTGTAAATGAATTAATTTTTATTTAATTTGCAACAAAAACAACAATAAAGAGAAATAATGTACGAAGGCTGATTAATCGGAAGTAGGACATCTTGTAAATGATGGCTTGGAGCTGAAAGAAGAGACTTTACGATGTTTGACACGATATATCACAACCATCACCACCACCATCCTCATCAACATCACCACAATCACCACCATCCTCATCAGCATCATCACCACCATCGTCGTGGTCGTCGTCAATTTTTCTATCAATACCAGTTACTCAATCATTCATCACACCGGCCAATCAATGCATCAAGCAGTTTCTGGCATCTGTTCATTTGAAATAACGAAATTCTGGTTGCTCTACCGGTCTCTGGAGCTTTCATTCCATCATTATCATTACCGTAGTTACCATCATCATTATTATATCATTAGTTATTATCGTCATCATACTGGTCATCGCCACAAAAAGCCACCAACCCCATTAAATGTATGCAAATTATCTGGAATTTTTCTGCTGGAAAGATCGAGCAAATGTCGACATCACAGGTGCTCCGGTGGCAAATTTCGTGAGACGCAGGTGTTTGTGCGCCCAGTGCTACCATCACGTGATCACGTGCAGTGACGTCGGAATCACGTGTTTACGATCTCATGACCAGTTTTACTGCGCCCGGGAAGTTTCGGTCTTGTGGAAGGTGTTGTTGGAGAGTTTTCTGCGTGGAGCCGGAATGAAAGGAGGTGATGATGATGACGATGACGATGGTGATGATGATGATGATATGTGAGAGTGCGTCATCCATTCACTTCTTGAGCTGTCCACTAATTGGTGGGTTGATGTGTGATTGATGACAGAGATTGACCAATTGGATAGTGTTGACCAATTTCATGACAGACGACTAACTTGCTGTTAATTGGATTGTTAAGTGATTGGAAGGCATTCAATTATAAATGATTTGAACACACATTCAATTCGAAATATTCCTCGAAACTCAATTAAGAGTGAATCTTTAAATGTAAAGTTGCAACCAACACGAGAACGATCATTATTTAACAATTCGTCTGCTATTTTTTCTCTCTATTGGCGCCACAATGACCTCGAAAGATATCCATTCTTCCAAATTTTTGCGTTGAAAGTAACCAACAATCTTAGAGAGCCATCTGTTCCGTCGTCACCAATATTTTTAAACCCAACTGTTTGTCTGACTTTTTTCTACTTCAAAAACTCTGCTTCCAATAACTCTTGAAGATAATTTAGGAAATCTTTCTTTCCTATCAGAAGCTTAAATTTTTAGCTGACAGTGAAAGTAAATGTAAGCGTAGAAGATATAGTGAATATCATTATGCGAACATTTGTTGAAATATTCCTAGAAATACCATGACCATAATCGTTTAAACATCGTTTCGTCATTTGGTATGATGATCTATCCTATTTCAGTTATTTAATACATTATACCAGTATTATTATTATTGTTATTATTATTATTATTATTATTATTATTATTATTATTATTATTATTATTATTATTATTTATTATTATTATTATTATTATTATTATTATTATTATTATTATTATTATTATTATTATTATTATTATTATTATTATTATTATTATTATTATTATTATTATATTATTATTATTATTATTATTATTATTATTATTATTATTATTATTATTATTATTATTATTATTATTATTATTATTATTATTATTATTATTATTATTATCACTAGACTCGTAATATGGTATGCCTTATTTTGAGTAAATCATTTTTTTATGGTACGCACAGAAAACTTCTTGTCTAGACTTACAAAATATTTGAAATAATTTTGGAAAACTCAATACAATTTTCAAATTTTCTATAGGAAATCTAAAACAATTTCATGCAAATCGTATGATACATTAAACTGAAATTTAGAATTAAATTTACTTAACGTCAGAACTCATAATCCACGTCAAATTGAGAGAGTCACATTTGATTAATACACATTTAGGCAGCATTGCGTGGACGTAATTGTTCATTACTTTAATGCTTGTCAATGATTCCAAAGATAAATGTTAAAAATTAATTAGAAGATAACTAAAATAAATAGATGAACAAATCAGCTGGAATGAGAGTATCCGATTTGATGGGAATGGTTGAATTCACTGGGTATCATCATCGTCATCGTCCTCGTGGTCGTCATCATCACAGTCGTCTTCGTCATCATCATCATCATCATCAGCATCATCATCATCATCAGCATCATCATCATCATCATCATCATCATCATCATCACTGCCCTCACCACCATCAACACCACTTCATTAACTCCCGTGAGGCATTGAATGTGAAACAACAAATCCGTCTTTGGAAGGCATTCCAAGTCTCGCACGTCCTTGAACTTTGATGGCAGTGCAACACGCTGCAGCTTTTCTCCGGCGTAATTCTTCGGATGAAAAAGAGGAAGATGTTGACGACGATGACAATGATGATGAGATGGAGATGATAGTGTTTCCGTTGATGACCTGCATCGATTAGAGAGTCCGCCTCCTTCATGTATCTTCCATCAACTCTTGGTTGCCATGGAGTTTTTACTTTCACCGAATGCACTGACATCAAAAATTTGCTTTGACAATCTGTGACATTCCAAGAACTCGATGACTTTTGAATCGATTCGTTGAGTTTGTTTTCAGAGATGTTACAGAAAATATGTGATTCATTTGTAATATAGGGTTAGAATTAGTTTTTTTTCTTCTAAAAATCATGTTATTTCCGAAGTATTAAATGACAAAAAAGGTTAATTCTTGAGGCATCATTTTTAGAGGAAAGAAATTCTTGGAGATTCTCTTCGGATTTCCGATTTCCCTTGAAAACTCAGGAGAATTAGAAAAAAAATAATTGAATGAATAAATGATGGATGAATTAAAATTATAATATATGCACAACATGTATTAATATACAACGGTTCAAGTTTCAACAAGGTCTGCTTAAGTAAGATATGGAAAATATTCGTCAACAAATAATAATGAGTCAACGAAATTTGTTAACTTCGTCGTTAGTAGAGTTAGTAACAGTAGAGGGTTTAGAAATTGGTTACATTTGATTAACATACATATATAAGAGGAAATTGGGTAAAACGGGTTAGTCGGGTAAAATGGGCAGTCAGTAAAATCACTATAACAACCTAACAACATGAAACCAACTTTGCGCGAATAATGAGATGATGTTCCGTTGTGAAAATAATTAATAGTTGACTCGAGAATTAAATTTGTCTACATATTTTTATTGACGTAATCATCGTTGCAGGTAAATCACTAAAATTAATTGCTCTGTCTATCTACTATATTTGTTCGTTGTGGTTGTTTGAAAATAATCTTAAACACATTTTAGTGTATGCTATACTCTTCCACTGCAAGAAGCTAACTTTTGCAGGGTCAAAATATAGAAGAATGCCATAAATTTTAATTAAATCCTCGGAACCCTTTTGGCGAGTAAAATGGGTTACCTGGTGATCCAGGCATCGTAACGCCTACACTGAATATTCAAAATGGCGAACCGTCGAACCTTTTGTTTCCAGCTATTGGAATCATCTACCAAGAACACCTGCCTTAAGTTTAATACGTTTTGTTAAAAGTTAAAATCAAAAACATTCAAGATCTCAAAATATTGCATTATTTCACTTTGATATTGTTATGTGTCTTTGTTATTTAAGCCATGATGTGTCTTTAAAAAATTTCGTTTAAAGAAATGAACTTTTGTTGTTTTTAAGCAAGTGAGTAATATTGGCTCAAATAAGTGTTATCCTATGTAGGGCTACTTTTCAGTCTTTTTCACAGAAACACTTAGTTTATTACTTCATACAAGTTGCAAAATAAAAAGAGCAGGCCCTATTCTTTTACTAAATAGATTTTCATTCAAGATCTGAATATATGAATATGAAAAGTGATATAATCTACAAACGTCGTGAAACAAATTTTTCCTTAAGTAGTTTTAACCCACTTTCTTTGCACAGACTCTACTCGTCACAAAAACATTTTTATTTAAAAGGATTCTATGACGCGTTGTTCACAAAAACAAAAACTTAAGGAGTAAAAAGTCATTTGATGGAAAAATGTTAAATTAAGAGCTTTTTGACATTATTCTTCCTCGTGTTCAAAAATCGAAACTGGCGCTCACTCGATAAAAATCGAGTTAATTGAATTAAAGGAACTTTCACGTGCGTGATGCGAACAATGTTTCTCACCACATCCCTCACAAAATGGTCCTCAATTTCAGAAGAACCTATCTGTAACTTTTTCTGCAGCCTAAAAGTCCGCTCATATCGTAGTGATGACACTACTGTAGTTTGGTCTGTTATCGTCATCGTCGTCGTCGTCGACGTCATCAAAAGCAAGAGCGACAGCATCATCATTACCACTATCCCGGTCATGATCACTTAGTCATGGTAAAGATAATTTAGAAAAATATTTGTTCTCTAACCTAAAAATGTCGACCAGTAATTTTAATCCAATTTTCGCTCCACAGGAAGATGCATGGGTGCTTGTTTGATGACGTATTTATGAATTCAGGGGAGGATCTCGGCTGTCCTTTGAGGAGGGGTGAGCAAGAATTATTGGGGGATGGAATAAGTATATATTCTATGCATCTCATATGTCTTAGTCCGCGACTTGCAAGATACAGTGAATTACAACAATTACGAGTGAATGATTTAAAATATTTTCAGAATAAATCTCAAAACAAGACTGAGTTATTCAAATTGTTGGTAATTCTAATAAAATTCAGAAAAAAAGGATTTATTTAGATTGTTTACTTTAATGGAACATTGGCAGTTTAATAAGTAAATTAAATTGATTTTAAATTTTGCTTTGGGTTATGGTATTGGTTGTGGTAATTGTATTAACCAATCAATTTGGACTTTTTCAGGCCACATTTGTCTTTGTTTTCTTTAAGCAATAAATTTAAAATGTTTACGACGACTTTTATTTATGGACATTGCTGGGGTTTACTTCTAGTCAGACATTCCCGTTTGGATTGATTTTGGTGAAGAAGAATTATTTGATATTTAAAAAATATTTATTATAAAAAAAATGCTTAGGGAATGTTATCGAAGGTAATTTTGTGCAATTGTCCTTAATTATCCTCAATTAGAACCTTCCGCTACTACTTGAGCATGTGCCGCAGGCCTGCTACGCTCTCGACGGAATGTGGTTCGTGTTCGAAGTAATAATTGACGAAGCTGACGTTTTAATGAAGACATTGCGAGTAAACGTTGCAAGTAACTTGACGGATTATGATAATGCGATGAAAGCTTGCGCTTTGAAATGAATTGCATGGTCATCCCAGTGACCCGTCAAATCTTGAGCTATTTTGTCGCCGGGCTGTTAAGACGGGTGCCGGTCATCCCCATTGTAAAGTTTTAATTTTATTAAATATATAATTTTTACAATTTGTTTTTATTTAAACTTCATATATCTGCAATATGTATTATCAAACATGAATCCTTTTGTTAGTTTAGAATAAAAGTCGTGTTATTAAAGCTCTTGAAAGAAGTCATTGGCAAGAAAATGGACAAAGACATTCTTCAGATAGTTCCAATGGGCAAAAATGTTAATGATTCTTCAAGATCAAGACCTGCATTTATTGAAGTTGAAAGCTTAATTACAAAAGGCAAGATCTTGGATCAAGCAACTAATTAAGAGAGTGAGCTCTATGGGAAAATAATCTTAAGTAATGATCAGAGAAGACAGAAATGTATGCATGAATTATATAGATTTTAAAATATACTTTATAAAACGTAATATTAGTAAAATATCTAATGTTAATAATTACTTGGCAAAAATAATTACAAAAAAATATTATTATTTTAACACCAACAACAACAATAATAATAGCAATAATAACATTACATACCACTAAAACATTATAAATACAGAAAAAATAAAAATTGTATAAAGTTCTTAGTCTAACTTTTGAGCAGGCTGGTTGATCACTGTTTCAAATATTATTTAATACGTTGTTAACGTCTTTAAGTAATTTTGTATATTTAGAAGTATTTTATGGAGACGACAACATGTACTAAACTTGGTGCGGCCAATGAAACTTATTAAATCTTTCCTTCATCACCATGTTAGTCATCAAGCGACATTAACTCCACGGGTGACCTCAATCCACTACCCAGGTCTGGTGATTGGTCCTCCTATAAAGTACTCCCGAAGGATGGATTTGCAGTGGACTCAGGGGCAGACAAATTTATGTCTTGGGAAGCAAAGGACAATGGACTTCATGAAAGTGGACGTATATCTGGGATTAGCCTGCTTCTCTTGATTTCCATTCGTATCTCGCCTCGTTCCACTCCTCCTTGAGAAGAATTCTGCTTCCTCATTTTTTTTGTAATTAAATTTCTTCAATGAACATTTCGTAAGTTTGTTGCAAAGAACTGTTTCACAGATGTATTATTTTATATTTTCCAGTGACGCATAGCCTCTTTTTTCTAAATAATGTTCCCAATTCCTCTGAACATTTTTTTTCTCCGGTAGACACTTCGCCAGAAATGTCGCTCTTGCGTGATGTGAAGGTAATATTTCTGGGCAGCTTTCAAATGCATGGTAGCAGTCTGGTGCTTGTCAAAGGAAGTTACAACTGAGTGTTTCACTCGTTCTCTCCTTCGAGGAATTTCAGGTGAATTTTGACACGATATTCCAAGAAAGGCGTTAAATTTATTTATTTTCTTTTAAAAAATCCGATGGTAAGACTCAGGCCCACGAGAAGGGGGTGCAGCCGGTGCGCCGCACCTGGGCCTAGAAAAGTATAGGAGCCCATGAACATTAGAGCTCAAAATTAAAGTGGGTAATTATGCATGAAAATTTTATTGTTACTTTGATGCTTAAAAGGATAAAAGGGAAATTCTCCTTCAATCTCTTCCAGGGAGTTTCACCCAATTATTCCAAATCCAGAGCTTTTTTTTATTTGGGGTAAGGAATGTATAATGAGATTTGTATGAGATGAAAATTAAAAAATTTTATTTTTATTTTTGTCTTTATATTTTATTGAGTTTGAGCAACTTCAAATTATTCTATTATTTTATATTTTTGGCTTTCTAAAGATATAAATAGTGATGGAAAGGGAGCCCAGAAAATGTCTCGAACCGGAACTTTTTTCTGTCGGTGGCCCTGGGTAAGACTCTGGTCGGAGACAGCGGATTAGGCACACTAAATTGATGTTTCTGGTGGGGAGCGGTTCAACCAGTAACGTTGAGCATGATGCCGAACAGTTATTGTTGACTTGGACCCTAGATTTTTCCATTAAAAGAATTCCCAAGTTCTTCGTGACCATCAGAAAGAACATTTTCGTCCACGCGACATACTTTTAAACAACTATGAAATTTATTTTATGGAGCAGTTGCAGCTATTTTATTAAAATTAAAGTTTTCGGTTTCTTTGTAAGATAATAAGGAGTTATCATTTCAACCATTTAAAGAAAAGAATGTGAATTTAAAATTTTCAGCTGCAAAATGTTCGGCCTAAGATGATGAGGTGAGTCGAAATCCAACTTGATACAATAAAAGGATATTTTTAACATCAGTCATATTTTTGTGACCGTGTTTAAAAACATCTTTTGACTTTTTTTTCAGAAATTCGCAAATAATTTTTTACAAATATGTCCGACACGGCAATTTAAATACAAGTGAGATTGAAATTTGAATAAAATATGCCAGAATGTTGAGTATCTTTTGACCGATATTGAAATATTTTTGGAAAATGTGCGAGACCAGCGATTGGTTCATTAGTCACTGATTTTAAGGATTATAAACCAGTTTACTCATTTGCCTTTTGCATTAAGTGTTAAGTTGTAAAATAATTTGTAAAAAATACTTAAATAAACAACTGATATCTAAAATTGAATGAAATAAGTTAAACAAGTAGGAGCCCCCTTTTCATACATTAAACCTTGAAACATTTTATCTCATTTTATCTAGGGAAGTAGAAGTTTGCCATCCAACTACAGGCCAGTGAGCTTAACCTCTACAGATTGCAAAGTAATGGGAAGAATAATCAAAGAGGCTGTATCAACATTTTTTAGAAGAAACGAAGTGATTGGGAAAAGCCAACATGGTTTTACTAAGAACAGATCGTGTCTTACCAACCTACTTGAATTTTTTGAAGACATTTGTGAGTGGGTTGATCATGCAAAGGCTGTAGATATAGTGTATCTAGACTTTGCAAAAGCTTTTGATAAGGTGCCCCACCAAAGGCTTCAAAAAAGCTCAGTGCATGTGGGATTGAAAGCAAAGTATTACATTGGCTGACAAACTGGTTGATAGATAGGAGACAGAAGGTAGGAATGAGAGGAATTTATTCAGAGTGGCAGCCAGTGCAGGGCGGCCTCCCATAAGGATCGGTGCTTGGACCTGTGCTGTTCTGCATATATATAAATGATCTGGATGATGGAAGAAGGTCTACATTATCCAAATTTGCTGACGATATCAAAGTTGCAAGAAGTTGCAAGCAAGAAGATGTGGATACACTTCAGGAAGACCTTAACAGGTTATTGAAATTGAAGATTGGCAGATGCCTTTCAACTTAGACAAAAGTCGAATATGTAATTGGAGGAAGCACTCTGAAGCAGCCTAATCGTGAAAGAGATATTGAGGTAATAATGCAGAACAATGGAAAAGCTCTGCAGTGCATGGAAGTTGCTAAAAAAAATCAGGATCATAAAAGGATATGGAAAGCTGAGTTACCTGGAAAGATTAAGTAGATGCAAATTAACTAGTCTGGAAAAGAGAAGAAGTACATGATCGAGGCATTCAAAATCTTATTGGGAAGGGAAGGCTTTTTGCCTAAGCAGTTTTTCAAAGCCACAAAAAATGTTTCTACTAGAAGGCACGTAAATTATATAGGATGGCTTCAGGAAACTTAAAAAATTATTTCAGTGCAAGGGTGGTTTCCTTATGGAATAAACTAGATAAGTAAACCATCCATGCGGACACGGTAGATACATTTAAGATTTACTTAAATAAATTTAGTTATTAAAACTCGAAAGAGTGGTTATTACATAGATCCAGGTCTTCCTAACCACTATAAATAATTGTTATGTTATGTTATGATAATAAAGAATCGTAGAAGCACTTTTTTGAAACATTGAATTTTATTGAAAATTATTCAAAATGTTTGGAACCTCCAACAGAATTTTTCAAGAATGAAAAAAACGGAAAAAGAGCACTCATCCAAAGCAGAGTTTAAAAAAATCATAATTTAGCAAAAGGCTGCTGCACAAAACATAACTGACAAATAATTTTTATGTTTCTAAATTACTCCACTTAATTGAGATATTATAATATGATGAGTAAACATAAAAAGAATTACAAAGACTTATTGCTAAAAGTTGAATCGAACAATTGCATCAATTAATCAAAACAGAGAAAAATGGAAGTTAAATGGAAGTTTTAGAAACAAATGGAAATTCTTTCGCCTAATACAACTTCATTTCAACTTTTCAAACATAATTTGTGAACTTATCTCAAAAACATTATTATGTTAAATCTCTACCATAATAATTTGATAAGCCATTTAACATTTTATTGTGATGATGTTTCAAACAATTCACAACAAATTCAGGGACGGAAGCTTTATGCCAATGGGTTTAAAACCTTTTTTGTTTTACATTGTTGACTTGGCATCGGTAGTAGTACATTATTAATGTCCTCGGCATAACATGATGATTAGGACAATATCAAAACAGCAAACAGACAAAAAACAATAAATACTAAGCAACAAATAAGTTTCATAATGAGCTACAGATGTTGGGTCACATCAAATTTGGATGTTTTTTTTTTATAAATCCAGTGATATTTTAATTCCACACTTGCCGTATGGAGCTTAACTCAAAATCACATACAATATATTGTTTATACACTTATAGAAATCATATGCAATATATATAGTTTGCATAGTACATAGAGTCTTATAAAGGCTTATAATTCTGCAAATCGAAATTGTTTTTTAAAGAAATATTACTTACAAATTTTAATATATATATCAAATAGAGCAAGAATTAAAATTCATAGTTTAAAAAAAGAATCAATATGTGATTTAATATAACATTACATTATAAGAGAATCAAATAAATTAAGAAAGGTCCTGGTTACGTTTGGTTTCGATTGATGGACTGTCGCGAGAATCAGCTGACAAATTAAAAATAACACCAAGATTATAAATGAATTAATATAAAATAAAGAAATTAAGGAGAAGTAAAGAAATTCATTTCATATAAAATTGAAATTCAAATGAACAATTGTAATCTCAAGGAACAACCGTGGGTTCTCAAAAAATTGAATGAAAAGATAGAAAGAAAGGTTGAGGGATGAATAGAAATGAAAATGCTTTGCAAGCAATCCTTATGAGGGACTTTATAAAATAATAATTTATAAAATCTTCATCAATCATGGAGGATGAGCAGACTTTCAACGTCTGTGGAATGAAATGAACGCGATTCATTCTTTCCATTATTAGTGACTAATTAATTAAATAATAAATTAAATAGATGTACTATTTTTTAAATATTGATTAATTAATTAATAGTAAAATTGTTAAACAATAATTCTTTAATTCAATTAATTATTTACGACTGCCTCAATTCTTTATTTCAGCATTTTATTGTAAATTCGAGAATTTAAATTTAATTTAAACGCAGCGTTTATTAATTAATGATTTTATTTATATTAATTAATAAATTAAAATGTAATGCAATTATTTATTTTGTGCGGTTAACATAGTTTCAGGGCCAAGAGAATGGAATGTATTAATTGAATGCAACTAAAATGCATAAAACGCTTTAAAGCCATTAAATATGAAGTAAAGTTTATTTTCTAATTAATTCCAAGCAATAATCTCATAGCATGTACAGCCTCAAAACAAGATTAAAATACATAAAATGGCAGTTTTGACTGAATTCTGTTATTACGGGGTTTATGCTGCAATACTTAACGATATATATACAGCCGTTTATAATTTACAGCCATTGAAATAAACTAATAAATCATCGTTGGTCTGGAAAAACCCCGGCAATGCAAAAGGGGAAGTGATGCATCTTGTAAATTCTTGTCACTTGAGGCCATCTGAGGAGTGCTTAACCATTCATGAGGAGCATTACGAGGCTCCTCTTGCAACTTCGGCTGGCTTATGACGGCTTCCTGGTCGAACAACTTTATTTCTTTTTTCAAGGATAAAAGAAAAAAGCAGGATCAAGTTTGGCGCCTTTTTCCTGAGAAGCTCATAAATATTGCTAATGGTTTCATTACATTTTCGACTTAATGTTCAATTGAAAGTTCGCAAGATTATTCTTGCTTTACAAGAAAAAAAGTTTTTTTTAGGGATTATTCTGTTTAGTGTATGGATTGTTGTTAGTAATAGTTACTATGCGTATGGATTGTTATTAATAATAGTTACTATGTGTATGGATTGTTATTAATAATAGTTACTATGTGTATGGATTGTTATTAATAATAGTTACTATGTGTATGGATTGTTATTAATAATAGTTACTATGTGTATGGATTGTTATTAATAATAGTTACTATGTGTATGGATTGTTATTAATAATAGTTACTATGTGTATGGATTGTTATTAATAATAGTTACTATGTGTATGGATTGTTATTAATAATAGTTACTATGTGTATGGATTGTTATTAATAATAGTTACTATGTGTATGGATTGTTATTAATAATAGTTACTATGTGTATGGATTGTTATTAATAATAGTTACTATGTGTATGGATTGTTATTAATAATAGTTACTATGTGTATGGATTGTTATTAATAATAGTTACTATGTGTATGGATTGTTATTAATAATAGTTACTGCAAAACAATAATAATGCCATAAACACGGCAAGCAACGAATCCCTGTAATTATTTTTAATCATCCAACCACCAATAAACTCTGCCGACAAAGTAATGAATGGATAATTTTTGCTTATTACAAATTACAGGCACTTCCGTCGTGGACTGCGCTTGTTACTTTCCCGCCAGGTGGCAAGGAAAATGGCGGATGGATGACGACACGGTGGTCGTCATAACAACGAATGAAATAAGCAACAAGGGGTTTTGTTACGAGCAACTGAAAGATGCCTATTTGATGGAAAACAGGTTAATGACTACAACACTTTATTGTTTGAGGCTTCGATTAATGAATTCCTTTTGAAATTTTCTAAACCCGTTTACTTAATTTTCATGCAATGATGTTTCTTTAAACAACATTAATAAACAAGTTAAATATTTTATACCAAATATTAAATATTTAATATTTTATACAAATTAATTTATACAAATATTAAATATTTAATATTTTATACAAATTAAATTAAATATTTAATATTTTATACCAATTAAATATTTAATATTTTATACCAATTAAATATTTAATATTTTATACCAATTAAATATTTAATATTTTATACCAATTAAATATTTAATATTTTATATCAATTAAATATTTAATATTTTATATCAATTAAATATTTAATATTTTATATCAATTAAATATTTAATATTTTATACCAATTAAATATTTAATATTTTATATCAATTAAATATTTAGTATTTTATACCAATTAAATATTTAATATCTTACGCCAATTATACCAATAATTTACGCTGATTGCGGATGTCTTCAAAACGCGTTTCGAAGTCTTCAAATGTCATTTGCTGTCAAATACGTTTGACGCGAATACTCAGAAATTGATTGATTAACACATTGGAAAATAAAGGTGAAAACTCAGCTTCCAAGAGTTTAACATAAAATCATTAAAAAAGCATTTTAAATTTAGAGCAATTTTGAGAAACATTCAACTTAATATTTTATAGCAGAATATCATCACTTTAATTCAGGAAAAGAATTATATATAATGCAATATGTGTAGAAAGTGATGCTCTTCAAGTAACACGCTCATTACCATTACCGGCAGCTATCTCATCATCATTATCATCATCCTCAGTAGCCCTGTCATGTCTGACACCACCATCATTACCATCATCATCATTATTATAACCGTTAATGCCAACAGAAACGTAATAAGATGCGCACGAGCAAAGAAAGGCGATCAATAGAAAATCCGATTGTAGGCAGTTGAGTGCCAATAAAAGCAAACAAAGTGATAAAATTCGCCGAGGTCGACTGAGATGCTCAACTTTAACCTTTAACCCCCTGCGGTTGGTTTGAGCCTGGGAAACTTGGAAAAAGTGAAAGAGAAAGATTTGCTTTCTCGTATTGGGTAGCAGTGGTTGTAGTTATGCTCTTGTATATATATATATACATATGCATATACAGATCTTTAGTCAGATGCATGACATACCCATGAGATGCTTGTGATAGTGGCTTAAGTCAAAGCATGCACATTGGTATCTAAGACAGGGTGCAACCATTCCATCCTTCCGATAGGACAGCAGTGTGAAAGCTCAGAAGGAGGACAGAGGAGAGCTCACTGCTGGTCCTCTGGGAAGTTGCTTCCCAAAAAATTTGATTTATGGATGCATCGTCAACGAAGCGTGCAGATGCTGTCGAAGGCGCGTGTTCAATCATGCACATCTGGGCACAGGAGGAATTTATTCGACCGAGAAGAAGTAAGACTGCCAAAGTGTACTCTGAAGTGATGGGACTCTGATTTATTCTAACCGTAGGATGAAACCTCATGCAGGTAAAATTGAAAGTCAACAGGATTTTTGCTGGCTTCCTGTCCATCATATTCATTTTTTTACTTTATTCGAAGTGGAGTCACTCTATGAATCTTCTTCTTTAAAATTACGCTCACGTACACAATTTAATCACGCGCCTATCTTGAACATTTTTCTGATAGGCACAATTTCAATCCCGAGATATTGGTAATATTTCTAAGAATTGACCAAATTCCTTAATCTCTGAAATCTCTTAAATTCTTGAACGGATTAAGCCTCTTCCCAAACTCGAGATATTTATGCAGTCTGGTCGTCATGCCCCAAATCGGGGCTGCTGTCAAGCCGGCGGCAAATCTTGATTAAAAATTCTTTCGTTTTTTTTTTCTTAATTTTTGGTGGCCGTCTTTCCATACTCTTAAATTCTTGAAATGAATTTCTTGCTTTATCTCAGACATTTTACAGCAACATAATTGACTCAAAATGGTGGAAGAACGTGAGCATTTTTTTTCTTTCCGAGCAACGAAGCAGAATTGATAAGATGGAAAAATCCCGGGCTATTAACAGTCAATCAACTGTTGGAATAGCGAAACCAGGACGGATTACGATATTTTTGCGAACAAGGGAAAGTCTCTCTGATATTGCAATCTATGAAAGGAACATTTTATGCTTAAAAATTCATTCGAGAAATTCACTCAAAGAAAAGTGGTCGGTGGATTTGTCCGATGGTCAAAGAAGGTCGATGACAAAATTATTGCATGAAAGCAACATCGGGCGAGAATTATAAAGTAAAATTTACAATGAAATGTTTATTATTTCTAAATGATTGAATTTGAAATAAAATATGCCAAAAATGGAAAACAAATTCCAGTTTGCGCGAAATTCAATCACACGTTTGGAACCCGCTTATAACTTTTTGATTGATGGTTTGAACGCAGGAGAATGATTGAATGCTAGCAAGATCAATCGATACTACGCCGGATAGAATAGTGGGGAGATTGAAAGATAGAATAAGAGAACCAGTGAACGAATAAAATGTAAATTGTTCGGATAGGCAGACATTGTTATGCAGATTGTTTGTTTTGCTACAAAATGAGGGCAAAGGGTTGTGCATGGACCCTGAGGAAAGCTTTCAATTGGGGTGTGGAATAAATTACTTTTGCAGTTATTTTATTTCTGGTACTAGTCGGAAAAATTTTATCTTACTTTCTTTGTATTATAAATTAATAGGGCATTATTAATAATTCACAAATGTTATTAAAGGTTACCAGTGAAAATGTGTGACGCATGAACCTTTGAGACTTTTTTGTATGGGCAAATCCAACAATTAAAAATTGTAAATGAGTAAAATATTGAAAATAAATAACATTTATTTAGTTTTGCTGTCAATAATTTAGTTTGCATCAATAATTGTTTTATGTGTGCACAAATAAATGTCATATTTGAATAAATTATCAAAATGATCAACGCATCACTATTTCGAGTTTAAAAACAACTGAAGTCCGAGGAAGCCCTGAAATAGCACTGTAAATTCTCGGCCTGTCCACATAAAATTCTTCCTCGAAAATCGTGTTGGCAAGTTCTTCGTAAAATCTTTTAATGACCTTCGAATGACCCTCTGATGACCTTCCAACTTTCAAATGAGGATGACCCCGTAACTTCTCCATGAAGTGTCCAGGCGGAAACCTGCAGTTTCCATAGAAATGTCTTTTCTCAAAGTTGGGTCCGAATGTTTCTTTGCGACTTGCAAAGACGAGACAACATGCAATGTGACACGTTGAGTGTAAATTGTGGAAGTGGTTCCAATGAAATGTTAGCTTTGTTTTTTGTTCAATACTCGAATTTCCTTTACACGGGTCCGTTGTCTCCTTTAACATCGTTGCTTCGTTCTTTATTCAACTGAGGTCCCTTTACGAGTCATTGAAAATTGGCTGTTTCACTTACTTGTTCCATTAATAAAATGGGCATGTTTAAAATTAATTACATCGGGATTAGTTCTTTAAAAATTACTCAGAAAATGTAGACAATATTGCTAAGGAAATCTCTTCAAGCATTGAAAGTGGTTAATCTTGAAACAAGTTGAAAAAGTCTGTTTCTTAATTGTGCTCATTCGAAAACATAAAGAAAATTTGTTTTATTCAAAAAAAAACGAAAGGATTGCATTGTGCTCAATGAAGGGGAAGCATTAGATCAAGTTTCCATAATTTTCTGCTCATCAAAGTGTAAAAACGTAGTCCAAATAAATCTAAATAAAGACTGATGCAATGAAATCCTCATCTACGTAGGTTTCTTAGCTGCCAGTGCGCGCATATTGAAATTCAAATGATATTGATGAGATATTGAGCATACGCGAACAAGTATTTAAATATCACATATGGCAGATTTGATAAATTTCAGTTGAACAATCAATTTCATGAGTGATATTTCAGTTATTGATGACAACCAATATCCTCAGTTTATTAGAGCTTTGTTTTGTTAATATTTCATAATTCATTGATACGTCATAAATTATTTACCATTCTCGATTGCATTGCTGGTTTTGTTACTGGATGTTTTTGATATAATGCTCATTAAAAATGTAAAAGGTTTTTAAGCTTTTTATGATGTTCATAGACGACAGATGAATAATAATTCTGCGATTAGAAGTACTTAACTCCTCATGGGCTTAATGACCAGTTAAATGCACGATGGCACTAATTAAAATAAACATCCTGAAATTGATCTGATAAAGCAGAAGAAAAAGGTTTTCTAACGTTATCGATCCGAATTAACAGTTGAAAGAACGCGACCAAATATGCGTGGAAAGAAAAACAAGAAAGCAAGATAAAGAAGGAAGAGGAAAATTATTGCTGAACAAAAGATCGTAAAATATTTGTTCGCTCAAAAAGATATTCTAACTTCCAAGATGCACACATCTTGGTTGTAACAAACCATTTTCAAACCGCACCCCTCGGCATTGTTTATTGTTCGAGGTTGGGCCCGGCGGATGTTGGTTATGAGGCGAAGAAAGGAGAAATTCTTTCGGATCAATCATATTGTCTCTGATCTAGAGTTTTATTTACGCTGCATCGAACGCTTGAAAAAATTTATAGGGAAATGTTAACCTTTGTGGGTACAGTTTGTTTCTCTTTATCTTTATTATTAATATTATTATTATTATCGTGTTTCTGTTTGACAGTGCCAAAGTCCACAATGATTAAGTTCAGCAATAAAACCTTAGCTTAGACTTTGTGTTCAGGTTTCAAGCTAAGCCGTGTGCATCATTCAAGGATTATTAAATAATGGAAGACTCTCCTTTGAGAAATATTTCTTACTTCATCATGCATTTCCATTACAGACCGAAGCTTCATAAATTGACTTCAAAATGGTGCGTGCCTCCGTAAAATGGTTTCCATGTCCGCTGGGGAGAATTCTCATTCGAAACTTAAGGGATTTCTCTGATACTAACAGATTTTCTCCGAATTCAAAAAAGGAAATCTTCCGAAGTAAATTACTTCGTGGTTATAAATATGCATGCGTTTAACTCGCTCGGCGAGGGAGCAGGCGCGTGTATATTCAGCGGGCAGAAATGTTTATCTGATGAGAGACACTTTCTTTATCCTATCTATCTTATTTATCAGCTGTTAGCTAATTAAATAACTAAGATTAGTATTTTTATAGATTAAACTTTGATTATGGTAAAACAATTTTTGCAGATGATGCCAAGTTTCTTAGCGTTTGTAAATTGATCCACAATCTAGTATTTAATTATAGTTTTGGATGATTTCCTTCTAAAATATGTATTAATTTTTTGGCAACGAAAATTTGGAACTTTTTTAGTTGGCCGTGGTACTGAAGTTTTTGAGTGAAATATTTCAATAATAGGCTAATATTTTACATTACTTTTTTCCATTTTTTTTGTTAGAAAAAAAAGAGCACTGTCGAATATGTTTGTTTTATCTTCTTATTTTGCCCTTTCTGCCATCGATAAATTCTTGTAGAATTCCTCATCTTCGTAATCCTACGATCTGGGCACATCATTTTATTCAATAGTTTACTCGGATGCAGACTTTCTTTGCTTATAACAACATTTTATAGTTTTAAGGTTTTACAATTTTTAAATTTATTTTTCACATCGCATCACGAGAAGGCAGGAAAGTTAAAAACCTTTATTCAGAAATCCAAAGCAGATGCGAACAAAATTTCTTCCGCTAATGGAGCAAACCTTAAAGAAGAATTTTTTTTCTTTATTTTCAATCAAGTGCATCTTAAAAATCAAGGTTCCATTTTTTGGTTTCTTTTGAATTTTCTGGCATTTCGTCCTTTGGTTCTTCAGGCCTTCCAAAGATCCTCCAATAGATTATATTTTCCATTGACTGGCTGATTCTTCCTTATGATAAACTTTTTTATGTTTCAGTTGCTTTTATACTTTCTGTCGTATAACTTTCGGATTTGAGGTTACTTGCTAATCAATGGTATTGTAATAAAATGTAACATTTAAACGCAACGGTGGAAAATATTACACAATTTTACAGATATAATATTTAATAACAAAAGTCCATATTTATCACAAATATATGAGAATATTTAGTTTCTGTATTGTTTGGAATAGTCCCTAAAATGCTGATTTATTTGACTTTTTATGGTTTCCAGTTGCTCATGGAAATGGTGATATTTAATCTTAATTAAGAATTATAACGCATAATCAAGTACTTTACGAAGCAGCTAATGAACGCTTAAATTTTGGAGGCAAACATTTTATGTCTTCATTGAGCCATTTATTCGGCGATAATATCCTTTGTCCTTGCTTGCATTTAATGACATTTTTTAGTCCATAAAGTGATAAGTTCATCCAAGAGGAAGCCACGAAGAATTTGTTCATCGGAGCAATATTTTGAGCTGAACCACCTATGCTTATGTGTGATGACATCTATAATTATAATTTATAATTTTGTAATTAGACCAATTTATGTGTTGTTACATTACCTACCCGCCCATCCATTTCGCTGGCAGAAAGTGCTGGCATAAAGCTATCGCTTCTTAATGTGTCCGGTCTCATTTCATGGCCTTTATTTGTCTGTATTCGACGTTTACAGGAGATTTCTTCGCATTACTAAATTCCAGGGTCATTTCTCATGCCTCCAAATTCTGAACGACTTGTTTAAATTGGAATAACGAGGGATGTTTTGGTGTCATGTAAGTCGTAAATTTACTATTCACTACGGCGTCCTGTTTTGCCTTTCAATGAGTCCCATAATGACGGCCACCCACAAGTTGATTAATTTTGAAATGTTTCCTGCATTTTTTATGTCGCGAGAGGATACAAAATGTGTCATCTCAGAATATCTAATCTCAGAGAATCACTTGACATTGAATTCATTACTTATGATTGCTACTCTAAAGCGAAGCTTTCATGACTATTTAGTGATTTAGATAATAATATTATGGTGACGCTCGCAGATTCATGAAAGAAAAATGGAACAATTTTACACTTTGAACCTTATGGTAGAAATGATTGCAAAAGTACTGAAGAAAATATGAATTTGCATAAGTAATAATAATATTTACGTTTCGCCTTTAGGAGAAGCAATAGTAAATGTAGTCCACGCGACTTTGACGCCTTTTGATAAATAGAATAAAACAAACTTTAAAATATAGTTTATAAAATAAAAATAAAACTAAGATTTGAATTTTTCGAAAATTACTTTATTTTTAAGTGGTTTAGAATGTTCTACATTTGAAAGGATCTGAAATTATATTTTTGGACATTTTAGAGTTTTAAAATCATGCAAATCGATTGCAGGTTTCAACAGTGCCACCAATGTCTCATGTTTACAGACCGTCATTATAACGTCATCCAATTAAGAGAAAGTGAGTTTTCTTCACTTTGTGAAATCATTTAATTTAAAATCGTAATCTAAAATATATTACAACATTTCTAAATTAGCTTTTTTTCATTAATTTATTAGTTATTTCGTTTATGACGTTCACGGCGTTCTACTTACAACCTCCCTGACAAGGTTCTTTCTGGTGATGCATTAAATGAGTTCAACAAGTGAATTCCTAGTCACCATGAATTGATGTTTTCAGCATCATGTCGAAAGTAATTAATGGAATCCGAACATTCAATCACCAATTCATAAACGTGATCACGTGATGCATGCTCCACAGCCTTCCAATAGATGGCATGTTTTCGTGCATTCGATTTGAGTTGAGAAATAATTAATTATTCATAGGGATCATGAAATGCATAAACATATGCAATAAATTAATTCAATGTATTCTGGATTCGCATTAGTAATCATTACCTCCTTCTCAGGTTTTGCGAAATCTCGAAATTAACTTTTAAATTAGCAGTGATTTTAAGAACCCAATTTATCGGATTGAACCGGACATTATCGCTATGCCTGTAAACACGGAAGCGTAAATTGACAGGATAACAAGAGCTTTTATGTCCTTAATTATGCAGGCATAATTTTAAACTCTTGCCTCTCAGCCCAGAGCCGTATTTTTGAGGGGGGTAGGAGAGGGATTACGGGTTCAAACATCAGAATCGTTTCGCAGCAGAATCGAGATTGAATTTTTATTTCTAAATTAAAACCAAAAAACAGCCTGAAGAGTTCTAAACTTGGAAATCAGCAACAAATTCTCATAACGTTTCAAAATGATACCTTTTGTCATCCGCTGAGAATCTTCATTTTGATATACTCCATTGAGATTTTTTAACAAAATTTTAGAAAAATGGTTTTCGTTGTAATTTAACACTTACGTTAATATCTGATTGTTCTTGTTATCATATCCATTGTTGTTATCACATCCATTGTTGTTATTATCACATCCATTGTTGTTGTGATTGTTCGGTTTTCAACTGTGAGTGATTCATCACGACTCATCGGGGAATTGAAGTCATTTTGAATCTCTCACTCATTCTCCTTTCAATGACGATAGGCTTAAATGAGCCCGATGACATTTGACCTTGCAGTCGTCTGCTCCAATAGAAAGCAGATAACGGAATATTTTTAATAAACCCATGAAATTACTTCACATTTGTTCGATTTTACATTAAATGATTATTAAATTTCAGCTAATATTCTTTCACCCTTTTAAATTAAGTTTCAAGAAATTCTACAAATTGCTGAAGCTTCTGAGAATTTAATCAAGCAGATTTGTTCTATCATTCTTTTAGTCAGACGTAATTAAACTTTTAAAGTAAGTAGAACCTAGCGAAATATTCAACAAAAAAAAGTAGGAAATGGATGCGTTTGACCAAATAAACATTCCATTGAGGAATTACAGGCTGTTGTTATTATTTCTAAATAAACGACAAATTTATGGAAAGTGGTGGCACGGGATTTCCAGATACAAAAGAAAGGATGAAAGTAAATGAGTTGGAGAATTACTTTATTTCAACATGAATGCGTCCCTGATTTACCGAGATATTATGCTAACACCAGAGATTTCATTAAACCTTTCACGTTGTTTTCCAAACTCTTTCGTTTTTTTTAAACGAAAAAGAATTTTCAATGCCGGGAATTTTGTTATTTTCCAACTGAAATATATTTACTTAGTTTGTTCTTTAAATCTGCGTTATTTTCGTGGAAGCGCGTCTCAAAATCTCTTTAAAGAGTTTCTGCGAACGAAATCTCAAGCAAAAGTTATGAGGCTTCGTTGGAATGCCTAAGAAGCTGCTGATAATTGCAAGGATTTACGATTGTCTGAAAGAGGAGGATGTTCGATTTTATCGATCGAAAGAATCATTCGACCACACAAAGGACTCCTAAGAGAGGTATTCTTGTCTTCAAGACATTCGCACGACAAAGAGAGGTGATTAAACGACCCACACTCCATTATTACATCGCTTTCTATCCGAGTTTAAAGGAATTTGATTTTTTTGGACAAATTCCAACAACTGCTGTGTGAATTCATTTCATCTTCAATTAACATGCAACTTTGTCTTCCAAGTCATGTGCACTTACTCACGGCTTTTATCATCAGATGATATTGGATGTGGTATTAGATGTTGTGATATTATGATGTAATAATATTGGATGTAATCAAAGAAGGAACTTTTAAGAATTTTTTATGAATTACTTTTCCTTGTACTGTCGACTATATCTTTACGTATGCAAATAATACTCGCCACTATCAACTACGACGTCAAAAGCGACACAATTAATAAAACAGTAATAATAATAATAATAATAATAATATAATAATAATAATAATAAATAATAATAATAATAATAATAATAATGATGATGATGATGATGATGATGATAATAATAATAATAATAATAATAATAATAATAATAATAATAATAATATAATAATAATAATAATAATAAGAATAATAATAATAATAATAATAATAATAATAATAATAATAATAATAATAATAATAATAATAATAATAATAATAATAATAATACTAATAATAATAATAATAATAATAATAATAATAATAATAATAATAATAAAAGTGCGTTTGTATAGCGCCATAAGCGTCAAAGTCAGGGGCGATCCGTCCTTGGTTGCTGTGGGAAGAGATGGGTTTTGAAGCTGGCCTTGAATTGGTTGAATGATGCAGAGGCCCTGAGGTTAGCTGGTAGAGGGTTCCATGTCTGAGGAGCGGTTAACTTGAAGGACTTTGCTTAAAACTTGTTCCTCGGAATAGGAATGCTGAGAAAGTTGGATGTCTCCGACCGCAAGCATCTCGAATGGGAGTGCGGGGAGAGGGTGGTGGCGAGGTAGCGTGGCATTCCAGTGCTGAGGGCCTTGTGCGCAAGGAGAGCAACCTTGAACTTGATTCTATTAGCGACTGGAAGCCAATGCAGTGTTTGCAATATTTGGGTTGGTTCGGCGTAGACTCCTATCGCAAGTTGAGCTGCTTTGTTTTGAATCCTCTGCAGCTTCCGGAGAGAAGCAGAAGATAGTTGATGTAGAAGGAAGTTGCAGTAGTCGAGCCTCCACAAGATGAGGCAACGTCAGAAAGCCGCGGCCACATCAATTGTGAGAAGGTGCCTGATGTGAGCCGCTTGCGGCTCTTTTGTGGTAAAAGTGCGGCTTTCAAAAAATCTTGAAAATATTTTTTTACATAGCCAGTTGTCGACTTATATCCATTTTTAGTACCACCTACCAGTGATGGGCAAATCTCAAATCGAATCTCAATTGTCAAATCTCAAATCATTTGTAAAATGATTCAAATCTCAAATAGAATCTCAAAATTCCAAATCAAATCAAATCCCAAATGCCCAAATCCCAAATCGAATCAAATCTTCCAAAATTTACTGCTGCCGTAGCTTCGCAAATTTTTTCGAGCAAAACACAATGAAATTAACAGCCAACATTCATTTATGACATTTTTACAGTTTTATTACCATTTAAAAAATCATTAAACCCAGTTTGCGTTGTTCCTAAAACATGATTGTCCTGAAGAATATCCTCATTGTCATCGAAATTTTATTCTGACAACAATTCTGAAATTTCATCAATGTCATTCGATGGCTGTGAAGCCTCATCACGTTCTCTTATTTCACTTTTATCTTCTTTATGATCAAACGCAAACCTGGCAGCTTCCTCTGAAAATATTGCGAAGGCTTTAAGCATGTTTCTGGCATTGTCAGTAACAACATATCCAATGTCCATGCGCTGTATCCCATACTCTGACAGTATTTCTTCAAAAGCTGCACAAATATTTTTTCCTGTATGTTTTGACCCGAAGTGTCGGTAAGCAACAGTCTTTGTTTTCAGCTGAAAGCCTTCGTCAAACTAGTGGAATTTTACTCCTATAATTGGTTAAAATGAACGGCTTTCCGTCCTTTGGCTGTCTTTAAAAAATTTCGCTAAAATCCCATATTTCCTGCTATCTAACTCGGACATATTTAAAAGGCGGTAATGCTACAAGTATAACAACAAGCATGTAACTTACAACAATGTTTATTTAACGAGGAGCACGCCAAAGATATAGAATTCTTAAATTTATAACCATTTAAAAAAAAATTAAAAATATATAACCATCTTTATTTCAATGATTCGATTTGAAAAAGCAAAACAAAAAAAAAGGCAAATCTCAAATCGAATCAAAATCGCGGTGGCCAAAATCGAATCGCAACCTTGCCTAAATCGCGATTTGATTTGCCCATCACTGCCACCTACTGCTGCGAATCGCTGTACTCAACAATGAAATTTATAAAATCAAAACACCGAGTTGTAACTAGTAATCAACACCTGACAGAACTTCTTCGTACCTCAACTACAAACTATCAACCAGATTTAAAGAAACTTTCCGGTTCAAAAGTTTCTCAGCATAGCCAGAACAATTAATGTTCAAAAGAACTTATAAATTTATTTATTTTATTTTTTATTAAGTGGGTAGAGGACCGAAGCCTCTTACCTGCCCACTATCAAACAGCAAAGCAATGATGAAAATTAACGAGAGGTTCAATCAGTAGTAAACGAGAAAAGGAGACAAGTCATATTCATTGAGAAGGGAGGTGAAGCGACTATAGGTGCTAGCTGAAACTAAGCTATTAGGTATTTTATTCCAAATGTTAATAATTCGATTTGTGAAAAAATATTTGGTGTTGTCTATTGCACAAAAATATGACCTTAGTTTAAATTGATGACCTCTAGTGGATGAGTAGCTTGCAAAATGAATATGGTTTTTAAGGTGAGTTGATGTTAAATTATTGATGATCCTGTATAATAAGCAATGAGTGACTTTTATTAATAAATATTACATATTGAAATGTCTATTAATGAGATAAACGTTATCATGCATATGATATATCGTTTGTGCAACATACTGTTACCGATTGGGGTCGCGACTCATAGTGGTTCAATGTGGCTCGCAGCAATTAAAAAATTTTTAAAAGTGACTCTCAGGTTCCTACGGTCTGGCCAACCCTTCTCTATATTAATTCATCAGCCTTTTGTAGGTCTGCCATGGTGTTGGTTGATGAGACGGACACATGAATGCTGGTGTCGTCAGCATACAGATGGTAGCTATACCTGAAGTCGGATATCAAATCGCCGATTGAGGAGGTGTAAGTTGTGAAGAGGATAGGCCCGAGGACCGACCATTGGAGAACACCTACATCAAGAGAGAAGAGCTCGGTTGAGCTCTCGCCAAGCTTGACGAATTGTTTCCTATCGCTGAGGTACAGAAGAGCTGAGTCCCTGATGGCGAATTCATCATCGAGGCGACGGAGCAGGATGATGTGATCGACGGTGTCAAGATAAGTCAAGAGTGACCAGCATTGCGCATCCGTTCTTGCTGGCTGAAATGACGCCGTCAATGGTATGGAGAAGTGCAGTCTCAGTGGAATGGCTGCAGCGATAGGCAGATTAGGAGTTAGACTGAAAGATGAGGACGAATGCGGTGCAAAGCAAGGCGTTCGATTATTTTGGAGAAGGTGGTTAGGTTAGAGATAGGCCTTTGGTTGGCGTGATCGAGTGGGTCAAGGTTAG